>CM040124.1:53116567-53432124 GCA_022559845.1 Amorphophallus konjac | reverse complement strand
CGAAGTCGCGCCCCGCGTTCCTTCGCCCTCTGGTACCGCTCCTCGCTCTCCCGAAGCCTCCCCTCCGCCGTGCCAAGACTCAATCGGAGCTCCAGCAGCTGGGCCTCTAGAGCCCTCCTCTCGGTCTGATCCCGCTGTCGCTCCTCCCTCTCTCTCTCTCTATCCCTCTCCCTCTCTCTCTCCACGCTCTCCCTATCCCTCTCCCTCTCCTCTCTCTCCCTCATCGCCTCTCTCCTCGACAGCTCGAGAGCGATCCGCAGATCCACTACGTCGCGAGGAAGCTCCTCAGCCTCCCGTCGCCGCTCCTCCTCTAGCTCCGCAATCCGGACGTCACGCTCTGCCACCCGGGCATCGCGCTCCTGCTCAGCACGAACAGCACGCGCCAGGGCCTCTCGGATCTCGGCCACCTGTCAAGGCACGCATGCACCGTGCAGTGATAGAAGGAAAGTAGCTGGAAAAGGGTCGCAGCCAAGCAAGCACTCACTCGAGCCTCGCGGTCACGCTCGGCCTCCTCAGCCCGAGCCACCGCGTACGCCAGCTGCTCCTGGAGGGCAGAAACCTCCGGAGGAGGGCCCCGCGAACTGGAACCCGCTCCACCAGCCATCGCGGCTGCCGCTGTCTGGTGGGCCCGCTGAAACATGGGGCAAACGTCAGTCAAAGGCTAAGCATCAAAAATCCAGGTCACAAAAAATGCATTGCATAAACTCACCAGGATCTCCAACTCCTGTCGGATGGCCACCAACTGTCGCCTGGCGTCCGCCAACTGGGCCCGCAGGTCGGCAATCATGGTATCACGAGCATCCTGCATTACGCATAAGTTAGTATCCCATGCATACATATAGAAAGGTGGAGCAGTTTCATTTCACTTACCCCTGCCATACCACCCAAGGAGAGGCGGTCCCCGTACGTAGCTCGGTACCGTCTCATGTAGTCTGTGCTATCCTGTACGTGGGACACTACTGGGACCCCGCCCTGCTGCCAGTCCTGGTACTGTGCTGGGAAGCGCGTACGCCAGTCCACGATCTTCGCCTTCCCCTTGGTCTTCCGCCCAATGCGGGCCGGCGCATCTACGTCTACCCACTCCTGGGCCAGCCCCAACGTCCTCATGACCAGTCTAAGCCGCAACGGCTCAATCTCGTTCAGGCAATGGACCCACACGTCCCGCCTGAAGCGAGGAAGACCCGCTACAACCCAGGGCTGGCCAGCATCGCCCATGCCCAAGTAGGGCCTCCACACCACCTGCATCACCATACATACATCATGTTATTTACCATTCAGTCACATGCATAAACATAAAAAAAAAATCATGCGCATCATACCATGGCCTCGGGATACTCGCTCAGCTCTCGACGAAGTGACGCCAGCTGGTAGCCGTGGGGTGCTGCAACCACGACCGGCCTCCACTACCGCGCCAGAGGCACGGCCCTCCTGTTCCCATGCCTAGCCCTCCCCATCGGGAAATAGTAATAGCTCCACACCTGCATCCATCATACATCATTAGTACAATAATTGCATATTTAACTGTGAGAATGCATAAATAAAATGTTTACCTGGAGGAAAGGTGCGAAGCCGCTGACTGTCGTCTCCTTCTCCGAAGTCTGGGAGAGATCGGCAATCAGATGGGCAAGCAGAGCCGCTCCCCACGCATAGTGCCCCACTCTGTCCAGATCCGCCAAGAGCCCGAGGAAACGGCAGTGGATGCCATCCCCCTTCGTCCCCAGCAGAAGGCGGCCCAGGAAGAAGAAAAGAAACCTCCGAAGGTCTAGATCCACCAGCTCCCTCTCGCTCGGATCCTGGGTGAAAGCTGCACGAGCATCCCCCTCCAGTCGAGCCAAGAACTCCGCTCCAGTCTCGCTAACCCGCTGGCGCGGGTCGACGAATCCGAGCGCCTCCATAATCTCCACTCGGCCGACTACCCTGCTGTCTCTATCAGTCACGCTCGTCTCTAACCACAGCAGGTCCAGGGCACTCTCTCGGTAGTCGGGGTAGGTGACCCCGCTGACTGCCTCTCCGTCAACTCGTAGCCCGGTGATCCGAGCCACATCCTCCAGTGACGGCACCATGTGCCCCCAGGGCATCAGAAACGCCCGGCTCGGTGCGTGCCACCGCTCCCTCAGTGCCTGGATAAGAGGAAGGTCAAGCCGGAAGGGCTCGATCCTAAGGAAAGCTCCAAAGCCCATGGCGTCCACACGCGCCCTCTGGAAATCCGGCAGCCCACGGTATGCTGCCACCACCAAGGACCAGCTGATCCGGCCCTTCATCACGCCCTGCAAACCACAAAACCAACAAAGAACACATCAGCATCATGAACAGTAATCAACAATAACACTGTATATACTATTTTATTTTATTAAAAAAAAATACATATATATATTTTTGGAGGCGTCCAGACCCCTGGACGCCTCCTTCCTATTTTCTTTATTCCTTTTTCTAAAAAAAAAAAAACAAAAATCCAAAAAAACAAAAATAAAAAAAATATATATAATATATATATAATTATGGAGGCGTCCTAGGCCTTGGACGCCTCCTTATTTTTAAATTTATTTTATTATTTACGAAAATAAAAAAAAAAGAAAGAAAAAAGAAAACATGGAGGCGTCCAGGTCCCTGGACGCCTCCTTCTCTCACTACCCGCCTCTCTCTCACGACCTCTCGTACACCCGTTTTAGCCTATTGAACCACAGAGTGAGGATTCCGAGGTACTTACCGGGTCGTGATCATCCTCTCCCGCGTCACCAGCATCCGCAGCAGCCTCCGCGGCCAGGAGAGGCACCTCCATCCCCTCCTCCGCAGCAATCTCCTCTGCTGCAGCCTCCTCGGCATCATCCCTCAACCTCCTCGCACGACGAGCAAGTCGTTTTCGCTTCCCTGGAAACTGGCTCGATCCTCCTCGCTCCATGGGGACTAAGAATAGGTCGTCTGGGTGACTGGGTCGTCAGATTGAACAGTAAATGAGCAAAAGGGGGGGGAAGCCCTTAAATAGGAATTTCTTTTTTTGGGGCGTCCAGGCGCCTGGACGCCCCCATTTTTTTATTTTTTTTATTTTTTTTAAAATTTAAAAAAAAATTTGGAGCGTCCAGGCGCCTGGACGCCCCAAAAACAAAAAATCAAACAAAAATAAAAAAAATAAAGTTGGGGCGTCCAGGGCCTTGGACGCCCCCAAAACAAAAATAAAAATAAAAAAATAAAATAAAAATTTGGGGCGTCCAGACGCCTGGACGCCCCTAAAACAAAAAATTAAATAAAATAAAAAAATAATAGTTGGGGCGTCCAGGACCCTGGACGCCCCCAAAACAAAAAAATAAAATAAAAATAAAATAAAACTTAGGGGCGTCCGGGCCCCTGGACGCCCCCATAATAAAATTTTTCAAACAAAAAAAAATATATAATATATTTATATAAGAATGTGTATATAATCCAAACAAAATAAAAAAAGCACAAAGAAAAAGAAAAACCATAAAAAAAGATAATAATTAAGGGGACGGGGGTCCGAAACATCCAAATGCCAAATTTTATTCCATCAGAAAAGCAGAGTGAACTACATCAGGGGCTTAGGCGCTTTAGGCCTTAACTTCCCCAGTTCGGTTACATAAGCCCTCCACGGCTCGCATTCTTCCACCACGTGCGCTAACGCCTTTCCCGCAACACTTATCTTCCAGGGAACTTTAATGGCCTTCGCTTCCTTCGCATCCGCTTCAGTGCCCAACTCCCTTTTCTTCAAAGGAACAATATCAGTCGGTGGCGGGAACGAATGGCGTGGGATGCCAATCTGGAGGCAGCACCGATGCGCGTTGTAAAGAACAAACTCGGTCGCGCCGATCAGTTGAAGATCAACTTCGGGAGAAGGCCTCATGAGGAGATCAAGCGAAAGCAAACATGCCGGTGCGCAAGTGAAGAAGCCTTGTGTCACGGTGCGGAAGTGAGACCGCCAGTCTTCGCGTTTCTTCAGCCACGGAACGCGGTTCACTACAGTACCACCAAAGCCTAACACGTCGGCTATGTGGTGAAGCGGGCTTTGTTGGAAGAGCTTCGAAACGGTTGGCATCCCCTCGCGGTGGTCGAATTTGAAATGCAAATCCAGCCAGCAATTCAAGACAAGTGCACAACCAAATGGAGGCTTACCCATGCTCGAGGCGGTAAGGCCGCTGTAAAGATAGGCAAGGACGGCGGGTCCCACCCTCTTTCCACGCCAGATCCCGCAGATAGCACTCAGCTGGTCTTCCTCCACTATGTTGTCGGTATAAGGAAACAAGAGAGCACCCGCCAGACAGATAGTGAACCCCTTCATGATTCCCTCCAAATAGTCATCGTCTGGTGACCCTCTCAGGGCGTCCATGACCCACTCCGCGAGCTTTTGGAGATCGATCCCCTTCTGAGTACGGACCTTTCTAGCTGCGTCGGGCGGCATGAAGCTTCCAAGGACGCTTTCAGAAGTACCCCGTGTCAGCATCCGCATAGCCTTCACCTTCCCGTCACTCTTGAATTTCTTCAGACCAAGCAAAAGTTCCACCTCCTCGAGGAGGATGGTCACCTCGAAGGTCGGGAAGATAAAAGTGTGGGTCTGGGGATGCCAGACCTCCACAAGCGCGCCCATAGCCGCCCAGTCCATACGAATCTTCTCGTAATGCTTGGCGTGAATAAGGAGCCCCTGCAGATGTCACTTCGAGAGTATGGCCCTCATGCCAATGGAGATATTGGAAGTCAGCTTTGAAAGCCATGGCAGCTTGGAAAATTTCCTCGGGCCTGGGAAGAGTGGATATGGCTGGGAGAGGAAGGAAGAAGAAATGAAGGAAGTAAGAAGAAGGTTCACGTACAGAAATTTGAAAAGAGTCGGCTTACCATATGCGACATGATCGTCCCACTCAGATGACCCTCGAGGTCAGAAAGTCGCCTAATCTCGCTGCTAGGCTTGCTCCTCTTCATAACACGGGAAGACTCTCCTTCCATCCTGAAGATCTCTAGATTCTCCTCTCCTTCCTCTCCCGAGCTTCCAAAACCCACCTTGGTGCATTTGAATGAACTAGCCTAAGGGGAGTTCTTATAGGAAGGGAAGGGTGCTACAGGACAGAACATGTCACATCAGTGGTCATTGTCAAGATTTTGTCTGGATCTCCTTCGAACTGTGGTGCGATTCTGCTACCTTTTGATGTTGCTAACCTTTGCTGGCCTGTGCAGGTTTTACTAACGTCTTTGTCCTATCTCCTGTCCCACCTTTCATTGGTTGGTCCCACCATGTCATGCATCATAGTATATGATACCTACGCTACTAGAACATGTCAAGGACCTTGCGGCCCGAACGAATCTGGGATTTGAGTTCCCCTTCAACAAAAACGGTGATGATCCCGGAAGAGTTTTGGGTTGTACGGATAGGCCGTCAATTTGTGATAGAATGGGGACGACGGTTCCATTCAGTGAGTTGGTGCGCGGATAAACGGGTCCCAGCCCAGTATCAGCTCACCGGGTCGGTATCCTGACCCGTTCTTCACAAGTTGACAATATTATCCTTGGCTATTTTCTATTTTAGTTTGTTTTGAACTTTTCTTTAAACCCAGCATGCATTCATATAGGACTTTGATTTATTGCGGAAGATCATTCAAGCGATTCGATTGTGAAAGCCGTTGTGTTTCAATTCCTACAAATATGAGATATTCCACTCTGAATGAAATACTGAGTTTCTTTGAGACAGCCCTACGCTGCTCTTCCAAAGGAGACCCTTGTTTGGACAGACCCTCAGATATTCCTTTACCTTTTGACCCACCTTGGCCGCAGCACTTCCACATTAGCTGGTAACCGCTCCCCAAAGGTGAAACCTCCGGTTTATGACCCAGGTACTTCCACACCGAGAAGTTGGTCTTCTTTTGTTTCGTGCCTGAGTGCACATCTCACCCTCCCTTATTTGATCTCCGTCCAAGCAATCGTCAATATTTGAAAGACCTCCTTCAAGGTCGCCTCATTGAAACTTCAGGAAAGATTCCAAACAGTAACGTCACAAGCGTGTCTCATCACACCTTGGCATCAACTTATCAGTCCGCTCCCACTCCATTTCACTCCACTTCGATACCATTCCACTACGTATCGCTCCCTTGCAAAGCAGACGCCAAGGCGGGGCAGCTGTAGACACGCCATTCCTGACGTCTCCTGAGAAAGTCTCATATTACTATACGACGCCCCGCGATGGCCTACGCATTTCGAATCGCTCGAGTGCTTCCTTTTCCTGAGTCTTCTTCCGCCTTTTTCGGCATCCGGAATCATCTCGTCACGGCATTCGGACGGCATCAACACCAGTCAGACGCATCAAGAGGTTCCGGAATCAAGAAGGGGGTCTGCCGGGCGGCCGACGACGCCTGATTTGAGGACCCGGGTGGGTCTTCATGGGGGCGTCCAGGCCCCTGGACGCCTCCATATTTTTAATTTAATTTATTATTTTATTATTTTTTTTCAGGGCCCAAAAATAAATAAAAATAAATATATATTAATGGAGGCGTCCAGGACCCTGGACGCCTCTATAAAAACTAATAATAATAAATATTTATAAAATGCCAGTTGGCACAAAAAAAATAATAAATAAAAAATATATATATTAATGGAGGCGTCCAGGTCCCTGGACGCCTCCATAAAAACAAATAAAAAAATAAAAATGCCAGCCCTGGCATAAAAGACAAAAGAAAAATAATAAACTTTTGGAGGCGTCCAGGCCCCTGGACGCCTCCATCAACTCACTCACGGGCGCCGGCCACCGAACGACGGTTTGTCGTGTGTGAAAAAAGCCAAATTTAGAGACGTCCAGATGACTGGACGCGCCCATTTTTGAATCACGAGGCGCCGCTCACAAAACCACGCGTTGTGCCAAACCGCGTGCGGCCGTCGTCGGTTTTCGGTGGACCTGTTAGAGGCGTCCGGGACCCTGGACGCCCCCATAAAAGTATTCTAAAAAAAATCAATAAAAATAGAATAAAATATTATTTCGGCCCTGATGGAGGTGTCCAGGGTCCTGGACGCCTCCACCTTCCGGAACTCTATAAATAGAGGCCCACCCCCTCAGTTCTAGGGAAGCTAAGCAGTGATCCGATAGGCTGCCGGAGCCCAGAGGCTACGGAGTCATTTTTCTAACCCGTGGGTTCTTTTGTAGGTGGAGGTTCTGCCGGCTTCTCGGGTGCTCACGCTCGCGAGAGGAAGGTCGTCTTCATCCACCGCGCTTCCACGTCGTCCCCACGCTGCCGGAGCTCCGCCGGATTTCACCCTCGGCTCATCCAATAAGCCTTTTCTTCCCCTTTTTCTCCATAGTCCTTTACATTCATCATATTGCATCATCTATCCCCCTTCACAAGGGGGCCTCTTCTCTTATACTTCTTACATCCATCATCTCATTTTCCTCCTACTCGAGTCCGAGAGGGGTTTAAAAGATAACACCAACCAGGTGTGTGTCTTGCCATCATTTCGTTATTTTTATCGCAAGGATTCGAATACTACACCTCCATCTTTCTAATCCACTTGTCATTTATTTGTCGTTGTCTTGCAAGGGTACCCGAGGAAAGCCCTCTCCGTCGGCCGGCCGGAAGGAGAGGAAGAAGCAACCCGCCATCTCCCGCTCTTGAGGTAGGCGCGATCACCTTCTTATTTTGGGGTCTTTTGGCCCCTGGCGATCACATCTTATCATCGAGGCCGCGGCGAGTCACTTCCCCAATGGCCGTTTAAATTTCTGTTTCCTATATTCTCTTATATATTTTGTTATATATTCTGCTTATATCATCGAGGCCGCGGCGAGTCACTTCCCCAATGGCCGTTTAATTTTCTATTCCTATAATCTCTTTATGCTTTGTTATATTCTGCTTATATCATCGAGGCCGCGGCGAGTCACATCCCCAATGGCCGTTTAAATTTCCGTTCTTATATTCTCTTTATATTCTGTTATATTCTGCTCATATCATCGAGGCCGCGGCGAGTCACTTCCCCAATGGCCGTTTAAATTTCTGTTCTCATATTTTCTCTATATTCTGTTATATTCTGTTCATATTCTCGAGGCCGCGGCGAGTAACTTCCCCAATGGCCGTTTCAATTCTTGTTATTTAATTTTTGCATCATTCCCGTCCCCCCGAGGTCGCGGCGAGTCACTTCCCGCTATGGCCGTTTAATCCCCATATTTTGCTATATCATACTTGTCCCGCTCGCCCCGCCGGAGCAATCTCCCGTGGTGGCCCCTTCTCTCTTTCCTCTCATCTCTGTGTTGCAGCAAACAAAACAAACAAAAAAGAAGGAGCCCGCGCGCTCTCCGCTTTTTCCTCTTCCCCGCTCTTCTCCGAACCGCGTGACGTCGCTCACACCTAGCAGGTGGCTAAGGGTGAAGGTACCATCCTTGAAGAAGGTCTTGCAGGAGGGCCTTCGAATGCTGGTTCTCCTTCATGAGAGTCTCGAGGGTCACCTCTTGAACCTCATTTGCTGGAGGATCGTTGTTAACCGGTTCTGTGTTGACCGAAGCAGCACGGTCCTCAACGGGAACGTCCATGGCATGTTCCGACGCCTGAGGCCCGACGGACATGCCGACGTGACCTGTCGGGACTGGAGGCTGAGTCTGATGACGCGGCCTCCTGAAATGGGCTAGAGACTGGTTTAGGTCATCAGACAGGGTGTCGGGTTGGTGTCGGGTGGCGTAGCACGCGAACACCCTAACCACGTCGTTGATGAGCTGAACCGTCCGCTTTCTCTAAGAATGCTTCTCAGGGCAGACTGGTACCCCCAGTCTATCACAGACTGAGGTTCGTCGTAGTGGAGCCTCCGTCATGGTATCGACCCGAGGAGAGCTAGGGGCTTGGTGCTGGCGAGACCCATAATGAGTCTGTCTTTGCTTTTGCTTGTTCAACCGGAAGACACTAGGTGACCGGGTGTCATTGGACTGTACCAATGTAGACTCGGTTACGTCTTGCCCGACGCCAGGCTTGAGCGCTCGAAGGGGGTTTCTGGTACGTGCCCTCCGGACAACTTGAGCCTCTTCCGGGGTAACCTAGATTCTTCTCAGGCTGAGTTGTTGATCTCCCTCGTCATTGTTCCTTCGACGAGACTTGGGAGTCATGGTAAAAGACTGGTGCGGGTGCCCCCGGACTGTTGCCGAGGCGCCCGCTTCCTTGAGCTTCGCTTTATCCTCTCGCGTTTGTCGCAGGAGGCTGAAGCGGTTGGTGGTGGGAACCATAGGAACGGCCCGCTCCTGAGGTATGATGGGTTCACCTCCATTGAGACGTCTTGAGTAGTGGATGGCGGATCTAGAGGGTAGGGGTGAATAGATCTGTCCCTCTTTTCGAAGAACTCCCTCTTTAAAGCTTGATAAAAAGAATTGTAGTGGAATATAACTAGCTTAGCGTGGCACACAACGATTCGCTTAGCAAGATGAATAAGTAATATAGATATTGAACCTAAGCATGCATCTATCACGAAGCAATCACACAAGCAAACCACAACACAAAGGATTTTAAGGTGGTTCAGACTGAATCTCCAGTCCTACGTCCACCCCTCACCAAATCCGGTGAGGCTCCACTAGTGTCACGCACTGAATCGTAAATCGAAAAGACCTCCGATTACCTTCCTACTAACCATAGGTAGGGACGTCAACATCGCAGATTGGATAACTTCTGATTACCTTCCTACTAACCACCGGTAGGGACGATCTTCAGTTTCAAATGTTTGAATGAAATGGAAAGAGAACAAATATGAAAACACTCAAACAAGATATAGAATATGCTCAAAGAGAAAAGCTCTTATCTGAGATTGCTGGAGCTTGAATCTGATGCTTCAATGGTATCTTCTTCCTTGTGAAAAGATCTTGCTTGGATCACCTTGAGTTGATGAAGAAGATGAAGGATGCAGATTTGATCTCCCGTGAGAATGGGCTTCTTTGGATCACCTTGAGATGATGAAGAGGATGATGATTGCAGCTTTATCTTCACTTGTCTTGGGGTTGATCTCCTCTTGAAGTAGCTTGAATCACTTGAGGATTTCATGAAGAACTTCTTCCCGGAGTACTGTTCACAGCTATAGTACTCGAACTCCTCTCCCTTGAACACACCCTTGCAGCCTCCTTTGATCTTCCCTCTTAGCCTTGCTTGCTTCTACTCTTCCTTGGAGGTTGTTGGATTGAGATATGAGCTTGAATCACCTTGAGTTGATGGAGAGAGTGTTGGATATAGCTTTGATCTTCTTTTGATCCTCTTGAGTTGATGAAGAGGTTTAAGGATGCAGCTTTGATCACCTTTGAGAATCTTGATTGCTTCTAGCTTCCTTGGAGGTTGCTTGCTTCAGATCTATGTTTGAATCACCTTGGAATGGATGAAGAACTTCTACACGGAGTACTGTTCACGGCTACAGTACCTCTTCTTCCAACCTCCTTCTCTAGCCTCTCTTGATCTCTCTTTGATTCCTCTTGAAGCATTAGGGTTTCTAACCCTCTTGTATGTGTTTTATAGACTTTGAATGGTCCATAGGCATCCCCCAGACCAGATCCACAAATCATGGGAGATTAGGTGAGTTTTGATTAAACAAATCCATGGAAAGGGGCTGGCCTCGAGGTGGAAAACGAAGTCAACAAATGTTGGCTCGGGGCTGGCGGTCGACCTGTGGGAGCTGGCGGTCGACCGCTACTGAGAAACGCTGTAGACGGATGGTCCCTGGAATTTTTGGTCGACCGCTACTAGGCTGGCGGTCGATCGCCACTGAGACTCGTGCAGATTGGGAGCTGCTGGCTGGGGCGGTCGACCGCCCCTGCGCTGGTGGTCGACCGCCAGCTGGGCAGACCCCGGGTTTTCCCGGGTCGGTCCATTAACCTCTTTAGCTCCGTCGCTTGAGTCCTTTAGCAGTCCGTTCTCATCTGTGGCATCAACCTTGACTGTCTTGAAGATTTCTATTGATTATATTGCTCCTATAATCAAAATTTTGTTCTGGGGGCTCCGCCCCTGAAAACCCCCGCAAGGGGCGCTGCCCCCTTGACCCCCGCGACCTGACCGCGCAGGTCGATCCGCGTGCGAGGGCGCAATCATTGAGCTTTCACTTTTGCCATCTCCACTCCATTCCTTGTCCATTCATTGACTTATCTGTCATGAATAAAACATCACGTATGTCAGTCATATGAGAGTGGAAAACAACAATGACTTATAGTGTTTAGCCATTATCAAAATCAAGAATATCAAATAACTCAAATGGCCACAGGATGATGTCGAATGACTCAAATGACCACAGGGGCACAACAAGGTGAACCCGTAGGTCACCAACAAGAATGGTCTTGTCAGAGTTGCTGGTTGCAACGGCGAGTCGCCTGCCTTTGCGGCCATGGTGACGCTTCTTGTGGGTAGCCGAGGAGGATCCCGCTCCGAGGTGGTTGACTAAGAAGACCCGATCTGCAGTTGCTGGTGGCACGGGGCCGTCAGCCAAAAATACTAGGATCGGCCCCCAGGGCAAGGAGTCTGCAACGGGAGCCGGTGGTCGGGTGGCTCGGGTGTAGGCTCTCGCCTGAGCCGATAAGAGTGTTGTCGATGCTCGAGGCGACGCTCTTGCACCAGGAGCCAACATCGTAGAAGATGCTCGGGTGCCAGCGACTCGAGGTTGTGAGCTTGTATCGAGCGCTGGCAAGGCTGGGGCGTGGGACAGGGGACCCACAGCCGACATCAGAATTGCTGCATCCCATAGAGGTAATCATGTGCTGGGAGTCGGCGTTGCTGAGTGGTAGGAGGAGGAACCCAGTAGTGGAGCTGAAAGGCCTGGGGCCCGATGTGGAGAGTCCACACCGGGGACCAACCTTGAGAAATCCTGGGGCTGTGTGCCCGATCTGAGTGCTGGGGAGCCTCGAAATCGAGGTTGGGCACCAGCCCCGGACGACGGCTCTTTCGAGGTTCGGGTGGAAAGACCCGAGCATAGTACTGGGGAGCCTTGACCCCGGGTTGGGAAACCCGTGTCGGGAGCTGGCTCAGCTGGGACTCGGAACTGGAGACCCGAGTAGGGTGCTGGGAAGCCGGGCACCCGGGGGTAGAAACCTGTGTCAGATGCCGACTTGAATGGGGCTCGGGGTTGGAGGCCCGAGCAAAATGCTGTAGTGGCGGCCAAAGCTTGGGGCACAAGGCCCGCACTAGAGATCGGCCTAGATTGGTGATGTGACACACTAAGGGGAATGCAGCAAACATACAAGGATCCTTGGACCTATTCCACAAACACAATCACAAAATAGCGAGGTTCTAAATAGGGGCCGAATCGCCGTCGCACACACACGAACCCGGGTGACTCGGTGATGCCGAGTGGAGGTGATAAATCAAGACCCTAGCTGGTAGAGTGCTAGCAGGGCTAGGGTTGCCCTCCTGAAGGTACGAGGCCCACACTTTAGGGGCTGGCCGGGTGCCAATTGGGGCACTAGGTCCCTCTCTCTCACAGCCCACGGTGACCGCTCGTAAGTGGAACACACGGGGTCGGGCGCTCTCTCTCTTGCTCAACGGAGCAACTCCGCGGATATTAGATGAACAAGTACTAATAATGAAGCAAAGGTCAGAGCTTACCCCGGTTGGTTTGAAAAAACCAACCCCGTTCGGAGACGAGGGCGAGCGGGGAAGTGTGGGTTCCCCGCACACTGCGCCGATGAAGCTTGACACCTGTTAAATAATTACAAGCACTACGCCTCACGCAGGAGGGTGGACTTGGGGTGGGGATTTCAGTATTACAAATCAAACACTACCTCCGCACAGGGAGAGGCGTTAAGCCAGCCAGGCGGGGAGGGGAGAGTCACTGAAACCCAAGAGAAGGAACCGATACCGAGTCTGCCTGCTCGCTGTGATAGGTGATAGACAGTCAGTGTTGAGGCCATAGATCTCAGTCTGGAATTTTTCTGATGACGAGACCAGCGGGGAACTCTTTGTAACGGGAGCCAAAATGCCTCAGAATTTTTTTGAATTCTTCTGATGCCGAGGCTGGTCTTGGTGGACGCTCAAACAGAGTGACAGAATCTGGGACTGGCAGCTTCAGATCTCCAACAACAGGTTGCAGAGAGCGCCCCGACAGCTTCCGGACTCCAAATCATGAACCGCTAGAGTTACTGGAACTGTGGACGAGTCCTCTTCGCAACAAAACTGACGGGGAAGTCGAATGATGCCAGAGAAGACTGGGGGACTCTGAATGGTGGTGACAGGTCGATGCAGACTGTGGGGAGCAGATCCGTGTAACCGAGGGAGAAAAATGATAACTTTGGCTCACGAACGCCGATCGAAGTTCTGCTTCTTGATTCTGAAAATAGACTGGACGAGGAAGAACTTTGCAGAATAACTCTTAGCCTGATTCTTCCGTGGTTCGTCGTGGTACAGCTTCTATTCTGGTTCAGGTACTCTGCAGGGGCAGCTCTGCGCAGTCGGGGGAGATTAGACCTCCCGGGAAGCACAGAGCTCGGAAGGGGATGAGACCACCGCTGTTGCGAAGCTGACTAGGAGAGCTTTCCGTCAATGTAGGCCACGCCCCCAGGATCTCCAGGATGTGGTCGAGGGCGGCACTGCAACAGGAGGTCGTTCTGCAGGGCTTCAACTGAACACAGATTTGGAGAGAAAGGGGGTGAAGGGGGGGGTTTCTTTGGTGGAAGGGTGGGGAAAATGGTTGCTTTGGTGGTGGAGAATGGTTGGGAGGAGGCAAGGGGAGGTGAGGGAGGAGGGTGGGGGCGGAGCTAGCAGGGGAGAGGGTGGATGCGCAAGAGGCCTAGGAGGAGGTGGGGGCGCAAATGGTTTAGGGGAGTGGGGTGGGTCTTCCTTTGATTTGGGTGGAGGTTTAATTGGTGGTGTTAATGGTGGCCTAGGGAGGTGGAGGGGTTGCCTTGGGGAGGGGAAAGGTGACTTGGGAGAGGGGATTCTCTCTTGGGAAAATGAAGGGTTGTATGGGGAAGGGGAAGGGTTGCTTGGGAAGTGGGGGAAATTGAATTGGAGTTAAGGGCCTTGGGAAGGTGAAGGGGTGGGAGGCTGATGTGGCAGATGAGGTGGCAAGGGTGGGAGGTGAAGGGGCAGGTGCGCCCAAGGGAGAGAGAGAGAGGAGGAGAGAGAGAGGGGTTCGTCCCCTTTAGAGAGAGAGAGAGAGAGCTAGAGAGAGAGAGAGAGACAATTCAAGTGGCTATAATTTCTTCAATACTTCATTAGCTTCTCCAAGTGGGGATTGGGGTCCTATTTATAGGAATCCCAACTTTTACAAAAAGTCCCTAAGAAAAGTACAAATAACAGATAACCAAAGGAGCTGGGGAAGGGAAAGGGCGCCCCTGGGCCAGGCCCATCTAAATGGGCCCAGAAGCCACTCAATCCCAACATGATGAACATGAAATTAGACACATAACATAATAACCTAGGGACCTGACTCAAACAAAGGGGAAATTACATCAAAATGACTCAAGAAAGATATGAAAATTACATAGCTAGATTCAGAAAATCAAGATGAACATAATGGCGAGCATCAGGACCCTTGGAGAAATGGGGAGTGGTAAGCGATGTCCCCATCATACTCCCGGGGTGCAGAGAACTCGACTCTGTCGAGTAAAGATCCATCGTATGCGGAGGAAGCCACGGCGGGGTTGCCCTCAAGTCTACCAAAGGTAGCTGGTCCTTTCACCAAGCGAGGTAGTGCCCATACCCTTTGCTCCAGATGACAGTGACATGTTCATACAATATCCGCTCCAATTGCTCACATTGGCCCCTCTGGGCTGGTGGAACTCTCTCATGGGTGGTGGCTCTCTCAAGGGGTGGAGCAAGCTCAATTTCCTCACTAGGTGTCACCGTGGGACCCCTATATGGCACCAAGTCAGCCACGTTGAATGTGGGACTTACTCCGTACTCCTCGGGGAGGTCCAACACGTAAGCATTTGTGCCGATCTGCCTCAGAACTTGGAAGGGACCTGATCCATGCGACCTCAGTTTGGAGACATTCCCAGGGAAAAGTCTCTCAATTCTCACCATCACAAAGTCACCTATACGAAATTCCTGGTGGCGTCGGTGGGAATCGGCTGATTTCTTATACACCTCATTGCTTTTGTTGATGTGTTTGCGGATGGAGCCATGCAGTGTCATGAATGACGATCCCCTAGAGATGAAGGGAGGGCCCGGACAACCAAATGCAGTCCTATGAAGTGTTAGATTGGTTTTGACAGACCTAGGAGGACCAGGGCATCCATGAATTGACCTATCATGCTTAGAAGCCATGTGGACCTTGATGCACTTAGGTGGACCGGGGCAGCCACAAGTGGCCCTATCATGCATGAGATGGATGAAGAGTGGGGGAGGACCAGCTTGTCCAAATGTAAACCTGTCGTGCACTAGACCTAGTGTGTATGTGACACAAATGACGTGACTAGCCTTACAACATGATGCAAAATGTTGTGACACATGCATTCCTATCAAGATGGTCCCATCTTTAGGTGGGGGTTGAGTTGGGGGTTTCCATTCATGGGGGTCGAAGGGGCCCAAGAAAGTGGACATCTTGGGATGGGTCAATTCCTTATTTCCTAGGTGGATGTCACCCATGGTCATGGCTCTCATAGTGTGGGCTAAGTTTTGGAATGGGTGGGTTAGGTTCAACATGGTGGGTGAGGTTAGGAGGGAGTGGGTGGTGAGTGATGAGTACTCGGAAGCCCATAGGAAGTGGCCAAAAGGTTCGAGATGGGTTAAGGGGTGGGTAATGTGGAGGTGAGCTTTAATCCAAGTGGTCGTCCTAGGGTCCCTAGTACACATAGGAAAGTGGGAATCATGAACCTGGTGGGACCTATCGTAATGTTCCTTGCAAAGGGACGAGGGGTAGGGAAAGATGTAGGAGGGTAAGGAGGTGGGTTGGCAAAGAAGGGCTAGTGGGAAGGGATCATGTGGATCTAGGAGGACTTGGGTTGAGGGGATTGAGGCTTCTTCCCATCTTAGACCTGGAGCACTCCAAAGCATACACTCCCTAGTGTGGGCTAGGCACTCGTCTCCTAATGGGGTAAGTACCAAAGCGGGTTCCCTAGGTTGAGTGCCCTTTTCTTGTGGTAGGGGGATGGTGTAAAACTCATCGGGCTCGGGTAGAAACAATACGAGCTCACTCATGCAAGGACCCTTGGTGTAAATGGAGATGATGGACCTGATAGAGGGGTGTGAGAAACTAAGGTACCCCGTATCACTCACTCCTAAGGCCAGCATGTTTGTCACCTCTATTTGCCTTAATATCCCTTTAATCAAGTCCCTCATGGCTCCCACAAAGCAAAACGAATGATAGGTTGTGTGGAATGGTAGGGTGGGCACGATTGGGTTATGTTTATCCATGGGGGGGTGCATGATGTGGAGGAGGAGGTCTTGCTTAAGCTACTCAATGAGGGGTTCCCCAAGAATCACAATTCTCATGGAGGGAGGGGTGGGGGAACTTGGTTGGTCATCATGTAACTCATGAGGGAGGGTGTACCCAGTTAGGCTCAATGGGTTTTCTTTGGGTAGGGATGGGTTCTCCTGACCCAACTCTTGACATTGGGCTTCATATTCCTCCTCCCATTCTAGGGGTGCCTCATGGACTTCAATCACCTCCTCAAGTTCCCTTTGGATGGGGGTAACTATTTCTTCAGTTAGTGTGTTGGACATCTCTCGTGAAGGGCATTGATGGATGAAGTGTCCAAAGCTTCTACACTTAGAGCATTGTTGTCTATTTCCCTGAGCGGTCTCACCCACACTTGGCCCATTGGAACTCCCTTCTTGCTGGGGTATGTTTTGACTAGGGGTGACCCTTGTCGGAGGAGGGGTAGGAGGAGGATTTGTGGAAGCTTGTAGGGTGTGGGTTTGATGGAGAATTTTGGGTTGGGTGGTGGCCAATTTGGTTTGAGTGGTGGTGGTGATCGGGATTGGAATCATTTGGGGTGGTGGAGTTTGGGCCTTACGGGTGGTCTTGGGTTGACTGGGAGAGAAAGGAGGAGTGGGAGTGCTCCTCGGGTTATGATTCTCAAGGTAGGAGTGGGAAGGTCGGGGAGTGTAGATCTTCCTAAGCTCGATCTTCATCTCTTCCCATGATCCTATGGGTTCTTGCCTCCAAATCCATCTTAAGCTCACTATGCGTTCCCACTCCTTCTTGGCTTGTCCCCGAAGCCACCCTGTGGCTCTGCGGACTCTAGCGTGTCCACAGACCCTAGTCCTATCAAAGTGTTTATCCATGGTAGCCTCGCACTTTAGGTAGGCATTAGGACTAGATCCGTCAAAACTAAGGTCCCCTTCTAGGATGATGTCCACGAGGAGAGGGTCAATCGGACTCTTGTGGAAGGTCGTGTTGGGGGACTTAACCAATGGGGAGTATACATGATGATGCACTGGGTGGCCCGATGATGACTCTAAATGCGAATGCACCCTAGGACCAACTTGTAGAGAGACAAGTTGTGAACCTGGCTCTGATACCAACTGATGTGACACACTAAGGGGAATGCAGCAAACATACAAGGATCCTTGGACCTATTCCACAAACACAATCACAAAATAGCGAGGTTCTAAATAGGGGCCGAATCGCCGTCGCACACACACGAACCCGGGTGACTCGGTGATGCCGAGTGGAGGTGATGAATCAAGACCCTAGCTGGTAGAGTGCCAGCAGGGCTAAGGTTGCCCTCCCGAAGGTACGAGGCCCACACTTTAGGGGCTGGCCAGGTGCCAATTGGGGCACTAGGTCCCTCTCTCTCGCAGCCCACGGTGACCGCTCGTAAGTGGAACACACGGGGTCGGGCGCTCTCTCTCTTGCTCAACGGAGCAACTCCGCGGATATTAGATGAACAAGTACTAATAATGAAGCAAAGGTCAGAGCTTACCCTGGTTGGTTTGAAGAAACCAACCTCGTTCGGAGACGAGGGCGAGCGGGGAAGTGTGGGTTCCCCGCATACTGCGCCGATGAAGCTTGACACCTGTTAAATAATTACAAGCACTACGCCTCACGCAGGAGGGTGGACTTGGGGTGGGGATTTCAGTATTACAAATCAAACACTACCTCCACACAGGGAGGAGAGTTAAGCCAGCCAGGTGGGGAGGGGAGAGTCACTGAAACCCAAGAGAAGGAACCGATACCGAGTCTGCCTGCTCGCGGTGATAGGTGACAAACAGTCAGTGTTGAGGCCGTAGATCTCAGTCTGGAATTTTTCTGATGACGAGACCAGTGGGGAACTCTTCGTACCTGGAGCCAGAATGCCTCAGAATTTTGTTGAATTCTTCTGATGCCGAGGCTGGTCTTGGTGGAAGCTCGAACAGAGTGACAGAATCTGGGACTGGCAGCTTCAGATCTCCAACAGCAGGTTACAGAGAGCGTCCCGACAGCTTCCGGACTCCAAATCATGAACCGCCAGAGTTTCTGGAACTGTGGACGAGTCCTCTTCGCAACAAAACTGACGGGGAAGCCGAATGATGCCGGAGAAGACTGGGGGACTCTGAATGGTGGTGACAGGTCGATGCAGACTGCGGGGAGCAGATCCGTGTAATCGAGGGAGAAAAATGATAACTTTGGCTCACGAATGCCGATCGAAGTTCTGCTTCTTGATTCTGAAAATAGACTGGACGATGAAGAACTTTTCAGAATAACTCTTAGCCTGATTCTTCCGTGGTTCGTCATGGTACAGCTTCTATTCTGGTTCAGGTACTCTACAGGGGCAGCTCTACGCAGTCGGGGGAGATCAGACCTCCCGGGCAGCACAGAGCTCGGAAGGGGATGATACCACCGCCGTTGCGAAGCTGACTGGGAGAGCTTTCCGTCAATGTAGGCCATGACCCCAGGAGCTTCGGGATGTGGTCGAGGGTGGCACTACAACAGGAGGTCGTTCTGCAGGGCTTCAACTGCACACAGATTTGGAGAGAAAGGGGGTGAAAGGGGGGGGGGTTTCTTTGGTGGAAGGGTGGGGAAAATGGTTGCTTTGGTGGTGGAGAATGGTTGGGAGGAGGCAAGGGGAGGTGAGGGAGGAGGGTGGGGGCGGAGCTAGCAGGGGAGAGGGTGGATGCGCAAGAGGCCTAGGAGGAGGTGGGGGCGCAAATGGTTTAGGGGAGTGGGGTGGGTCTTCCTTTGATTTGGGTGGAGGTTTAATTGGTGGTGTTAATGGTGGCCTAGGGAGGTGGAGGGGTTGCCTTGGGGAGGGGAAAGGTGACTTGGGAGAGGGGATTCTCTCTTGGGAAAATGAAGGGTTGTATGGGGAAGGGGAAGGGTTGCTTGGGAAGTGGGGGAAATTGAATTGGAGTTAAGGGCCTTGGGAAGGTGAAGGGGTGGGAGGCTGATGTGGCAGATGAGGTGGCAAGGGTGGGAGGTGAAGGGGCAGGTGCGCCCAAGGGAGAGAGAGAGAGGAAGAGAGAGAGAGGGGTTCGCCCCCTTTAGAGAGAGAGAGAGCTAGAGTGAGAGCTAGAGAGAGAGAGAGAAAGACAATTCAAGTGGCTATAATTTCTTCAATACTTCATTAGCTTCTCCAAGTGGGGATTGGGGTCCTATTTATCGGAATCCCAACTTTTACAAAAAGTCCCTGAGAAAAGTACAAATAACAGATAACCAAAGGAGCTGGGGAAGGGAAAGGGCGCCCCTGGGCCAGGCCCATCTAAATGGGCCCAGAAGCCACTCAATCCCAACATGATGAACATGAAATTAGACACATAACATAATAACCTAGGGACCTGACTCAAACAAAGAGGAAATTACATCAAAATGACTCAAGAAAGATATGAAAATTACATAGCTAGACTCAGAAAATCAAGATGAACATAATGGCGAGCATCAGGACCCTTGGAGAAATGGGAAGTGGTAAGCGATGTCCCCATCAATTGGGCCCGAGGCACATGGCTCGCCCGGGCGGGAGATGATCTGGGACCCCTACGGGGGCCAACAATGGAAGTCCCGAGCCTGACACTCGGATCAATCGCTCTGTGTGCTTGCGCCAGTCAGCGTGGCACCCGACGTGAAAAATCAGAACGCAGCAGTTATAATCCCTCATGACAATCAGAGCAATACGTAATTAAAATAAATGTGTAAAATTCAAGATAATAAATTACTCAACAAATGCCAACTTTATTGATCAACATAATTCAACTCTTCCAAGTTCAAACCAACATCTTACATAGACCCAATTGATAATAGACTAAACAAAACTACAACTCTTTAACAACTGGACATAACTACACAACTTGACACATTCTATGCTAAGAGAGACACTAGGCATAACTTCTACTGGCTCACTCCAATATCTTCACTCTTGCCCGTCCCCATCAGTTTGCATATCCTCCTCTAAGCTACCTGAAGAGGGGGGAACAATTGGGTTAGTAAATGCTCAGTAGGTCTAACAGGCAATGTATAAGTAATTAACCAATTAATAATATTATCGAATGAAAACGTCGAGCAACAAAAATGAACATGGATAGTAGTGAACTATAGTCATCAAATGTAAGGACTAGTAAGGAAAGAACAGTATATAGCACTATCTCATGAATTGGCCGAACAAGCACGCAAGCATAGCAAGTCATGTAGAATCACAAAGTTCATGTGGAAATGAATGTCATAGACAACATGTTAGCAAGTACTCGGTGCAATGCCACATCTTGTCATTACAAACTCCCCAGGACACAAGTACTTTCGGGCGCTCCTCCCAGGACCAGACCGGGCCCTTTACGAAGTGTTGGCATTGATTGGTGGATCCAAGATCCCAAGTAAGAATCTAGACATTCATTGGAATCGGCCAAGAATTCCAAGGTTAAGTTCATGTAACTTATCTCTAAGACCAAGTGTAATTCCAAATAAATTTGTATGAGAAGTCATGGGAACATGCCTTGGAAGTCAACATTCATGAAAAGGAATCATGAATGGAGCTAGATTTGCAGCCTCAGCCACCTTGACACGGCTACTACAGCACACAAGAACCACGGAAAACTAGTTCTTGAACAAGGTTGCGGCCATGCCACGACCGCTACATGGAAGTGACGGTCCAGACTAGACCGCTATCAGGTGGAAGATCATCAAGGTCAGCGTCGACGCAAGGGTCAACAGGAAGATAAAGGTGGTCCACGGGGCCGCAATATGAAGGTTGCGGTCCACTGGAAGCCGCTACTAGGTTAGGTCCAGCAGGGCAAAACAGTCGACTTACTTAGGTCCTCGGTCGGCCTGAGGCATGGTGGGACCGAACCGGGGTCCATCCCACACAGCCTAGGTCAATTGAGGGGACTTAGGTCGACTTGAACATTGCTAGGTCGACTTGGAACAAGGATAAGTCGACTTGGCAAACTGGCACACAGGCCAGGTCAGAAGTAGATGGCGGTCACGCCATGGCCGCTACCCGAAGGTAGCGGTCCCAACAGGGCCGCCTTCTTGTCAAGACAGGGCAGAACCGTCATGCACTTGGTCCTCCAAAACACAAATCGGTCGAGTCAGTGGGTTCTGGCTTTGGTGGTACAACCCGCCCGACGTCCTAGTGGGAATCCCAAGCTCGTGGGGACTTACGGAGGTCTCATAATAGTGGTCTTAGTCTGATGGAAGGAGTATCCGGCGGAGAGTCCCAACTATTACAAGATTGAGGTTAAGAAATGCGGAAAATGAGAGCGGTGCAGTCAGTCAACACCACCGGAGTGGCATGACTGTCAAACAGTTTAGCAATTAGCAGTCCAACAGGTGATAGAGTGTAACAATTTAAGGAAATCATAGATAGATTAATTGCCATTAACTACCTATTTATAGCAAGAGGAGCAATTATCAAGCCATGATTTTTGAAGGGGAAATGATACTATACCAACAGCCAGGATCCATATAGAAATTAGATTCAGATGTTCCTTATAACCTAGACATTAGGTGCGTTTTTACCCTAATCATGCTATTTAACTGAGGGAAATGTAGGCAATAAAAATAGTGATCAGATTCTAACCCGAGCGCTGATGGCGGTCAGGAGAGGGCCGCTACCCTAGGGTAGCTATCAGTCAACAATCGCTATAGCACCGCGATACGCAAAAGAATCAGGGGGGAAATGGCAGTCTATCGGGCGGCCGCTACTTCCAGCGGCGGTCCCTGGTAGGGCCGCTACCAGGATCCCCGCCCTGGCCTCCGGCGAGTCCCGACACACCTTGCTTATACGTCGAAACTCATGCAGTATAGTCAAAAGAAATTGGGAAAAACGGTGCCAATAGAAAGAGAACAAAATTTCATACATTATAGCATGTTCAATTAAAGATTTAGCCTGCATGAATCCTACTTCCAGATCGACACAACATGAAGGGAACGCTATCAAACCCTAACTATACATGTCTTAACTAAAAAATAAATTGTGAGCGCTACGCTAGAAAAAAACTAGGCTATTTACTATCCATATGAAGAGGACTTAAAGGCGCATAGGATGGTGTGAATTAATTAACGTTTGATCTGCAAGAACCTACCTTAATCGAGAGAAGAAAGGGACGCCGACGTTCAAACCTGGAAGAGAAAAACCTGCTTCAAAGCTCGACGTTTCCACCTGTGATTGCGCTCGCCGCAGGCCGCCTCACCAAATTGGGACTCTCGGTAGTTCTAGGGTTCGCTTTATGGAGCTAGGTTCGATTCTAGGGTGTGATAAGGGCGGAAAGAGTTGTGGAGATCGATCGTGTGCGATATTCATGCTTTGACCGGGTTGCATCGCCTCCGCTTGTAATTGAGCTGCTAGGGTTAGGGTTTTCATGCAGAGATAGAGGGAAAATGGGCTTCTATCCAAGGCTAATCGATTGGGTCCGAAAAGAGCCCATTTGAGCTCGGTTTAGGCTCAAATTTGGCGGATTAAGGGCCGATTAATCTAAACTCCAATTTTTAACCCACGAACCTCAAATTTTGGCTTAATTAAATTTTATTTCGGGGTCGACCAAGAAGACAAGGTATCTATAAATTCAAACCTCTACGCGATTATGAATTTTTCATATTTTTATAAGTTGGTCGAAATTTAGCCTAAGGGGAGTTTCAATTTAATATTAAGGAAATCTCTTGATTGCTACAAAATTTTATTATTAAATAAATTCGGGATGCTACACTCTCCCCCACTTTAAGGAATTTGGTCCTCCAAATTCACTGAACTTAGTAGAACAGGGGAAAAACAAGGTTACTGACCTTAAAATAATTCAGGGTGATGCTTCCTGATCGCTTCTTCCGACTCCCACGTTCATGGGGACATCTCTCGCCCTTCACATTTCTCCACAGCTCGCCAGCATGGCTCCAATGTGTCTGTTACATTTTTATGAGTTGAGTCGTGTAATTTTCATATTTTCTTTGAGTCATAATTATATAATTTTCCTTTTATTTGAGTCCAGTACCTAGGTTAGGTAGTCATTTACCTAAGTCTGAGTGTCATTAGGTTGATTAGTTGGTTAATGGGCCCATTTCAGTGGGCTTGGCCCAGGGGCGCCCCCTTCCCCCCTTGGTTATTTGTCATTATTCCTAAAGTCAGGGACTTATTGTAAAATGTGGGTTGCCTAAAAATAAGACTCAATTTCCCCCATTTGAAGCTAATGAAAATCTACTATTTTGAGTCTAGAAAAATTGAATTTCTTTGGTGAGAAGCCATTAGAGAGGAGTGAGAACTTCCCTCCCCTATCCCCCCTCTCTCTCCCCCTTTCTCTCTCTAAAGGGGGGCACCCTCTTTCTCTCTCTAGCTCTCTCTCTCTCTCTAGACCGCCCCCTCCCCTCTCTCCTCTCCTCCACCTCAGCCCAATCCCCTTTTGCCACATCACCCCTCACTTTCCACATCACCCTCCACATCACCAAGTGACCCCTCAACTTCCCCACCCCACCATTACTCCACCATTAATCACACCACCCCCTACGGAGACTTTCCCACTCTCCCAAGTAACCTCTTCTCTAATCCTACTCCCAACACACCCTCTCATCCTCCAAGACACCCATTCACATCCCCAAGGACCCTCCATTGAATAACCATTATTGGGAGTTCAAACTAGGGAGAGAGATCTCCCTCTCCCTCCCAGCCCCAAACTCGTAGCTCCCCCTTCCTCCACCTGCTAGACCACCTTCCAGCCCCCATTTTGCCCCTCCCACACCTTAGATCGCCCCCTACCAGACTCCCTCACAGACAGGGGTCACCCCCACACACATGTACCACATTTCCCCTCCCATCTACCCCATTCCCAATCACCTATCTCCACCCTGTCTTGTCAGCACGCAGGCAGTAGACCAGGCTCCTATTTGCAGAGCCTGCATCATCATCTCCGTGAAGTTCCTGGTGGCAAACCTTATACCGTTGGAATCATCGTCCTGTCAGCTTTACAACGGAGGTGGTCTCGCCATCAACTGACTTCGGGGCTGCCCAGAGGAGCCAATCTCCTCAGACTACGCATTTCCTCCCAGGCAGACGACCAGCAACGACTTGCAGAGGCTTCCACGACCGAACCCTAGGCTTCTTGAGGCGCCACTTGGCTGAGGGCTTCTCCTTCAAGTTCCCTTCCATCTCCAAGAAGCAGAACCAATTTTGGACCCCGGAGTCAAGAGTTCCGAATTTTCTCCCCAAGGTGTGCCAGGTCAGTTCCCCTGAGCCAGTTCCGACACCCCTCCACTATTCTGGTCTTCGCGGTCAGCTCTGATTTCATACGACGGTCCCCTTGGTCCCGGCTTGAAGAGGACTTGTCCACTATTTCAGATGTTCCAGTCCCGCATTATTCAGAGCCTGGGAGTGTTCGTGGCGCCCTCATCTTCCTGCAGTAGCACTCTGGGAACAGTCAGAGCCAGAACAATTCGGTCATGGTCCAGACCCTACCCTAGCCACTGTCGACGTCAGAAAATTCCCCAGAAATTCTGACATTCTCCTGGGCCAACCCAGGAGGTTTTGGAGTTGGTTTCATCAGCAACGGCATTCGGGAGGGCCCATGGCAGCGCCGACAGCGACTACCTATCAAGCTGTTCCTGAGAGTTGGTAGAACCTGCGAACTTCATTCACTCGGCTTTGCTTAATTCCCCATCCTCGCCTAGCCGGCTTACAGCCCCTCTGGTGAGGACACCCGAGCAGTTGAGCGGCGCGATACGCCGAGCCACCGGTACCGCACACGGAGTACGACGCGAGCCACCTCAGTATCCATCTGGCTCAGAGACAGCCTGGAGACGCCCCCTTGAGTCCCGACATTTATCATATTTAGTTAGACTTTATTTGTGTGATGTGTGTTTATTTCATTTTATTCGGTATGTAATTTTTATTGTAAGAGGGGTTTATTTGTAAAATGGGACCCCCGGGTCTCACGGGCCCACAGACCCCCTGCCATTGATCCACCTCAGCTCATGGGCCCCATGTGGGGTCAGTCAACATGTCAAATGGAGGCATCTAGAAGTTTGAATGGTAAAAGGCACATGGGAGACAAGTGGACTTCAAAGTCCAAGGTGGCTACCAAACATGTCCCCCTTGCCATTCTAGTCAATAGGCCGCCCCCCCCCCTTAATTTATTTATTGTATTTTGTTTGTGTGTGTCACACTCAATCCAGGCCACCCATTCCCATCCCCTAGATCCAACGGTGGACAATGGACGTGAGATGTAACACATAAATACTTGTAATTTCCCATTTTGATGAATTAATGCATTCATTTGGAAGAAAATATCTTGGAGCAGCCTGGTGCGCCCCCCTCCTCTCTCCTCCCTCTCCCCCTTGAAGCTGTGAAGGCTTCCCTCTGGAGGTGTGACTCCTCCCCTTATCATTCCGGTCGCCGCCGCCGCCGCCACGAGCCGCCATCGCATCACCGCCGAGATCGCCGGAGTTCTGCCTTCATCCGACCACAGCAGCTTCCACGAAATTCAGCATCACCGCTCAGATCGACTTGAGATTTTGAGGGGATGTTCCATAGGTGTCAAGCACATCCCAAAAAATTTGGTTGGTCATAAAGATCCCCTTTGATATTTTTTCATTTTCGTCCAACCTTAATTTCCAGATCTTTCTGCTTGCGGTTTCAATTTCTACCCGCCCTGTGTTTCAAATGTTCGGACCCCTTTCCGATTTTTGTTAGAGCTCCCAATTTTACTTGGAGTTCTGTCCATCAACCCCACCGTCCCCAAATTTTTTTGAATTTTTGTGAGGCCATCCCATATTTTTCAGAAA
The DNA here is from genome assembly GCA_022559845.1 of Amorphophallus konjac. Taxonomy (NCBI): domain Eukaryota; kingdom Viridiplantae; phylum Streptophyta; class Magnoliopsida; order Alismatales; family Araceae; genus Amorphophallus; species Amorphophallus konjac. Next base: position 53,406,090 of record CM040124.1, on the reverse strand, counting down.
TCGATCTCAGAGATAGCTACAGTGTTATCCACCTATTCCCAGATCCGACCACCCTCCCGTAAAAAAATCATAAAAAATCACAGCCACCTCCAATCAGTCCACACAAAATATCCCCGTTCTCCTTGTTCAAAATACCACACATTTGATGAAGAGCTCAGGAGCTGAATCGGCCATCTTCCTCACGGTCAAAGGCAGTCTTCAGACAACTCACATGTAGATCTGAGATTTCGGTTACTGTACAACAGGGACTTGTCAATTCAATAAAGTTCTGATCCTACCAGATCCAGCTGATATATCTGGTTCTACATTGAAGCATTTGAAGAGAGCTTTCCAACGATAGCTCATGCGTCCCAATCCGACGTCGGGATTGATCGCAGCGGTCATTTTTGTCGGAGCGCGCACCGGAAAATAGCAATCAAAATCCGTGGGAAGTTAGTTCAAGAATTGGGAATCGGGGCCGATCGACCCCCGATCGGTGTTCCCGACCGACCGCCATCCGTGGAGGCGCACCACTAGGGGTCCCCATCACAGTGGGTCCCACCCCCGCAGATCCGGAGGACAGCGCCGTCCGTGGGCCCCACGGGCCCGTAGAAGCCCGTTCGGAAAGCATGAAAACACGGAGTTCGGCACCGCCGGGCGACATCAAGATGCTGCCCGTCAACCCGAGTTGCGTGATTCCCGGACCCCACATGTGACCTTTTACCTCCACGCGTGGAGTGGGTCGACTTAGTGTATTGCTGTAATAATTGTTAACTGGGAGTCCGTGATTCGGCCGGGGTTGTCTTCGCCACGCTAGGTGCGTGGAGGTAATGGTCCGAACCTCTTGGCGTTCATTTGCTTAGCTAGTATATGGTCTTTTGCCGCTGCCGAGAGTGATAGGTACTAGCTCGTGTGTTCATGTCACCGCTGTGAGTGTGAGAGTGACCCATCCCGTGACTCGATCCGAGTCCAGAAGTGAGTCGACTACCCGTGAACTCTGCCGGTTCTTCAACCGCGCACGATCCGCGTTTCCCTCGCTTGGGACGACGAGTGAGCTTGCGTTTCTGTTAGCAACGTATAGCCCATAGGAGCTCTCCGTGTCGGGCTTAGTGTCTCTCCTATCATGTGTTGCTGGTCGTGTCCGCATCTAGAGTCCGAGGTCCATACCACGTAGAGTCGGTCCCCGTGTCCGTCCCGCATCAGTTTGGTATCAGAGCGAGTCGAGTCTAGGGTAGTCGTTGCATATGTCTTGCATAGTATAAGTCGAGTCTAGGATCATCATTTCAAAACAACAAAAAAAAAGTGTTTTCAAATTGCATTTCACCCAATAGCTCGGTATATTAAAAGGCGTTGCCCGAACATTAGGTTATGCCTATCGGGAGGGTAGCGTACTTGCGCGAGTGATCTTCGGATCGCTTATCTCCGCCTCGTACCGGATATTGGTTAGGTCTAAGTGCATCATCTAGTGAGTGTTTGCATTAGTCGGTGTCTTCTAGGTCGTGTGTCTTTGCATGCCCACCCGTCGAGGTACCCAATACTCGCCACCACCACCTATGGCGGACTCCCGAGCCCGTAGCTCCGATGAGTCCTCGACGGCCAAGATGTTCCGAGCCATTATGGAACGTCTTGACACGCGTATGGATGGTCTTAGTACGCATATGGATGGCATAGGAACGCGTCTAGAAGGGTGGATGAAAGCCCTCGAGGATCGGGCCGAGAGTTCGGATCAGTCCATTCAAGGCCTTGTAGGGAGGATCGCCGTTCTAGAGAGGGGCCCAATAGCGGCGCAACCCGCGCCGAAGAACGGCCAACTAGAGCCGGCACAGCCACCCGCCGTGCCAAGGGCTCAAGTGGAGGATGTCGGGAGGCAACAGGCGCCTATAGTGGATGATTATGCCTCCGACAATGATCAGGGGGAAAATGGTCGTCGGAATCAACGACGGAATCGTGATGATGATGATGACGATCGCATTCTTAGGGGTGTGCGTGCGGACCCTCCCACCTTTAGCGGGTCCTTGGACCCTAGGGTGTATTTAGATTGGGAGGCCAGCATGGACCGGTACTTCGAGTGGTTTGAGATGACGGACCACCGAAGAGTCCGATACGCGAAGATGAAGCTGCAAGGGCAGGCCCAAACTTATTGGATCAATGTGGAGAGCCTACTCAATCGGCGACGTCAACCCCAAATCGGTACTTGGGATGATATGAAAATCAAATTGAGGGAGAAATACCTTCCCGCCTCATATCGCCAACGTCTTATAGACAAGTGGCAAAGCATCTCCCAAGGGAACCGATCCGTGACCGAGTACACCGCCGAGTTCGATGAGTATTACTTACGGTGTGGGGTCACGGAAGAGAGCACCATGACTATATCCCGCTTTCGAAGAGGTTTGCGGCCCAATTATCAATATGAACTCTTTCGCCGCAATGCAACCACTTTGGAGCAGGCATATCAGATCGCTCTCGAATTGGAGCAGTTCGAGGCCGAGTTCGAGTCACCCCATCGGTTGGGCTCCTTTCCCCTTCGTAGTGTCGAGCCCCGTGGCTCATCTGGCACGTATCCGAGGGCCCCCATGACTCGACCTCAGGAGCCCGCTCGCCCCGAGCCCTTTGCTCCTAGGCCTCGTCCTCCACCCCCGAGGACCTTCCTCGTCCCCAGCATCTTACGGCCCCACCCACAGCCCGTCCACCGGCACCCGCACCTCCTGCACGTCCTTTGTTGCCTACACCTCCTATCCGTCGGGAGGATAAAGGTAAAGGACCTATGATTGGGGAGCCTAGTGGATCACGGCAGCAGTGTTATCGCTGCAATGGGTTTGGCCATTTCGCCAACCAGTGTCCCACCCGCCCATCTCTTCACATTGGGGACACACAGGCCGAGGATACCACCCCTACGGGCCTCGAGTTAGTCAGCTATGAGGCAGATGAAGAGCTAGCTGACGAGTACTATGAGATGGGAGGTGAGGCCCAGGATGCCCAGCATTCGGACGATACCCACGTGGGGGTCGTCAGATGTATCCTCACCCAGCCGCAGGTCAGTGATGACTGGCGTCGGACTACTATCCTTCATGTATTCTGTAGGCTGGGAAAGCAAATTTGCAAGGTGGTCATCGATAGCGGGAGTTGTATCAATGCAATCTCCACGAACGCTGTCGCCCGTCTTGGTCTCACACCCGTAGACCATCCTTGTCCCTATCAGGTATCATGGGTGGATACCACTTCCATTTCGGTCAGGCTGCGGTGCTTGGTCCCGCTGCAGCTCCACTCCTACCGTGACGAGATCTGGTGTGATGTTCTCCCCATGGAAGTGGGCAGTATCATTCTTGGTAGGCCGTGGTTATTTGACCGGGATGCCACGCTCCATGGCTGGTCGAACACCTGTACCTTCGACCACACTGGCCAGCGGGTCACCCTCCAACCCGTTCGGCCCAGGAGCCCATCAGTCAGGGGTCCTACTGGCCCTAGTACTCCGAAGCCTTCCGTTCCCGAGCCTAGTACCCCATCCCCAGCTCGGGCTATGACCGTTACCTCTGGCCTAGGAGAGCCCTCGACGAGAAGATTGATGATGATTAGCTCCCGAGAAATGGAGCAGGAGCATAGTCAGGGCTGTCTGGTGTTTGCCATTACGGTCCGAGAGGTGGAGCGGGACTCCGAGGGTGAGCTCCCACCCGAGGTTGTTCCCATTCTACAGCAGTATGCTGATGTCTTTCCCGATGAGCTTCCCGAGGGACTCCCACCTATGCGGGATATTCAGCATGCCATCGACCTTGTTCCGGGCTCTTCTTTGCCCAACCTTCCTCATTATCGCATGAGTCCCACGGAGCATGCCGAGCTTAAACGGCAGGTCGATGAGTTAGTGCAGAGATGGTCTGTTCGGGACAGCATGAGTCCATGTGCTGTACCCGCATTACTCGCCCCGAAGAAGGATGGCACGTGGAGAATGTGCATTGATAGTCGTGCCATCAACAAAATCACCGTGAAGTACAGGTTCCCTATTCCACGCCTTGATGACATGCTGGACATGATGGCAGGTGCCACTATCTTTTCGAAGATCGATCTTAAGAGTGGCTACCATCAGGTGAGGATTAGGCTAGGTGATGAGTGGAAGACCGCATTTAAGACCAAGGACGGTCTATATGAGTGGTTGGTCATGCCTTTTGGGTTGACCAATGCCCCTAGCACTTTCATGCGGCTCATGACTCAGGTCCTTCGACCTTTCATTGGAGTCTTTGTAGTGGTGTATTTTGATGATATCCTTATCTATAGCCGCACCACAGGGGACCACTTAGACCACCTTCGGCAGGTCTGTCTACTTCTTCGGCGAGAGCAACTGTTTGCGAACCCACAGAAGTGTGCCTTCATGACACCTCAGCTTACCTTCTTGGGTTTCATTGTGTCTAGTACGGGGGTCTCCGCCGATCCGGAGAAGGTCCGGGCCATTGTTGAGTGGCTGGAACCCCGTACCGTTCATGATGTCCGCAGCTTTCATGGTCTTACGACGTTCTATCGTCGCTTCATCTGCGGATTTAGCTCCGTCACCGCCCCGATCACGGATTGTATCCGAAAGGGCACATTTGTATGGACGAAGGCCGCATCTGCCGCCTTCAATGACATCAAGGAGCGCATGACCCAGACACCTATCCTTCGATTGCCTGACTTCTCGAAGGTGTTTGAGGTCTCTTGTGATGCGTCGGGGTGTTGGGATAGGAGGAGTTTTGAGTCAGGAGTCCCACCCGATCGCATATTTCAGCGAGAAGCTGAATGACGCAAAACTGCGATATTCCACATATGATAAAGAATTCTACGCAGTTGTTCAGGCTCTTAGGCATTGGAGGCACTATCTTTTACATCATGAGTTTGTCCGATACTCCGATCACGAGGCATTGAGGTACCTACATTCCCAAAAGAAGCTTAACTCGCGTCACAGTCGTTGGGTCGAGTATCTCCAGCAGTTCACCTTTGTGCTTAAACATAAGGCTGGAGTGGAGAACAAGGTGGCTGATGCCTTGAGTCAGCGAGTATGTTTTCTTACCACCATGAGTGCCGAGGTCATAGGGTTAGAGAAGATGAAGGAGGCCTATGTTGATTGTCCTGACTTCGGTCAGATTTTTACCACTCTCCAGGCCGGACCCTCGAGAGACCTTGATGAGTATGCGCTTCAGGAGGGTTACCTCTTTCGAGGTAGCAGGCTATGTGTTCCCCGAACTTCGGTTCGAGATTTCTTAGTGTGAGAACTACATGCAGGAGGTCTAGCCGGCCACTTTCGTCGGAACAAGACTATTGAGGCAGTGGAGCATCGATTTTATTGGCCGAGCTTGAAGCGCGATGTTGCTAACATCGTGGCTCAGTGCCGTACCTGTGCTACGGCCAAGATGAAGAAGCAAAGCTCCAGCCTTTATATGCCTCTTCCCGTGCCTGATGCCCCGTGGCAGGATGTTAGCATGGACTTTATTTTGGGATTGCCACGTACCTCCAGGAAGCATGATTCGGTCTACGTGGTGGTTGACCGTTTCTCGAAGATGGCCCTCTTTATTCCTTGCTCGAAGACTTCGGATGCTTCGAGGGTAGCCCACCTTTTCCTTACGCATGTGGTGTGCAAGTTCGGGTTGCCTCGCACTATAGTGTCTGACCGTGATGTTAGATTCACTTCCTACTTTTGGAAGACACTATGGCATATGATGGGTACGCACCTCAAGTTTTCCACTGCATATCACCCCCAGACCGATGGTCAGACCGAGGTGGTCAATAGGAGTCTCGGTGATCTTTTGAGGTGTCTTGTTAGGGACCGCATTGGGGATTGGGATCTCATTCTACCCATGGCTGAGTTTGCATATAATGATTCGGTGAATAGGTCTACCGGCATGAGTCCATTTGAGATTGTCACAGGTCGTAGGCCTAGGAAACCCGTTGACCTTGTCCCCATGCCTATCCATGCTAGAGTGTCGGAGTCGGCCGAGTCGTTTGCTAGGCATGTTAGGAGTTTGCATGACGACATCCGTCGTCACATTGAGGCCAGCAATGCACGTTACAAAGAGTTAGCCGATGCCCACCGACACCACCGAGAGTACCAAGAGGGCGAATATGTCATGATCAGGGTAAGACCTGAACGGTTTCCCTTTGGAACTGTTAAGAAGTTGCAAGCTCGCGGAGCCGGTCCATTCAGAGTGTTGAAACGCGTTGGATCCAATGCGTACGTTGTGGACTTGCCCGAGGAATACGGTATAAGCTCTACTTTTAATGTTTCAGATCTAGTTGCATATAGGGACCCAGCGGTGATCCCTAGTGGGCCTTTCGAGCCATCTCCTCCCCTTGTGAGTGATCCCACACCTGAGTGTCCACCTCCAGCCCCTTTGTCACGGCAGCGTGAGCATATAGATCATATACTAGATGTGATGGGGACATCGCTTACCACTTCCCACTTCTCCACGGGTCCGGATGATTGCCATTATGTTCAGCTTGATTTCCTAAGTTCAGCTATGTATTTTTATATCTTTCTTGAGTCATTTTGATGTAATTTCACCTTTGTTTTGAGTCATGTCCCTAGGTCATCATGCTATTTACCTATGTTTGTTAGGCTAGGGGGTTATATGGGCCCAATTAAATGGGCCTGGCCCATGGGCGCCCTCTTCCTTCCCCACCCCCTTGCTTATTTGCTTTTAGCACTTTCTCCAGGGACTTTTTGTAAATGTTGGGATTCCTATAAATAGGACCCCAACTCCACTTGAGTTCAGTAATGAGGTATTGAAGAAAATTTGCCACTTGAGTGCCTCTCTCTCTCCCTCACTAGCTCTCTCTCTTCCTCTCTCTCTAGGGGGCGAACCCCACTCTCTCTCTTCTCCCCTCCCTTGGGCGAACCTGGCCCTTCACCTCCCCTCCCCCTTGCCACCTCAGCTGCCACCTCAACCCTCCACCCCTTCATCTTCCCAAGGCCCATAACTCCCTTCAATACCTCCCCCACCCTAGGCAACCCTTCCCATTCCCCATACAACTTCTCAACCTCCAAGGCAACCTTCCCTCTTCCCCAAGCAACCATTCCACTCCCCCACACATCCATTCATATCCCCAGGGCCATCAAACCCCTATCCCACCACAACTTGCGCACCAACCCTCCCCATCTACTCACCCCCCTTGCCTTGGCCGACCCCTCCATCCCCCTCTCATAGCTGCGACCCTCACCCCTCCCCTCCACCCTCTTGGAATTCCACATCCCCTGCTCCACCCCACTCATCATCCCCAAACATCCCACCCCCATCTACCATCACCACCAGCCTTCCCACCATTGCTAAATCTCCATTCCCTTTAGCCTAGCTCCACCACCATCCCTTTCATTTGGCCAAGTCTGCAGGTGGCAGAAGAAGGTTCGACTTGCAGAAGCCACCCCGGATTCATACGGCGACATCTAAAGGCGTACCATACCAATCTGGAAAGGTCGTCCAGTTAGCTTTGTAGGCGAGGCAACCACATCCCATTCCGAGTTTGGGGCCGTCCGGGAGAGCCATTCTCCCCTGACTGCGCAGGACCCCCCCTGAAGAGTACCTGAATTGGCTTTGAAGCTGTACCCCGATGAACCACGGAAGAATTCAGCCTCAAGTCCTTCTACAAAGTTCTTCGTCCTCCAGTCTTCGGTCAGGATCAAGAAGCAGAACTGCATTCGGCGCCCGGAGGCCAAAGTTCCCTTTTTTCTCCCTCGACTGGTCGGGTCTGCCTCCCACAGCCTGCAGCGACCGACCTTCACTCTTCTGAATATCCCCGTCTCCTCCGACTTCAGACGGCTGCCCTGTCAGTTTTTCTGCATAGAGGGTTTGTCCACAGACCCAGAAACTCCAGCGGTTCGTGATTTGGAGTCCGGGAGCGGTCGGGCCAACCTCTGCAAGTTGCTGTCAGAAACAGGAAGCTACTGCGTCCAGATTCAGTCACTCTGTTCGAAGCTCTTCCTGGACCAACACCTTCTTCAGAAGAATTCAGCAAAATTCTGAGGCATCCCCGTTCCAGTTACAACGCGTTCGCCACTGGTATCGTCATCAGAAAAATTCCAGAACAAGATCTACGACCTTGACATCGACTGTCAGTCAGCCATCGCAGACAGCCGGCAGATTCGGCGTTGGCTTCTCCGCCCGCTTTTCGGCGAATCTCCCCTCCCTGCCTGGCCGGCTCACCGCCCCTCCCTGCGTGGAGATAGTGTTTGCATGTAATACAAATCATCCCAACCCCAAGTCCACCCTCCTGCGTGAGGCGTAGTGAATGTTATTATTAAACATAGATCAAGCTACACCGGCGCAGTGTGCGGGGAACCCACACTTCCCCGCTCGCCCTCGTCTCCGAACGGGGTTGGTTTCTTCAAACCAACCAGGTGAGATCTAACCTTTGCTCCATTTCCTTCGGGTGCTTGTTCATTTAATATCCGTAGAATCCGCTCCGTTGAGCAAGCGAGAGAGTGTCCGACCCCACGTGCTCCACTTACGAGCGGTCACCGTGGAGTGTGTGAGAGAGGGACCTAGTGCTCCAAGTGGCACCCGGCCAGCCCCTTAATTGTGGGCTTCGTACCTTCGGGAGGGCAACCCTAGCCTTGCTGGCACTCTACCAGCAAGGGTCTTGATCCATCATCTCCCCTTAGCATCATTTAGTCACCCCGGGCTCATGTGTGTGCGACGGCGAATTGGCCCGATCTGCCAACTGAATTGCTATGTGGTTGTGATTGCGGAATAGGTCCTAAGTTTCTGTTTGCTTGCTGCATACCCCATGGTCATTTCACATCAGTTGGTATCAGAGCAAGTTCTAGACTTGTCTCTACTAAGTCTTGTCCTAGGGCACATTGCATTGAGGTCATCCGAGCATCCAAACCATGTATCTCAGCAGGCACCCCGATGACTACTTCATTATCGGGCCGGAGTTGCCCCGCTTCGATGGGTCCCGAAACCCTCACACATATAGGAAATGGGAGACCTCCATGGATAGATACTTCCACCACTACTACATGACCGAGGAAAGAAAAGTGCGCATCGCCAAGACGACCCTTGGTCCCTTCGGCGAGACAGAATGGAGAAAGCTTGAGATTCGAAGGGGGATTGAGAGACAAGAGCCCATTCACTCATGGGAAGAGATGAAGGTAGAACTTAGGAAGATCCTCATTCCAAAACCTTCCCACTCTTCCAACTCAAGCACCCATAGCCCAATGAGCACTCCCACTCCCCCTTTCCCTCCCCGTCAACCCAAAACCTCTATTAGGACCCAAACCCCACCACCCAAAGGACCCCTAGATTTATTGGAAGAGATAAGGATTGAGATCAGGAAGATCTCCACTCCCCAACCTTCCCACTCCTACCCTGAGAACCATAACCCGAGGAGCACTCCCACTCCTCCTTTCCTCACCACCCAACCCAAAATTCTCCATCAAACCCACACCCCACAAACTTCCAAAAATCCTTCTTCCACCCCTTTCCAAAAGGAACTTAAAGAGGTAACCGAAGACTATGAGGCTCCACTAGATTGGGAAAAGGAATATGAATCACAGTGTCATGGGTTAGGCCGAGAAGTTCCCCTCCCAGGTGGAAGAAGCATCATGGCTCACTCCACCCTCACCACTCAAACCCACGTGGACCCCATGTCCACCCCTCCACCTAGGCCCGTGACAGCCACCATTCCCCAATCCAAAGTTACTCACCCAACCCACCTTCCATTTCCAACTCCTATCCTACCCAAACCTAGTCCCCCGCTACTTCCACTCCCAACCCCAACCCAAGTCCGGCCTCACTCACCACCCCGGGTACACCATGCACCAACCATCATCACCCCACCCCCAATAGACCTTCCCATTCCCTTGAGAGAGGAGACCACAACCATCCACATGGGAGTAGATGCTAGTCCGGAACCCATCCCCATCCTTGAGGAAACCCAAGTTCATATCTATGGTGAGGAAGAATCACAAATGTCCCCTTCACATAGCTTGGACCCCCAAGAGCCACAAGCCTTCACAAGTAGCACCGTAATCATAGAGGGGCCCCTAGCTAGATGGCTAAAGGAGAGACCACTCCACCCCATTGTGTCCTATGTTTACCCACCCATGGAGCAAAACCTTCCCATTGTACCCTTATCCACGTATCACACCACAATCCAATCATCCTATCAAGTGGAAACATTAGGGGATCTTCTTAAGGGTATAGTTTGGCAAATGGAGCTAACTGGCATGATGTCTACAATAACCGACCGACCTAGGAGCCTTGACCTCCTACACCTATGTGTCGGATCAATCTCCTCCATTTACATTGTGGGTTGCTACACTAGTGACCTTCTTTTACTCCTCCCTACACCCGACGGGCCCGATGCTATTCACAAACTAGAGTTGCTTGTCTCGGGTAGAACATCTAGTCCTCCATTCATGGCCGACCATCCCACCAAAAACTTTGGCCCGATCATATTACCTGGGGAGGAGAGTCCGCCATCCAATGGTTATGAGGACCATAAGGACCTAGAGTTCCTCTCCGTAGGTGACCCTTACCATGACCCCTTCGACCCCTTCCTATGCCCCCCCACCTTACTCTCCGCCAACCTTTTCCCACCCCAACCGACCTTATTAGACCAAACCCACTCCATTTTTCTTGACCCCTTTGACCCCTATGAGTGGAAACTCCCACACCAAGCCATATGCATAGGAGGAACCATTTGGATGAAAATACATGTGCCACTACATTGTGCATCATTTGGTAGGGCTACTAAGCCTAGTCATGTCATACATGTCACGCACACTTTTAGCCCAATGCATGACTGGCTCACATTTGGATGTGCTGGTCCTCCCTCATTCATCATTGATCATATGCACGTTAGGAGCATCTACGGGTGTCCAGGTCCCCCGGCATTCATCACCACCTTATGTAATAGGTTCTCCTACAGATACCAAGGCCCTCCCACCATTGTTATGAAGACTAGGTATGATAGGGCCACTAGTGGATGTCCCGGTCCTCCTAGGTTCATCAAAGTCCACGTGACACCATTGCATGTTAGGTCCACATTTGGTTGTCCGGGCCCTCCCTTCATCGCTAAAGGATCATTCACAACTCTGCATGGTAACATCCGCAAACACACCAACAAAAGCAATAAGGTGTATAAGAAATCGGCCGATTCCCACCGACGCCACCAAGAGTTTCGCGTGGGTGACTTTGTGATGGTGAGAACTGAGAGACCTTTCCCTGGGAATGTCTCAAAACTGAGGTCGCGTGGATCAGGCCCCTTCCAGGTTCTGAGGAGGATCGGCACAAATGCCTACGTGTTAGACCTCCCCGAGGAGTACGGAGTAAGTCCCACATTCAATGTGGCTGACTTGGTGCCATACAGGGGTCCCACGGTGACACCTAGTGAGAATATTGAGCATGTTCCACTTCTTGAGAGAGTCACCACCCATAAGAGAGTTCCACCAACCCAGAGGGGCCAACGTGAGTAATTAGAGCAGATATTGAATGAACATGTTACGGCCATCTGGAGCAGAGGGATGGGCACTACCTCGCTTGGTGGAAAGGACCGGCTACCTTTGGTGGACTTGAGAGCAACCTCGCTGTGGCTTCCTCCGCATACGATGGATCTTTACTCGACAGAGTCGATTTCTCTGCACCCCGGGAGTATGATGGGGACATCGCTTACCACTTCCCACTTCTCCACGGGTCCGGATGATTGCCATTATGTTCAGCTTGATTTCCTAAGTTCAGCTATGTATTTTTATATCTTTCTTGAGTCATTTTGATGTAATTTCCCCTTTGTTTTGAGTCATGTCCCTAGGTCATCATGCTATTTACCTATGTTTGTTAGGCTAGGGGGTCATATGGGCCCAATTAAATGGGCCTGGCCCATGGGCGCCCTCTTCCTTCCCCACCCCCTTGCTTATTTGCTTTTAGCACTTTCTCTAGGGACTTTTTGTAAATGTTGGGATTCCTATAAATAGGACCCCAACTCCACTTGAGTTCAGTAATGAAAGTTTGAATGAATTTTGAGCATTAGTGCATCTCTCTCTCTAGCTCTCTCTCTCTCTCCTCTTCTCTCTTTCTCTAAAGGGGGCGACCCTTTCTCTCTCCTCTCCCCTCTCTCTCTCTAAGTCGACCAGCTCTCTCTCTCCTCCCCTTGCCACCTCATCCTCCACATCAGCCCTCCCCACCCTTTCACCTTCCCAAGGCCATTAACCCCCATTTACTCCCACCACTCCCCAAGCAACCCTCCCCCTTCCCCATACAACCTTCCATCTTCCCAAGAGGAATCCCCACTTCCCAAGCAACTCTTCCCCTCCCCAAGGCAACTCCTCCCCTTCCCTAGGCTTCCATTAAACACCTCCATTAACCCTCCACCCAAATCAAAGGAACATCCCCCCATTCCCTAGGCCATTTTGCGCCCCCACCTCCTCCTAGCTAGACCCCTCCTCCTAGCTGGACCTCTTGCGCATCCACCCTCTCCCCTGCTGGCTCCGCCCCTACCATTCTCCCTCACCTCCCCTTGCCACCTCTCAACCATTCCCCACCACCGAAGCAACCTCATCCCCTTCCCCTTCACCAAAGGAACCACCCCTCCACCCATTCTCTCTTCAATTTGTGTGTGCAGCCACGACCTGCAGATCAGCAGCCTGTTACAGTGCCGCCCAGGACCTCATCTCGGAACTCCTGGGGGCGTGGCCTACATCGACAGAAAGGTCTACGAGTCTTCTTCCAAAGCAAGGTGGAATCATCTCATTCCGACGTCGCTACAGTTCGTGGTGCCCCATTCTTCCCCGGCTACACTAGGCTCCCTCTGCAGAGTACCTGAACCCGGTTCGACGCTGCACCACGCCAAACAGCAGAAGATTCAGACCACGAGCCTTTCAACAAACTTCTTCCTCCTCCAGTCCTCTACCCAAAGCAAGAAGCAGAACTACATTCGGCATCCGGAGGCCAGAGTTCTCTTTTTTCTCCCTCGGCTGGTCGGGTCTGCCTCCCACAGTCTGCAGTGACCAACCTCCACTCTTCGGAGTCTCCCTATCCACTCCGGCATCAAACGGCTTCCCTGTCAGTTTTTCTATGAAGAGGGCTTGTCCACGGTTCCATAAACTCCAGCGGTTCATGATTTGGAGTCCGGGAGCGGTCGGGGCAACCTCTGCAAGTTGCTGTCAGAAACAGGAAGCTACTGCGTCCAGATTCAGTCACTCTGTTCGAAGCTCTTCCCGGACCAGCACCTTCTTCAGAAGAATTCAGCAAAATTCTGAGGCATCCCCGTTCCAGTTACAACGCGTTCGCCACTGGTATTGTCATCAGAAAAATTCCAGAACGAGATCTACGACCTTGACATCGATTGTCAGTCAGCCATCGCAGACAGCCGGCAGATTCGGCGTTGGCTTCTCCGCCCGCTTTTCGGCGAATCTCCCCTCCCCGCCTGGCCGGCTCACCGCCCCTCCCTACGTGGAGGTAGTGTTTGCATGTAATACAAATCATCCCCACCCCAAGTCCACCCTCCTGCGTGAGGCGTAGTGAATGTTATTATTAAACAGGGATCAAGCTACACTGGCGTAGTGTGCGGGGAACCCACACTTCCCTGCTCGCCCTTGTCTCCGAACGGGGTTGGTTTCTTCAAACCAACCAGGTGAGATCTAACCTTTGCTCCATTTCCTTCTGGTGCTTGTTCATTTAATATCCGTAGAATCCGCTCCGTTGAGCAAGCGAGAGAGTGTCCGACCCCACGTGCTCCACTTACGAGCGGTCACTGTGGAGTGTGTGAGAGAGGGACCTAGTGCTCCAAGTGGCACCCGGCCAGCCCCTTAATTGTGGGCTTCGTACCTTCGGGAGGGCAACCGTAGCCTTGCTGGCACTCTACCAGCAAGGGTCTTGATCCATCACCTCCCCTTAGCATCATTTAGTCACCCCGGGCTCGTGTGTGTGCGACGACGAATTGGCCCGATCTGCCAACTGAATTGCTATGTGGTTGTGATTGCGGAATAGGTCCTAAGTTTCTGTTTGCTTGCTGCATACCCCGTGGTCGTTTCACATCAAGATGAGCAGGTGACAGTTACCAGGAGTGGATCCTACCCGCGCTACCTAGTGCAATGGAGAGGACGGCCCGCTACTGAGGACACATGGATCACGCATGGCGAGTTGCAACGGATCGATCCGGACCTTCTGGAGCGATACAGTAGTGATGCAGACCCTTACTCGACAGGGTCGAGTTTCTCCCACTCGGGGAGAATTGGTGCGGACACCCGAGCAGTTGAGCGGCGCGATACGCCGAGCCACCGGTACCGCACACGGAGTACGACGCGAGCCACCTCAGCATCCATCTGGCTCGGAGATAGCCTGGAGACGCCCCCTTGAGTCCCGACATTTATCATATTTAGTTAGACTTTATTTGTGTGATGTGTGTTTATTTCATTTTATTCGGTATGTAATTTTGATTGTAAGAGGGGTTTATTTGTAAAATGGGACCCCCGGGTCCCACGGGCCCACAGACCCCCTCCCATTGATCCACCTCAGCTCATGGGCCCCATGTGGGGTCAGTTAACATGTCAAATGGAGGCATCTAGAAGTTTGAATGGTAAAAGGCACATGAGAGACAAGTGGACTTCAAAGTCCAAGGTGGCTACCAAACATGTCCCCCTTTCCATTCTAGTCAATAGGCTGCCCCCCCCCTTAATTTATTTATTGTATTTTGTGTGTGTGTGTCACACTCAATCCAGGCCACCCATTCCCATCCCCTAGATCCAACGATGGACAATGGATGTGAGATGTAACACATAAATACTTGTAATTTCCCATTTTGATGAATTAATGCATTCATTTGGAAGAAAATATCTTGGAGCAGCCTGGTGCGCCCCCCTCCTCTCTCCTCCCTCTCCCCCTTGAAGCTGTGAAGGCTTCCCTCTGGAGGTGTGACTCCTCCCCTTATCATTCCGGTCGCCGTCGCCGCCGCCGCCGCCACGAGCCGTCATCGCATCACCGCCGAGATCGCCGGAGTTCTGCCTTCATCCGACCACAGCAGCTTACACGAAATTCAGCCATCAGCCACGAGCTCAGATCGACTTGAGATTTTGAGGGGATGTTCCATAGGTGTCAAGCACATCCCAAAAAATTTGGTTGGTCATAAAGATCCCCTTTGATATTTTTTCATTTTCGTCCAACCTTAATTTCCAGATCTGTCTGCTTGCTGTTTCAATTTCCACCTGCCCTGTGTTTCAAATGTTCGGACCACTTTCCGATTTTTGTTAGAGCTTCCATTTTTACTGAGAGTTTTGTCCATCAACCCCACCGTCTCCAAATTTTCTTAATTTTTGTGAGGCCATCCCATATTTTTCAAAAATCGATCTCAGAGATAGCTATAGTGTTGTCCACCTGTTCCCAGATCCGACCACCCTTCAGTAAAAAAATCATAACAAATCACAGCCACCTCCAATCAGTCCACAAAAACTATCCCCGTTTTCCTTGTTCAAAATACCACAAGTTTGATGAAGAGCTCAGGAGCTGAATCGGCCATCTTCCTCACGGTCAAAGGCAGTCTTCAGACAACTCACCTATAGATCTGAGGTTTCAGTTAGTGTACAACAGGGACTTGTCAATTCAATAACGTTCTGATCCGACCAGATCCAGCAGATCTCTCTGGGTCTAGATTGAATAATTTGAAGAGAGATTTCCAACGATAGCTCATGCGTCCCGATCCGACATCGGGATTGATCGCAGCGGTCGTTTTCGTCGGAGCGCGCGCCGGAAAATAGCAATCAAAATCCATGGGAAGTTAGTTCAAGAATTGAGAATCGGGGCCGATCGACCCCCGATCGGTGTTCCCGGCCGACCGCCATCCGTGGAGGCGTGCCACCAGGGGTCCCCATCACAGTAGGTCCCACCCCCGCAGATCCGGAGGACAGCGCCGTCCGTGGGCCCCACGGGCCCGTAGAAACCACCGTTCGGAAAGCACGAAAACGCGGAGTTCGGCACCACCGGGCGACATCAAGATGCTGCCCGTCAACCCGAGTTGCGTGATTCCCGGACCCCACATGTGACCTTTTACCTCCCTGCGTGGAGTGGGTCGACTTAGTGTATTGCTGTAATAATTGTTAACCGGGAGTCCGTGATTCGGCCGGGATTATCTTCGCCACGCCGGGTGCGTGGAGGTAATGGTCCGAACCTCTTGGCGTTCATTTGCTTAGCTAGTATATGGTCATTTGCCGCTGACGAGAGTGATAGGTACTAGCCCGTGTGTCCATGTCACCGCTGTGAGTGTGAGAGTGACCTGTCCCGTGACTCGATCCGAGTCCGGAAGTGAGTCGACTACCCGTGAACTCTGTCGGTTCTTCAACCGCGCCCGATCCGCGTTTCCCTCGCTTGGGACGACGAGTGAGCTTGCATTTCTGTTAGCGACGTATAGCCCATAGGAGCTCTCCGTGTCGGGCTTTGTGTCTCTCCTATCATGTGTTGCTGGTCGTGTCCGCATCTAGAGTCCGAGGTCCATACCACGTAGAGTCGGTCCCCGTGTCCATCCCGCATCACCCTCCCTACGCTGAGGTAGTGTTTGCTTGTAATCTGAAATTAACCCCCACCCCGAGATCCCCCTCCTGCGATAGGCGTAGTGGTGTATCATTTTGAATTCTCAGGTTGAAGCTTCGTCGACGCGGCGTGCGGGTAAGCCCACACTTCCTCGCTCGCCCTCATCTCCGGCCAGGATCGGTGTTCTCACACCGATCAGGTGAGCAACTAAACACCCCTCTCTGCTGGAATTACATTTACTTGCTTAGTGTCACATCTTAGTGCTGTCGGTGATAAGAGAGTGCCCGATCCCGAATTTGCTTATATTTGAGTGATTATCGCGGGCGAGTTGCGAGAGAGCCATTACATCCCACGCCCTTGGCGTGCCGGCCGCCCGTGAATTGGGCATCCCTAGCCCATTGAGGTCCTCCCCAAGTTAGCCATACCCCTGGAACCCCAAGGTCCAACCTCGGACCCTCACCATCATCGTCGGTCCACCTACGGACCTGGGTGTGCGCGACGCGGGTGAACCCGCTAGAGTGAGCTCGCCGCTCGAGTTGATTGCTTGTAAATCTAGGTCTAAGGGGTCGTGTCACATCAGATTGGTATCAGAGCAAGTCATTGACTTGTCTTTACAAGTCAAGTCCTAGGGCACGCTTGCATTGGAGTCATCATCGGTCGAACCCGTGCATTGTTCACCCACCATTGTCATCGTTGAGTCTAGGGTCAAATGGCCCCTCTCCCAATCATATCACATGCATACCTACCTAATGGAGAGCCCACGGAAATTGATTTCATTGACTTGGAGTCCGATAATTGGGTATCCCCTGATATTGTTGCCTCTCTTTCTAGGACCGGACAAATTGTGCACAATGGAGATCAAGTCTTTGTTGAATTCCATAGATGGTTCGGGAAGACTAAGTATTTTGATGGGACTTGGTGTCAAGTAGGAACATTGGTGGGTCCATGCATAATCCTAGGTAAGAAATGATTAGATGAAAGGAATGCCGACATCAACCCGACACGTCGGACTCGTCTAGTGCATCCGCCACACCTTTCGGGAGCCTTTAAATTCAACAACCTTGTACTCTCCCATCCGCCAGACTCCCGCCCTTGTTCACCACCCCGGGTGCACCACACACCGGCTATCATCACCCCACCCTCAAAAAACCTTCCCACCCCATTAGCCTTAGAAGAAGTAGCCCACCCACTTAGCCACATGGAGACAAATGCCCCTCCGGACCCTATCCCCTCCATGGAGGGCACCCATGTCCAAATTGAAGGGGAAGCCTCGCAAGAGGATCTTCACCCTACACCCCCTCTCTAGTTAAGGCCGAACTCATCATAGAAGAACCCATTGTTAGGTGGCTAAGGGAGAGCTCGATTAGAGATATCATGGCCCATGCCTACCTACCCATGGAGCGAGACCTCCCTCTAGTGCCCATCCACACCACTCACACCACGATCCAATCCTACTACGAGGTAGAGGGTTTGGATGACCTCCTCATAGGCCTAGGATGGCAACTAGAGTTGACTTGCTTGTTGACCCTAGGGACGGCCCACCCAACAAACCTTAGTCTCATCCACCCATGTGATGGGTCTATTACCTCGGTTTGCACCATTGGTTGCTACACCGGCGACCTTCTTTTCTTTCTCCCCATGGTGGAAGAACTCATCTCGGTCCACTCCCCTACCATTGAGATCCCAAGGACATTGGTCAACCCACCCACTCACTACACCGGCCCAATCATTCCAATAGATGAGGATGACAGACCTTGTGAAGACCTTGAGGACATAGAACACTTCTCCCTAGGAAGCCCATTCCACGACCCCTTTGACCCCTTCCTTTGGGAGCTCGGGTACCCATGTGACCCACCCGCATCACCCACCACCCACCCTGTCCTACCCTCACCCACCATGTTGGGCCAAGCCCACCTCATCCATGACCCAGGTTACACCATAGGAACCATAACCTTAGGCAACACCCGCCTAGAGATCAAGGAAGTGCCCCACCCCATATCCACCTTCCTAGATCCCTTCGACCCTTTCACATGAAAGTTCAAAGGTCATCCCACACCTATGCACATGGAAGTCACCTTTTGGATAAGCATGCATGTGTCTAGGCTTATCACACCACTTGGTAAGAACACTATGTTGAGGCCATTCATTCACATCACCCACATGTCAAATAGGAAACATGAGTGGTCCATATTTGGGTGCAACGGTCCTCCATCATTTGTCATTCGTCTTATACATGTTAGGGGCATGCACGGATGTCCGGATCGCCCGGCATTTGCTACACCCATCCATGATAGATTCACCTACGGATGCCCCGGCCCTCTAAACTTTGCTATAAAGTCCATGCATGATAGGGCCGCCTTTGGCTACCCCGGCCCACCTAGGTTCATCACAGTCGTTATAGCATCAAAGCATAATTGGTCTACATATGGTTGTCTTGGTCCACCCTTGCATACCACTCATTTCACTCCCACACCGCATCGTAGTGTATGGCATGAGCCTTTAAGCAAGCACCAAGCAACGACGGTGAGATTTACAAAAAGCAGGTAAAAACTCGTGAGTGCCACTTGGAATTCCAAGTAGGAAACTTGGTGATGGAGACATTGGAGTGGCTCTACCCTAGGGTCACATCCAACTTGAGGGCACGAGGACTTGGACCTTACCAAGTTTCGAGTGACTTTGGCAACCCGGCTTACAGGTTGGACTTACTAATGGGTTTTGGGATTCACCCCATTTCCCACGTGGCGGATCCGGCACCCTATATGGGCACCGTGGTGGATCCCAATGAGCACCTTGAGCCTACCCCCACCTTTGTGAGTGATACCCTCGGAGAGCCTCCACATATCAGCCTGAGAGTCCGACGTGTGCACACGGAGGTAATACTAGGCAAGCAGGGTACCATCGCCAGCAAGAGGGTGTGCCCAAGCCACCTTGAGAGTATGAAGAGCCGTTCCCCGGCTAAGGATGCGAGGATGAGATTGGAGGTCGTGGCTCGCACGGACCTACATTGGAGGACCACTTCCCCGACAGACCCATACTCGACGGAGTCGAGTTCTTCGCACCCCGGGGGTATGATGGGGACATCTCTCGCCCTTCACATTTCTCCACAGCTCGCCAGCATGGCTCCAATGTGTCTGTTACATTTTTATGAGTTGAGTCATGTAATTTTCATATTTTCTTTGAGTCATAATTATGTAGATTTTCTTTTATTTGAGAGCAGTACCTAGGTTAGGTAGTCATTTACCTAAGTCTGAGTGTCATTAGGTTGATTAGTTGGTTAATGGGCCCATTTCAGTGGGCTTGGCCCAGGGGCGCCCCCTTCCCCCCTTGGTTATTTGTCATTATTCCTAAAGTCAGGGACTTATTGTAAAATGTGGGTTGCCTAAAAATAAGACTCAATTTCCCCCATTTGAAGCTAATGAAAATCTACTATTTTGAGTCTAGAAAAATTGAATTTCTTTGGTGAGAAGCCATTAGAGAGGAGTGAGAACTCCCCTCCCCTATCCCCCCTCTCTCTCTCTCCCCCTTTCTCTCTCTAAAGGGGGGCACCCTCTTTCTCTCTCTAGCTCTCTCTCTCACTCTAGACCGCCCCCTCCCCTCTCTCCTCTCCTCCACCTCACCCCAATCCCCTTTTGCCACATCACCCCTCACTTGCCACATCACCCTCCACATCACCAAGTGACCCCTCAACTTCCCCACCCCACCATTACTCCACCATTAATCACACCACCCCCTACGGAGACTTTCCCACTCTCCCAAGTAACCTCTCCTCTAATCCTACTCCCAACACACCCTCTCATCCTCCAAGACACCCATTCGCATCCCCAAGGACCCTCCATTGAATAACCATTATTGGGAGTTCAAACTAGGGAGAGAGATCTCCCTCTCCCTCCCAGCCCCAAACTCGCAGCTCCCCCTTCCTCCACCTGCTAGACCACCTTTCAGCCCCCATTCTGCCCCTCCCACACCTTGGATCGCCCCCTACCAGACCCCCTCACAGCCAGGGGTCGCCCCCACACACATCCACCTCATTTCCCCTCCCATCTACCCCATTCCCCATCACCTAGCTCCACCCTATCTTGTCAGCGCATAGGCAGCAGACCAGGTGTAGTGCCCCAGAATTTTATATAAATAATTTTCTAGAATTTATAAAGGCCTAAATATATTAATAAATGGATTCTGAGACTAATAAGTCATTATAAGGCCCAATTAGGTTAAATAATTAACCAAGCCTATTTGCACATCATCTAAAAGGTTTAAGGTCCAAAACCATTAAGTTTGGGCCATGTTCTAGAAGGTTATTTAGCTTATTTACGGATTTTAAGGATAGAGACTAATTATCTAAGATAATTATATAGATAAATGAATAAAAGAGTTTTATTTATTTGAAACGCTATATACGTTGACTGTAACGGTCTATTGCGAGACCGTCACATTCACCTAACGCGCCTGCGTTCGACCGTTACACTCTGCAGATTCCGTAAGAGGAAGAACTTATAAAAAGATGGAAACTTGATGATCTTATCTACTAGGGATCAACGTGGGAAGAGTTATAACATTACTAAGGACTCTTAGAGATCAGGTTTTAACAAATTAAAGACTCTAGAATCGATCTAATCTTCAAACCCTAGCCAAAACCCTATAAATAGGACCTAGTTCTGATCTGCGCGACCCTTACTTTTGCTCGCGTGGAATCAAGGTAAGGAGTCGTAATCTCGGGTAAGTTCTTTAGAAGTATTTGTTTGCAATACTTTAGACTAACTCCTCTCCAAATTTCACATCTTTAGGTCAAGAGGTCGTGGAGTTAGAGCCCAAGGAAGTTGCTGAAAAGTCACAGGAAGAAGGGAACTAGGGCTCGGTGTTCAGACCATAATTGGAAGTTTAAAGCCTAGACAAGAGGTAGGTCATCTCATGAACGGCAAAAACATCTTGATAGGACTAAAAGCCTCTGATTTGACTGAATTTCATGCATCATAGATCATCAATTTCATGTTTTCATAGTTCCATGCATGTCATACATCTCTTAGCCTTAAATAGAAATAAAAGAAGTTATCTTGTCTATTCACTGGAACCCATGCATATAGATAGCCTATACTTCGTTATCATGCCTAGAATAGACATGGTATTTGATTTAGACATGATGTGATGTGATCTCTTAGGTTTCATATCATTTTCTGTCAGCAGATACTGTAACGCACCATAGTAGGACCGTCACACTCAAGTAACGGCCATACGATGGACCGTCACAGTCCCTGATTGCCTATTGATTTCTCTGTTGACTCTGACGCATCTATGCAGGAGCGTTACATTCTGTAACGGTTGCTCGATAAACCGTCACACTCCCTGTGACGCGCCTTGGCTAGACCGTCAGGTTCCTGTGTACTGTCAACTCAAGACAGAATAAGACTTATCAATGTTACTTACTATTAAGCTTAGTTAATTAAGTTTTACCTGATTATGTGACGTGAAGGTTAATTACTCATTCATGATAGGTATTGCATGTTTTGGCATCTTATTGTTACTTTAAGTTATGTTAATTTCATGAGCCCAAACTCTATAGTTTTGTAATTAGAAACATGATTTTGAATGATGTATTGATGGAGTTTTTATCATGATTTCACATCGATATATATCTATATATATTCTTCCTCTATCAATAGAGTCATTTCTATAAGTACATGGCACATACTCCGGTATGTTGACCATTAGTTCACATTTTTCACTATAGGAACATATTCTTGAACATGAGGACCTCTCTATTGGATATTCCTTCCAATGGACTAGGAAATCTTGTTTCAAGGCCTCCGTAATTCTCCGCGCGCCTGGGATTCCCACTAGGACGCCGAGTTGGTTGTACCATTAAAACCCATTAACTAGAATGCACTATCGTGTTTTCTGATTCTAGTAATGTAACGGCCTTACATTGGACCGTCAGGCTCACGTAACGGCCCATTGCATGACCGTCACATTTCTCTGGGTCTATTTTGTCTTTCTGGACTCGGATCACTGTAACGGCCCACTACTGGAGCATCACAGGATGTAACGGCCCAGTAGATGACCGTCACACAGCTTGTATATGTTAACCTAAGGTTTGACCAAAGGGTTGATTTTCTAAGGTTCTAGATGGACTAATGATAATCTAGAACTTATCATATTGATCAAGGAACTTAATATGATGAATGAAAAAAATAAAGAATGTACTGTTATGCTGCCGATTTATTTCCATAAGCATAGCATAGTCTAAGTCATTCTTGATCTCATATATTCAAGTTGAAGCGTTCATTCATTGATTTTCATTATTTGGAATTGATATATTCTTGGCCATACGTTACTGTTACATGCGTGGAAGTAGCTTAATTTATACCTGAAGATGCGATCGAGCACTGATTGTGTTCAAGGGCTCTATGCTAGTCCCCTCGGCTGATTGTCGGAAACATACTATTTTATAAACCATGGGGTATGATGCTACTGGCGTCGCATTGCGCTGGGAGTACTATTTCTATAAATAAGTGAAGATACACGACACGACATGACATTCTTGTACATGACTTTCTTGCTTGATATTCCACAGAAATTCACGAAGCACTTGCTCATAAGCATAAGATGCTAAAGTGTTGATTATGTGGCTTGCTAGTACATTCTCGATATATTCTTGTTCATGAAAGGCCAATATCATGTTCTTGTTCTATTCTTGCTAGTTCATTCTTGTTCTCATTCCATCTTATATGATTGTCCTGTTACTTTGGTTTAATCGCGTGATCATCGCATTGCATGATTTTGCCTTATTTCTCTAGAGCTAAAATGTTAATTATTTTAATAGTGCCTTCATGTTGATGCGAAGATACCTACTGGGCAAGTGTGCTCATTACCTATTTTCCAACATTTTTCAGGAGATGGAAGTAGTTCAGATTCGGATTTGGGCTATACTAGTGGCGGGTCCGGAAGTGAGTGAAAGTCTTGTAAAGCTACAAGCGAAGACTTAGGAAGTCTATAATGTTTAGATTGAGTCAATGTAATTTTCTTATTTCTTGAGTCTAGTAGAATGAAAGGTGATTATTGTAAAGGAATACTTTGATCATTTATGAAATAAAGTTGGAGTTTGATTAAATTCTGTGCAATTGCATTTATGTGTGTGATTGTCTCGCGCTCTGGTCATTCTTGCTTGCAAGAGGCTTACCATGCCGGCTGTTCGCGCTCCCCGAGTGAGTCTTCCGCTGTAATAAAGGCTCGGGGCGTGACAGTTAAGTTGGTATCAGAGCCTAAGTCTCAGGACTTAGGGAAAGGAATCATGTCATAGGATAAGTCCAAGGTTTAAGGACCCCTACCTATGAACTAAGGAAGAAATTCCATACCCATGTGAGGATTGGGTAGAACCCGGGATAAGATAATTAATTAGCTTTAAGGTTGATTCTCATGAGAAATAACAAGTTGTTATTTTTCTCTCTCAGGTACCCTATTTTACAAATGGCTCATCGCGTAGATTGGGACGGTATGCAACAAACAGTTGCCGGCCTCACTCAGGCATTGCAAACTATAGCACAAGGTGGTGCAGGGGCAAGGGCTGGTGACCTACATCGCAACTTCCGGAGTCTAAATCCTCCGCGATTCTATGGATCTTCAAATCCCGATGAGGCAGAAAATTGGATCGATGAGATGAATAGGATATTTGACGTTATTCAATGCACTGATCAGGAGAAGGTGCGTCTAGCAACATTTCAACTAAATAAAGATGCCCGTACATGGTGGAAGTCGGTTCCGGCACCTCCGGCCGATGCACCTCATACATGGGACGGTTTTCTTACTTTATTCCGTACCAAGTATTTTTCCGAGCATGTAAAGGAAAGGAAGGCCATGGAGTTTGCCTCCCTTCGTCAAGGGATGATGTCGGTGGCAGAATATGAGCTACAGTTTTCAAGACTAGCACCATATGCACCACACCTTATTAGCACAGATTATTAAAAGCAAATCGATTTATGGACGGGTTACGGCCCGTTTCATTCAGCAACTTGGGACACAGAATATCCGCACTTATGCGGAGATGGTTCAGAGGGCATATCTATGCGAGAGGACCTTAGAGAAGGTCGAAAAGTTGAAAGGAAAAGGAGAAGAATCTAGCCGACGATCTGATCGGCATTATAAGAAGGAGAAGTTTAGCATCACGGAGCCATACAAAAGCCGTGACAGCAAGAAAAGATCAAGGAGCGGGAACGGTGGAAGTTCCCAGAAGAATAATAAAAAGGTTAAGGAAGAGAAGGAGCAAGTTGCCTCGGCATGCACTTTTTGCGAGAAATTCGGCCACTCGGCTGAAGAATGCTGGAAGCGCCTCGGTGCTTGTTTGCGTTGTGGAAGTAGGGAGCATCGTGTGCCAGATTGCCCCCTTATGAAAGATCAATCAGCTAATGGAGGACGTAGGAGGCAGGCTCGCCTCAATGCCGTTCTAGACGAAGAGGAAGCGCCCAGGGATGATGGGCTTATGGAAGGTACTCTTCAAATTTGTTCTCGTCCTGCATTTGTGCTATTTGATACTGGTGCCTCTCATTCTTTTATTTCCACTACCTTTGCAAAAACGTTGTCAATTGCATCAGTCCCCTTACCTTCAGACCTTGCTATTACTACACCTTTAGGATCTAGAACCAAGCTCACCGAGTATTATCCTAATAGCGAAGTGATAGTAGAAGGTCACAATCTCCCCGCAAACCTCGTGTGCCTTGACATGAAAGGTTATGATGCCATCTTAGGGGTGGATTGGCTTGTAGACCATGATGCTTATATCAATTGACGAAATAGGATTATATCTTTTTGAAAGCCCGATCTTCCAAGATTTTCTTTTCTTGGCATCAAATATAAGAAACATCCTACCATTATATCTTCTCTTCACGCTTGTAAGCTTATCTCGTAAGGATGTGAAGCTTTTCTTGCTTCAGTCATTATCACCGAATCTAAGGAAATTGTCCTAGCAAACATTCCTATTGCAAATGAGTTCCCAGACGTGTTCCCATCTGAACTACCTAGTTTACCGTCCGAGAGGGAAGTAAACTTTACCATCGAACTCATTCCAGGAGCAGCACATGTTTCTATAGCCCCTTACAGGATGTCCCCCACAGAACTCAAGGAACTAAAAAGGCAGTTGCAGGAACTACTAGACAAGGGTTTCATCAGACCTAGCACATCCCCTTGGGGTGCGTCGATTTTATTTGTCAAGAAGAAGGATGGTTCTCTCAGGCTATGCATCGATTACCGGCGACTGAATCAGCTGACAATTAAAAATAAGTATCCATTGCCGCGTATTGATGAGCTCTTCGATCAGCTTTCGGGAGCAGAATATTTTTTTAAGATTGACCTCAGATCATATTATCATCAGCTTAGAATCAAAGAGGAAGATATTTATAAATCAGCTTTTCGAAGTCGTTATGGCCACTATGAATTCGGGGTAATGCCGTTTGGGTTAACTAATGCCCCAGCAGCATTTATGCAACTTATGAACAGTGTCTTCCAGCCATACCTGGATCAATTCATTGTCATCTTCATCGATGATATCCTGATATACTCCAAGACAAAGAAGAACATGAAGAACATTTGAAAATAGCTTTGCAAACACTTAGAGAACACAAGCTTTATGCCAAACTCAATAAGTGTGAATTCTGGCTCGAGGAAGTCTCATTCCTAGGCACATTATTTCAAAAGAAGGTATTGCTGTGGATCCTTCTAAGGTAGAAGCTATCAAGAATTTGAGTCGGCCTACGACTGTGTCTGAAGTAAGGAACTTTCTGGGTCTAGCTGGTTATTATAGAAGATTCATTAAGGACTTCTCGAAAATTAGGTTCCTTTAACTAGACTTACGAGAAAAGAAAATCCTTTTGTCTGGTCAGAGGAATGTGAGAAGAGTTTTCAAAACCTTAAGAATCACCTTACAACAGCTCCTATTCTAACACTACCGATGGAGGGTGGTGGATTTGAAGTATATACGGATGCGTCTGGAATTGGCTTAGGATGTGTCCTTATGCAAAATGGAAAGGTGATTTGCTATTCTTCAAGATAATTGAAACGTCACGAAGAAAATTATCTTGTACATGATTTAGAATTAGCAGCGATTATTTTCGCCTTGAAAATTTGGCGTCATTATCTTTATGGAGAAAAGTTTACGATCTACTCAGACCACAAGAGCTTGAAATATTTATTCTCTCAAAAAGAGCTTAACATGAGGCAAAGGAGGTGGTTAGAACATCTCAAAGACTTTGATTTTACTATTCAATATCATCCTGGCAAGACAAATGCTGTAGCAGATGCACTCAGCAGAAAACCAATGAGTATGTTATCAAGTCTCATGATTAGTGTAACTAACCTTATTCCTCAATTTGCTCAGTTGAATTTAGATGTTGACATTAAGGAAGAAGATTGCTTCATAGCTAATATCCGAGCTCAACTTACATTAATAGAGGATTTGGCCAAGTTACAAGAGGATGATCCAGTTTTACTAGAAATTAAGGCCAATATTGAACAAAGGCCGAATTTTTCTACTTCTAATGATGGAAGATTGCTATTCAAGGGCCGAATGTGTATACCGGATCATGAGGATACAAAGAAATTGATCCTAGAAGAAGCACATAAATCAAAGTACACCATTCATCCAGGAGGTACAAAAATGTATCAGGATCTCAAAAGAAACTTTTGGTGGCCCAATATGAAGAGGGAAATAGCTGACTTCGTGTCTCGTTGTCTAACCTGCCAACAAGTTAAAGCTGAACATTTTAGACCCGCAGGTAAATTACATCCCTTAAATATTCCCGAATGGAAATGGGAGAGCATAGGGATGGACTTCATTATGGGTTTACCTAAGACAAGAGGTGGACATGATGGCATATGGGTAATCATAGATCGATTGACTAAATCTGCACACTTCATACCAATAAAGAGTCGATGGTCTGTGGATATTCTAGCAGCATTGTACATAAAGGAAATTGTCAAATTACATGGTGTCCCCGTCACTATTGTATCAGATAGAGATCCTCGATTCACATCACAGTTCTGGAAAGGTCTACAACATTCACTAGGGACCAGATTAAATTTTAGCACAGCCTTTCATCCACAAACTGATGGTCAGACGGAAAGAACAAATCAGGTGGTAGAAGACATGCTCAGGGCTTGTGTCATTGATTTTGGAGGAAGTTGGCATGATCACTTGCCTCTGGTGGAATTTGCATATAATAACAGCTATCAAGCAAGCATACAAATGGCACCTTTTGAAGCTCTATATGGGAAAAGTTGTCGATCTCCAATATGTTGGAATGAAATAGGGGAAAAGTAATTTTTAGGCCCCGACCTTATCAGGGATTCTACGGAGAAAATCAAGCTCATTCAAGAGAGAATGAAAATGGCACAAGATAGGCAAAAGTCTTATGCCGACAATCGAAGACGTGACTTGGAGTTTCAGGTAGGAGATCATGTATATTTGAAAGTTTCTCCAGGTCGTGGTATTCGAAGATTTGGCATTAAAGGAAAGCTAACTCCAAGGTTCATTGGCCCATTTGAAATTCTTGAAAGGGTCGGTGAAGTGGCTTATAGATTGGCTTTACCTCCACAATTAGCAGGAGTTCATGACGTATTTCACGTCTCCATGCTGAAGAAATATGTATACGATCCTGACCATATTATCACTTATGACAATCTGGAGATTCAGAAGGATATGACATATGAGCAAACGCCAATAAAGATTCTGGATCGGGAAGTGCGTCAACTAAGAAATAAGGTTATCCCTATGGTCAAAATTCAATGGAAGAAAACATGGCCATACGAAGCAACATGGGAAACCGAAGCAGCCATGAGAAAAAGATTTCCAGAATTATTTAACTGTAAGTACACTCTCCACAATCCATGTCTTGAATTTGGGGACCAAATTCTTCTAAGTGGGGGAGGGTGTAGTGCCCCAGAATTTTATATAAATAATTTTCTAGAATTTATAAAGGCCTAAATATATTAATAAATGGATTCTGAGACTAATAAGTCATTATAAGGCCCAATTAGGTTAAATAATTAACCAAGCCTATTTGCACATCATCTAAAAGGTTTAAGGCCCAAAACCATTAAGTTTGGGCCATGTTCTAGAAGGTTATTTAGCTTATTTACGGATTTTAAGGATAGAGACTAATTATCTAAGATAATTATATGGATAAATGAATAAAAGAGTTTTATTTATTTGAAACTCTATATACATTGACTGTAACAGTCTATCGCGAGACCGTCACATTCACCTAACGCGCATGCGTTCGACCGTTACACTCTGCAGATTCGTAAGAGGAAGAACTTATAAAAAGATGGAAACTTGATGATCTTATCTACTAGGATCAACGTGGGAAGAGTTATAACATTACTAAGGACTCTTAGAGATCAGGTTTTAACAAATTAAAGACTCTAGAATCGATCTAATCTTCAAACCCTAGCCAAAACCCTATAAATAGGACCTAGTTCTGATCTGCGCGACCCTTACTTTTGCTCGCGTGGAATCAAGGTAAGGAGTCGTAATCTCGGGTAAGTTCTTTAGAAGTATTTGTTTGCAATACTTTAGACTAACTCCTCTCCAAATTTCACATCTTTAGGTCAAGAGGTCGTGGAGCCCAAGGAAGTTGCTGAAAAGTCACAGGAAGAAGGGTACTAGGGCTCAATGTTAAGACCATAATTGGAAGTTTAAAGCCTAGACAAGAGGTAGGTCATCTCATGAACGGCAAAAACATCTTGATAGGAATAAAAGCCTCTGATTTGACTGAATTTCATGCATCATAGATCATCAATTTCATGTTTTCATAGTTCCATGCATGTCATACATCTCTTAGCCTTAAATAGAAATAAAAGAAGTTACCTTGTCTATTCACAGGAACCCATGCATATAGATAGCCTATACTTCGTTATCATGCCTAGAATAGACATGGTATTTGATTTAGACATGATGTGATGTGATCTCTTAGGTTCATATCATTTTCTGTCAGCAGATACTGTAACGCACCATAGTAGGATCGTCAGACTCAAGTAACGGCCATACGATGGACCGTCACAGTCCCTGATTACCTATTGATTTCTCTGTTGACTCTGACGCATCTATGCAGGAGCGTTACATTCTGTAACGGTTGCTCGATAAACCGTCACACTCCCTGTGACGCGCCTTGGCTAGACCGTCAGGTTCTTGTGCACTGTCAACTCAAGACAGAATAAGACTTATCAATGTTACTTACTATTAAGCTTAGTTAATTAAGTTTTATCTGATTATGTGACGTGAAGGTTAATTACTCATTCATGATAGGTATTGCATGTTTTGGCATCTTATTGTTACTTTAAGTTATGTTAATTTCATGAGCCCAAACTCTATAGTTTTGTAATTAGAAACATGATTTTGAATGATGTATTGATAGAGTTTTTATCATGATTTCACATCGATATATATCTATATATATTCTTCCTCTATCAATAGAGTCATTTCTATAAGTACATGGCACATACTCCGGTATGTTGACCATTAGTTCACATTTTTCACTATAGGAACATATTCTTGGACATGAGGACCTCTCTATTGGATATTCCTTCCAATCGATTAGGAAATCTTATTTCAAGGCCTCCGTAATTCTCCGCGCGCCTGGGATTCCCACTAGGACGCCGAGTTGGTTGTACCATTAAAACCCATTAACTAGAATGCACTATCGTGTTTTCTGATTCTAGTAATGTAACGGCCTTACATTGGACCGTCAGGCTCACGTAACGGCCCATTGCATGACCGTCACATTTCTCTGGGTCTATTTTATCTTTCTGGACTCGGATCACTGTAACGGCCCACTACTGGAGCGTCACAGGATGTAATGGCCCAGTAGATGACCGTCACACAGCTTGTATATGTTAACCCAAGGTTTGACCAAAGGGTTGATTTTCTAAGGTTCTAGATGGACTAATGATAATCTAGAACTTATCATATTGATCAAGGAACTTAATATGATGAATGAAAAAAATAAAGAATGTACTGTTATGCTGCCGATTTATTTCCATAAGCATAGCATAGTCTAAGTCATTCTTGATCTCATATATTCAAGTTGAAGCGTTCATTCATTGATTTTCATTATTTGGAATTGATATATTCTTGGCCATACTTTACTGTTACATGCGTGGAAGTAGCTTAATTTATACCTGAAGATGCGATCGAGCACTGATTGTGTTCAAGGGCTCTATGCTAGTCCCCTCGGCTGATTGCCGAAACATACTATTTTATAAACCATGGGGTATGATGCTACTGGTGTCACATTGCGCTGGGAGTACTATTTCTATAAATAAGTGAAGATACACGACACGACATGACATTCTTGTACATGACCTTCTTGCCACAGAAATTCACGAAGCACTTGCTCATAAGCATAAGATGCTAAAGTGTTGATTATGTGACTTGCTAGTACATTCTCGATATATTCTTGTTCATGAAAGGCCAATATCATGTTCTTATTCTATTCTTGCTAGTTCATTCTTGTTCTTATTCCATCTTATATGATTATCTTGTTACTTTGGTTTAATCGCGTGATCATCGCATTACATGATTTTACCTTATTTCTCTAGAGCTAAAATGTTAATTATTTTAATAGTGCCTTCATGTTGATGCGAAGATACCTACTGGGCAAGTGTGCTCATTACCTATTTTCTAACATTTTTCAGGAGATGGAAGTAGTTCAGATTTGGATTTGGGCTATACTAGTGGCGGGTCCGGAAGTGAGTGAAAGTCTTGTAAAGCTACAAGTGAAGACTTAGGAAGTCTATAATGTTTAGATTGAGTCAATGTAATTTTCTTATTTCTTGAGTCTAGTAGAATGAAAAGTAATTATTGTAAAGGAATACTTTGATCATTTATGAAATAAAGTTGGAGTTTGATTAAATTCTGTGCAATTGCATTTATATGTGTGATTGTCTCGCGCTCTGGTCGTTCTTGCTTGCAAGAGGCTTACCATGCCGGCTGTTCGCGCTCCCCGAGCGAGTCTTCCGCTGTAATAAAGGCTCGGGACGTGACACCAGGCACCTGTTTGTAGAGCATGCATCATCATCTCCGCAAAGTTCCTGGTGGCAAACCTTATACTGTTGGAATCGTCGTCCTATCAGCTTTACAACAGAGATAGTCTCGCCATCAACCGACTTCGGGGCTGCCCAGAGGAGCCGATCTCCCCAGACTGCACATTTCCTTCTAGGCAGACGACCAGCAATGACTTGCAGAGGCTTCCACGACCAGAACCCCGGGCTTCTTGAGGCGCCACTTTGTTGAGGGCTTATCCTTCAAGTTCCCTTCCATCTCCAAGAAGTAGAACCATTTTTGGACCCCGGAGTCAAGAGTTCCAGATTTTCTCCCCAAGGTGCGCCAGGTCAGTTCCCCTGAGCCAGTTCCAACACCCCTCCACTGTTCCGGTCTTCGAGGTCAGCTCCGACCTCAGACGACGGTCTTGTTGGTCTCGGCTCGAAGAGGACTCGTCCACAATTTCAAAGGTTCCAGTCCCACGTTATTCAAAGCTCGAGAGTGTTCATGGCGCCCTCGTCTTCCTGCAGCAGCACTCTGGGAATAGTCAGAGCCAGAACAATTCGGTCCTGGTCCAGAACCTGCCCCAGCCACTATCGATGTCAGAAAATTCCCCAGAAATTTTGACATTCTCCTGGGCCAACCCAGGAGGTTTTGGAGTTGGTTTCGTCAGCAACGGCGTTCGGGAGGGCCCGTGGCAGCGCCGACAGCGGCTGCCTATTGATGGGGACATCAACGTCAGCCCGCTCACATTGTGTTTGCATCTACATCCTTTTATATTTGTATGTATACCCTTGTGATATATGGGTACACAATAGTAGGTCTGCGTGGGTTTATTTGCAAAAGGCCATTGGGTCTTTTTGCAAAAGTGCATGTAGGCCCTACAGGGGCCCCCTCCCTCCTCCTTATTGGTCCACTTGGACTCCCGGGCCCAAGGGGGCTGGTCCATGGTACAACCTTGGACTTGGACCTAGATTTAATTAAAGAAGACAAAATCAAATTGCCTTCTTTAAAGGGGGGGGCGAACCTTGTATTTTATTGTGATTTATTGTGGTTGTTCAAACCACATCCCAGCCCTTCACTCATCAACCCTTGATCCAAGGGTCTATAATTAGTTGGAGACCTAGTCTATATAATGTTGTATTTTTCATGAGAAATTGAATGGAAAAATCAGAATTTTTGTGAGTGTTCAAGGAGCTTGGTGCGCCCCTCTCTCCTCCCTTGCTGTTCTTCCTTCCCCAACCCCAGATCTAGAGTGTATCCCTCTTCTATCATCCCCTCTCAACCTTCGGTGATCGTCTGTGCCGCCGCCGCCGCCGTTCGTGCCGCCTTCGAGCCGCCGTGGAATCATCATCAAGTTTCTGTCCTGCTGGACAGAGGTGTAGTTCGAGAATTCCTGAAGCCAGCCACGAGTTCTGATAGATTTGAAATTTTGAGGGTTGGTTCCTATCTTCTAGCCCCTTCTCCACAAAAACATTAAGGTTCAAAATCCACCATTTCATATCCTTACCATTTCGTTCAACTCTCAATCTCAGATCTGTTCTGTCACTGTCTACAGTGACAGTAGCCCTGAGTTCTCCACCTTCGACCATCCTTTTGATTTTTTTTATACCTCCCAATTTAACTGGGAGTTCTGTCCATCGTCTCCTACCACCACAATTTTTCTTAAATTTTTATCATCCCTCTACCTATTTTTAAAAATTCATGTTCTACCGAAGCTACAGTACTTTCAGCCAGATCCCAGATCCGACCTTCTTCCACTAAACAAATCACAGAAAATCATAGATACATCCAAACGGCTCCAAACTAATTTTTCTGTCTTCCCAGCTCAAATTCCAACAACTTTTCTCAAGAACACAACCCCTGATTCGAACGTCTCCCTCGCGGTCAAAGGTAATCCATAGGGAAGTTCTCTGCTGACTTGTGATTTCAGGAACTGTACAACAGAAGATTGAAAATTCCATAAGTCAAGATCCGAGCAGATCCAGGCCAGATCTTTAGGCTTAGGTTGAAGAACTTCAAGCTAGCTTTCCAACGGCGCCAGTCGCGTGTCGATCCGACGTCGGGGCTGATCGCAGCGTCCATTCTCGCCGGAGCGCGCGCTGCAAAACAGCAACCACCAGTCCGTGGACAGCAAACCCGACGGGTGCCGATCGGAACCGCCCGACCCCCGGGCGACGTTCCGGTGTGCCGCCAGCCCAGGGAACACTTCCCTAAGTGTCCACACTACAGCGGCGCCACCGGGTCCCACACGACCCCTCCAGACAGCACGTGGGCCCCACGGTCGTGATCACGCGTGTAGCCGAATCAACACACGAAGCTGCCCGTCATCCCGAATTCGATCCTCCCGGGCCCCTGGTGTCGCCCTTTATCTCCCTGCGTGGAGTGGGCATATTTCCATTGCTGTAATATTCATGTATTAACTGTCCCGGGAGCACGAGTTCGGCCGGGCCCGTCGTCCCCACGCCGAGCGCGTGGAGGTATCGCATTCGCTCCCTTACTTGTCATTTTGCTTAATTTTCATATATACTTGCTTATGCCACTGCTAGAGAGCATGATAGGGTAATTAGCTCGCTTTCTATTTATATCACCGCTGCTGCGAGAGAGAGCGTTACCGTCCCGTGACCCGATCCGGGCACAAGTGAGAGCCGACCACCCTAGCTCACAGCCGGTTTCTCAACCGCGCACATCCGACGCTTCCCTCGTTAAGGGGCAGTCACGAGCTTGTCGTGTCCGTGGTCTCGTCCCGCATCAATTTGGTATCAGAGCGAGTTGAGTCTAGGGTGTCAAAAAGAAAAAAATGTCATTTACGTCTAGTCATTAGTCATTGTCTAAGTCACGTTTAGGGTCATCATTGTTTTAAAATAAAAAAAAAGTGTCTTTTGCATCGCATCCCAATAACCCGGTATATCAAAAGGTGTTGTCCGAACGTTAGGCTACGCCTATCGGGAAGGCCGCACACTTGTGCGAGTGACCTTCGGGTCGATTATCTCCGCCGCGTACCGCGTTTTGGTTAAGTCTAAGCGCATCATTTTGCATTAGTGTGTTTTGCTTTAGTCGGCGTCTTCTAGTCGGTGTGTTTGCATGCCCACTCGTCGGGGTACTCAGTACTCACCCCCACCACCACCTATGGCCAACCCACGGGATACCTCGAGAGACTTCCACTCCCTACAAGAGGCGATGATGGCCATTATGACTAGGTTGGACCAATCTGATGCTAACTTTCGGACTTTCTCCGATAATATGGATGGTCGCCTTAGAGCCATGGAGGGGCGCTTGGAGACCTCCGACAGGTCGGTCCAAGACCTCGTTGGGCGGTTAGATAGGATGTCACACGGGGACCCTCCAGGGGCAGCCCAAGGCCCACCCGCACCTCCTCCCGCGGTGGCCCAAGTCCAACCCGCTCCCATGGCCCAAGTCCAGGCCGCTCCCGCGGCCCAAAACCAGCCACCACAGGCTCCTCCACCCGCCCTTCCTCGGGTTCCCCAACTATCGCACCGTGACCTTGGTCTCGAGGACTATGGTTCCGACAATGCCTATGAGGGATATGGTCAACGCCGTCGTGGTTTTCAGCCACAACGAGATGAGGATGATGACCGGGTCCTTAAGACCGTGCGAGCGGACCCTCCCGCTTTTTACGGGTCTTTGGATCCGAAAGTCTACCTAGATTGGGAATTCGGCATGGACCGTTACTTTGAGTGGTATGATATGTCGGAGCGTCGAAGGGTCCGATTCGCCACCATGAAACTCATGGGGCAGGCACAAACCTATTGGAAGAATGTGGAGAGCCTGCTACTTCAGCGGCTAGAACCCCCGATCGACACATGGGCCGAGATGAAGAATAAACTTCGGTAAAAGTACCTTCCTCCCACATACCGTCAGCGACTCATCGATAGATGGCAAAGTCTTAGCCAGGGAGACCGGTCCGTCTCCGAATACATCGCGGAGTTTGATGAGTACTTTCTACGATGTGGTGTCACGGAGGAGAGTACCATGTCCGTGTCCCGCTTTCGACGTGGTTTGCGGCCACACTACCAGTATGAGCTTTTCCGTCGCAATGCCACGACGTTGGAAGAGGCATACCAGGTTGCTCTCGAGATGGAGCAATTCGAGGGAGAGTTCGAGTCTAGCCATCGGTTGGGCCCCACCCCTCTCCGTAGTGCCGAGCCCCGTCACTCCATAGGCCCACATCAGCGGCCTCCCATGGCTCGACCTCAGGAGTCCACCCGTCAGGAGCACTTTGCTCCACGGCCTCGTCCTCCTCCACCCCGGGATCTATTTCCACCCCAACCACCGGCACCCGTTGCCCGTTCCCCGGCTCCTATAGCCCATCCTCTGGCACCGGCACCCCCTCCACTATTGTCCAAGGCACCTACATCTCCCCCTTTGCTGCCTACACCCCCTACCCGACGGGATGATAAGGGTAAGGCCCCTTTTATAGGAGAGAGTAGTCGGTCGAGAGTGCAGTGTTTCCACTGTCACGGGTTTGGTCACATCGCCAGTGAGTGTCCCGCTCGCACCACCCTAGCCTTAGGTGTTGGAGGATCTGCACCTCCCGAGCTTGATCATGTCGATTACGTGGCCGATGAGTACTACGCCTTGGGGGAAGAGCTGGGCGACCCTTCGGCCGCCCAGGATGCCGCCACCTAGTGGGCTTGATGCTACCACCTTAGTCTAGAGTCGTGCATGAGTCAGTGTGTTTTCTTTGTGTGGTTTGCATTCGTGTGTCAGTGCATGGTGAGTCTGCATGTGTCTTGTGCAAGCTCGTTGTCGTTCTCTTGTGAGTGTGAAGCGAGTCGACTCACTGATGAGTATGGGATCGGTTTTACTTCTATACCCGGATCAGTCACCTATAGGGACTCAGCGGTGATTCCTAGTGAGTCTTCGAGCTGTTTCCTTCCTTTTGAGAGTGCCCTTCGGAGTGACCACCTTTAGCCATAGCAGTTCGCATATCGAGTATATATGGAATGAGCAGGTGCCGATCACTTAGAGTGGAGCATACCTGCGCTACTTGGTTCGGTGACGGATCCGCCGGCGCTATTCGAGCAGCAGCACCCCTTACTCGACAGGGTCGAGTTCCTCCCACCCGAGGAGAATTGATGGGGACATCAACGTCAGCCCGCTCACATTGTGTTTACATCTACATCCTTTTATATTTGTATGTATACCCTTGTGATATATGGGTACACAATAGTAGGTCTGCGTGGGTTTATTTGCAAAAGGCCATTGGGTCTTTTTGCAAAAGTGCATGTAGGCCCTGCAGGGGCCCCCTCCCTCCTCCTTATTGGTCCACTTGGACTCCCGGGCCCAAGGGGGCTGGTCCATGGTCCAACCTTGGACTTGGACCTAGATTTAATTAAAGAAGACAAAATCAAATTGCCTTCTTTAAAGGGGGGGGGGGGGCGAACCTTGTATTTTATTGTGATTTATTGTGGTTGTTCAAATCACATCCCAGCCCTTCACTCATCAACCCTTGATCCAAGGGTCTAGAATTAGTTAGAGACCTAGTCTATATAATGTTGTATTTTTCATGAGAAATTGAATGGAAAAATCAGAATTTTTGTGAGTGTTCAAGGAGCTTGGTGCGCCCCTCTCTCCTCCCTTGCTGTTCTTCCTTCCACAACCCCAGATCTAGAGTGTATCCCTCTTCTATCATCCCCTCTCAACCTCCGGTGATCATCTGTGCCGCCGCCGCCGCCGTTCGTGCCGTCTTCGAGCCGCCGTGGAATCGTCATCAAGTTTCTGTCCTGCTGGATAGAGATGTAGTTCGAGAATTCTTGAAGCCAGCCACGAGTTCTGATCGATTTGAAATTTTGAGGGTTGGTTCCTATCTTCTAGTCCCTTCTCCACAAAAAAATTAAGGTTCAAAATCTACCGTTTCATATCCTTACCATTTCGTTCAACTCTCAATCTCAGATCTGTTCTGTCACTGTCTATAGTGACAGTAGCCCTGAGTTCTCCACCTTAGACCACCCTTTTGATTTTTGTTAGACCTCCCAATTTAACTGGGAGTTCTGTCCATCGTCCCCTACCACCACACTTTTTCTTAAATTTTTATCATCCTTCTACCTATTTTTAAAAATTCATGTTCTACCGAAGCTACAGTACTTTCAGCCAAATCCCAGATCCGACCTTCATCCACTAAACAAATCACAGAAAATCATAGATACATCCAAACGGCTCCAAACTAATTTTTTTTGTCTTCCCAGCTCAAATTCAAACAACTTTTCTGAAGAACACAACCCCTGATTCGAACGTCTCCCTCGCGGTCAAAGGCAATCCACAGGGAAGTTCTCTGCTGACCTGTGATTTCAGGAACTGTACAACAGAAGATTGAAAATTCCATAAGTCAAGATCCGGGCAGATCCAGGCCAGCACTTTAGGCCTAGGTTGAAGAACTTCAAGCTAGCTTTCCAACGGCGCCAGTCTCGTGTCGATCCGACGTCGGGGCTGATCGCAGCGTCCATTCTCGCCGGAGCGCGCGCTGTAAAACAGTAACCACCAGTCCGTGGACAGCAAACCCGACGGGTGCCGATCAGAACCGCCCGACCCCCGGACGACGTTCCGGTGTGCCGCCAGACTAGGGAACACTTCCCTAAGTGTCCACACTACAGCGGCGCCACCGGGTCCCACACGACCCCTCCAGAAAGCACGTGGGCCCCACGGTCGTGATCACGCGTGTAGCCGAATCAACACACGAAGCTGCCCGTCATCCCGAATTCGGTCCTCCCGGGCCCCTGGTGTCGCCCTTTACCTCCCTGCGTGGAGTGGGCATATTTCCATTGCTGTAATATTCATGTATTAACTGTCCCGGGAGCACGAGTTCGGCCGGGCCCGTCGTCCCCACGCCGAGCGCGTGGAGGTATCGCATTCGCTCCCTTACTTGGCATTTTGCTTAATTTTCATATATACTTGCTTATGCCACTGCTAGAGAGCATGATAGGGTAATTAGCTCGCTTTCTATTTATATCACCGCTACTGCGAGAGAGAGCGTTACCGTCCCATGACCCGATCCGGGCACAAGTGAGAGCCGACCACCCTAGCTCACAGCCGGTTTCTCAACCGCGCACATCCGACGCTTCCCTCGTTAAGGGGCAGTCACGAGCTTGTCGTGTCCGTGGTCTCGTCCCGCATCACCTATAAAGCTATTCCTGAGAGCTGGCAGAACCTGCAAACTTCATTAACTCGGCTTTGCTTAATTCCCCATCCCCACCTGGCCGGCTTACAGCCCCTCCCTGTGTGGAGGTAGTGTTTACTTGTAATCTGAAA
This sequence comes from Amorphophallus konjac, assembly GCA_022559845.1. Classification (NCBI taxonomy): domain Eukaryota; kingdom Viridiplantae; phylum Streptophyta; class Magnoliopsida; order Alismatales; family Araceae; genus Amorphophallus; species Amorphophallus konjac. Next base: position 53,367,345 of record CM040124.1, on the reverse strand, counting down.
TTAACCCCCACCCCGAGATCCCCCTCCCGCGAGAGGCGTAGTGGTGTATCATTTTAAATTCTCAGGTTGAAGCTTCGTCGGCGCGGCGTGCGGGTAAGCCCACACTTCCTTGCTCGCCCTCGTCTCCGGCCGAGATCGGCGTTCTCACACCGATCAGGTGAGCAACTGAACACCCCTCCTTGCTGGAATTACATTTACTTGCTTAGTGTCGCATCTTAATGCCGTCGGTGGTAAGAGAGTGCCCGATCCCGAATTTGCTTATATTTGTGTGATTACCGCGGGCGAGTTGCGAGAGAGCCTTTACATCCCACGCCCTTGGCGTGCCGGCCGCCCGTGAATTGGGCATCCCTGGCTCATTGGGGTCCTCCCCAAGTTAGTCATACCCCTGGAACCTCAAGGTCCAACCTCAGACCCTCACCATCATCGCCGGTCCACCTACGTACTTGGGTGTGCGCGACGCAGGTGAACCCGCTAGAGTGAGCCCGCCGCTCGGGTTGATTGCTTGTGAATCTAGGTCCAAGTGGTCGTGTCACATCACACGTGGCTTCTTCCGTTCCACACCTACTCCACTGGACTTTGACCATCGGTATGGACCGATTCTTGAGTTGATGATGCTTTCGGTCTAGAATCTTGATGGGCTTTTCTTCATAGGATAGATCTTCCTTCAATTCTAGGTTCGCATGCTGAATGATATGCGAGGGATCATATACGTACTTCCGTAGCATGGATACATGGAAGACACTATGCATGCCTGATAACTAGGGTGGTAATGCCAATCTATAGGCAACCTCTTCCACTTTCTCCAAGATTTCAAACGGACCAACAAATCTTGGACTTAGCTTGCCACAAATTCCAAATCTTCGGATTCCCCTCATAGGTGAGACCTTTACATGGTCACCAACTTGGAACTCCAACTCTCTCCTTCTGTTGTCAGCATAGCTCTTCTGTCTGGATTGAGCAGCATGCAGATGATCTCTAATAAGCTGAATGCTGATATAAGATCTGGTCCGAGCCATTGCTTCTCGCCTACCTCATCCCAGCACAGAGGTGATCTACAGCTTCTCCCATACAAGGTCTCGAACGGTGCCATCTGAATACTGGACTGGTAACTATTGTTGTAGGCGAATTCGGTCAGGGCTAGATGCTCATGCCAGTTTCCTCCGAAGTTGATCATGCATGCCCTTAACTTGTCTTTTATAATCTGGTTTGTCCTCTCTGTCTGCCCGTCAGTCTGAGGATGAAAGGCGGTATTGAAATTCAGACGGGTTCTCAGGGATTCCTATAATCCTTTCCAAAAATGAGATGTGAACCTGGGGTCTCTGTCAGACACAATATTCACAGGCACTCCATGCAACCTCACTACCTCCTTCATGTACAAGGCAGCCAACACGTCCACTGTCCACTTCGACTTGATGGGCAAGAAATGTGCGGACTTAGTCAATCGATCAATGATTACCCAAATTATGTCGAAACCGCCACGGGTTCTTGGTAAACCCATTATAAAATCCATACCGACGCTCTCCCACTTCCACTATGGTATCTCGAGAGGCTTTAACTTCCCGACAAGTCTAAAATGCTCAGCCTTTATTTGCTGACATACTAAGCATTTGTTTACAAACTCAACCACTTCCCTCTTCATACTCGGCCACCAAAAAGTCCTTTTTAAGTCTTGGTACATCTTAGTAGGTCTAGGATGGATTGTATATTTGGACCTATGGGCTTCTTCCAAAATCCTGCTCTTCACTTCGGTTGAATCAGGGACACAAGTTCTTCCTCGGAACAACAATCTGCCATCATCGGCCAATAGAAAATCTGATCGACTATTCAAGCTTTCTTTGATCTCTACCAGTAAGGGGTCATTATTTTGCAAGGTCTTAATCTCGGCCAACAGCTCTGGACAAAGTTGAACCTGGGCAATCATAACCTGATCCTTCTTCTCATCCACGCCATATGAGGGGAGTACGAGTGACATACCCTCGGCATGTTCAAGCCGTTTTACAAGCCAACCACGCACACTAAGCTCCTTGCGTTCGTCCCTACTTGCCGGAGGCGAGTATGCCGTGTCTGGATGTTCTTGCCTGTGCTGGATTGCCTTCTTTGCCATGTATATGCCCCTTGAGCTTCTAAGGGGTTTTTATAGAGGAAGATGAAAAGTCAGGGAAGGGTTTAGGCAGACCAAGTTGGGGGATAAACTTGGTCCGAGTAAACCCTTTGAATTTTTTTTTTGTTACGGAGTGGGGGAGGGAGGGTTTAGCTAGACCAAACCCAAGGCTGGGTTTGGTCCGCCCAAACCCCTCCCCGGAGGGGTTTACGCAGAGGAAACACTGGGTTTTTTGCTTGAAAAAATCTTTTTTTTTATGGGTTTAGGCGAACCAAACCTGGGGTAGGGTTTGGTCTGCCTAAACCCTTGAGGGTTGGCACGGCCAGGGCTGGGGGCTGGGGTTTTTTGTAAAAAAAAACTTCTTTTTTTTTGTTTTACAAGCGGTTTAGGCTGACCAACCTGGGGGGTCAAGTTGGTCCGCCTAACCCCCCCCCCCCCCAGGGGGTTTTGGCGGGACCAACCTGGAGGTCCAAGTTGGTCCACCTAAACCATCCCCCGGGAGGTGTTGAGTCTCTCCGAGTGATTTTGATGATAACAAAACCCCGATATGGCCAACAAGTTGATAACTTCCACAACTGCTGTAGCAAGAGCACTTTTAGGCTCTCAAAGCCATTTTTCTTCAAAGCGAATGCTCAAATCCATCTTGCCTCAAATATGCCCAGATTTAGTCAAACCAAGCTCAAATTGAATGGATCAAATTGGGAACACAAAGTCTTTTGTATATGGACATGATTCATGAACTAAACTCTGTTCTTTTGCAGGATTTCCAGAGTTCGGTCGACCAGCTTGACTGGTCCGGTCGACATAATCTCCCAGCACTCAGAACTCTGTAAACTTACAGAGTTCGGTTGACCGCCGGCAGAGGACCGATCGACCGATTCTCCCAGCGCTGAAAGATGCAAATTATGTAAAAGTTAGGTCGACCGCCCTACCTGACCCGGTCGACCGAACCCTTCGAAGCCCCCATTTTTGACTTTATTTTCTTCATGAGGGAAAAGCATATATCAAGGATTTTTTAATCCCAAAAGTCTCCAGACATCCTTGAAATTGTGGAAATGTGTCTTGGATTGTCCTTGACCATTCAAGTGTTATAAAAACATCTATTAGGGCCAAGAAACCCTATTGAGACAAGGGGATTAAAGGAAGGCTATCAAAGGAGAAAAAGGGCTGCATGAAGAACTCCGTGAACAGTGTTTCGTCCAAGCATTCTTCATCAAATCTCAAGTATCTGAAGATCATCCTGAAGTCATTCAAGTGAAATCAAGCTGAGAAGCAAGCTTCATCAAAGATCTTCTTCATCCACTAAGGGGGAGCTTAAATCTGAAGTTTTCATTTGTGTTTCTACTTCTATTTTCCATTGAGCTTCAACTGTGTGCTCTTGTAATCTCTAAACATCTCTCTCTCTCTCTCTCTCTCTCTCTCTCTCTCTCTCTCTCTCTCTCTCTCTCTCTCTCTCTCTGTGTGTGTGTGTGTATGTGTGTGTGTGTGTGTGTGTGTGTGTGTGTGTGTGTGTGTGTGTGTGTGTGTGTGTGTGTGTGTGTGTGTGACTTTCCTTTTCATTTCTGTGTGATTCGGTGCTTGTGCACCTTCGTAGAAGTTCCGAACTCTTCACAAGTGTGTGTGTGTGTGTGTGTGTGTGTGTTTTGATCTTGTAATCCCTTACAAGATAGTGTGTGAATCCTCACAGTTAATGAGGGGTGGACGTAGGTTGCCGTCGTTGCATCTGAACCACCTAAAAATTGTTGTCCTTGGTGTGGTTTGATCCTTTTCTCCTACCCCCGTTCTATGCTAGCACACACTATTTCACTCTCTTGCGTTTTCCGTTCAGATCTAGCATAATTTGTCATCTCTACATTAGATCTTTGGTATATCAAAAGGTAGGTTCGGATTGACAATGCCATTCTTGTCAAGAAGATAATACCTTGCGTGAGCAGGATGTTCAGATTTATATCTCCGCCATAGTATCAAGGATCTGTTGTGTGTGATAGGTTTTGATAGATCTATTTGTTATTTCATCATACATAAGTCTCTAAAAGGTTGTTTCATCATATCTATTTAATTCTGGTAAAAGTTTTATAAAATTTGTAATCACCTAATTCACCCCCCCTCTTGGGTGTCATTGATCGCGGGACTTCAATTGGAATCAGAGCTAAGGCTCTATTCTTCAGATCTAACGATCTAGTGTTCGATCCAGATCAATAGCCAACAAGGGGATGATACCTGAGGGTTACTCCATCAATCGTCCTCCATTCTTTGATGGCTCAAATTACTCCTACTGGAAAAATAGAATGCATATTTTTCTAAGGGCTCAGGAGTACGAGGTCTGGAGGGTTGTGGACAAGGGTCCTTATGGCCTTCCTGATGATGAGGATAAATGGACACCCGAAGAAATTAAGAAATCCACTGTTAATTTTAATGCAATGAATATCATACAATGTGCCATTCATCCTAATGAATTCTCTCGTGTTTCCATGTGCAGCTCGGCCAAAGAAATGTGGGACAAGCTGCGGCTTATTTATGAAGGAACCTCCGAGGTCAAGGAGACCAAAGCCAATATGTTGGTTAGAGACTACGAGCTGTTTAAAATGAAACCTGAAGAGACAATCTTAAAAATGTTCGTGAGATTAACAGAGATTACCAATGGTCTCAAAGGCCTTGGGAAGGAGTACATAAACTCCGAACTTGTAAGGAATGTATTGAGATCCCTTCCACCTGTGTGGCACACAAAAGTCACGGTTCTTGAAGATTCAAAGAACATGTCCATACTTTCCTTGGACGAGCTCATAGGGTCACTCATGACCTATGAGATAAACATGAAGAGAACTGCTGAGGAGGAAATGAAGAAGAAGAAAATGGTGGCTTTAAAAGCCCACTAACCTGATGATGACTCACAAGAAGAAGAGTCTACCGAAGGAAGTGATGAGGAAGAGAACTTGGCCACGTGGACACACCAAGTGAAGAAATTCCTTAGAAGAAAAAGAAATTTCCAAGGAAACTTCAAAAAGGGGCAAAGAAGGCCAGCCCAGACTAAGGGGGAGCCAAGCAAGCCAAATAGCATTATATGCTATGAGTGCAAGAAGCCCGGGCACATGAGAGGAGAGTGCCAAGAATTGAAGAGAAAGTTTAAGAAGGATAAATTCAAAAAGTCCAAAGCTATGGTTGCCACGTGGAGCGATGAGGAGGAAGAGCAGTCTGAAGAAGAGCTCGGGGAGCTCATGGAAAGCCTGTGCCTCATGGCACATGAGGATGACTCAGCCAAGGTAAATTCTGATCCTGATTTTATTTCAAATGAACAATGGGAGCCAGAATATGAAAAGTTGTACACGAAGTATAAGAAAATCATATCTAAAAATAAATCCCTCAAAAAGAAAATTAAAGATTTAGAACATGAGGGCTCTTGTGTTAAGTTTGAAAAACTCGAACAAGAATGGTTCGAATTAATAGAAGAAAAAGAAAGTTTGCTTCAAATAATTTCATATATTGAGAAAACTAAAGTTGAATTGATATGTAAAATGTCTGAAATAGAAAAGAGTTTTAAAAAATTGAAAAATGGAGAAGAAGTTCTGAAATCTACAAATTCAAAACTTGAAAAGAAGAATGTGAGCTTTAATGAAGAGGTGGCTGAATTGCAGTCCACCTTATCTAGGTTTGTCAAAGGTAAACAAAACTTAGATAACTTGTTGGGAGTTAAGGTTAACTTCAAAAAAGAAGGTTTGGGGTACAATTCCCAAAATAAAAAATCTTTGAGAATAAGATCACAACTTCCTTTATTCATGAATAGGACGATAATTGTGCTTCATGCTCATATACAAAGGCTAAACATGTCCAACCTAAACCACGAAAATTTCAAAGAAGGTTTTCAAATGTTAACTACTTTCACTGTGATAGATTTGGTCATGTTATTGCTAATTGTTGGTTCAAACAAAACACTCAAAGAAATCATGCTGCTTGGACTAGAAAAAGATATGTGCAGAATTGGACTAACTTCTGTGGACCCAAATTAGTTTGGGTACCAAAAATAATTGGATGAGAATGTTGTTTCTTGCAGATATGCCTTGAAGCTAGGGGAGCAAATGGTACCTGGATAGCGGTTGCTCAAGACATATGACAGGGGACAAGAAGGTGTTCTCTACTCTGCAAGATAAGGACAGAGGCTCGGTTGCCTTTGGTGGAAAGGACAAAGATAAAATAATTGGAATTGGCAACATAGGTAAGAATTCTGAAACCCTGATTGAAAATGTACTTTTAGTAAAGGGTTTGAATCATAATCTTTTGAGTATAAGCCAATTGGGCGACAAAGGTTTATAGATTATCTTTGATGAATCACATTGCCTCGTCATGAATAAAAGCACTAGTGAAATCAGGTTCATCGGTAAGAGGAATAACAATGTATATACTATTGATCTTGATGATATTTCTGGTGATGACGTGTGCTTGGTAGCAAACAACCATGATAATGCATGGCTATGGCACCGAAGACTAGGTCTTGCTAGTTTTGGAGTAATCTCCAAATTATCTAGACATGACTTGGTGAATAGTTTACCAAAGTTAAAATTTGAAAGTGATAAAATCTGTGAGGCTTGCACAAAAGGCAAGCAAACATGCATCTCCTTCAAAAATAAGAACATTGTTTCTGTCGCTCGGCCTTTAGAACTGTTGCACCTTGATCTTTTTGGTCCGACTAGGACATCTAGCCTAGGAGGAAATTTTTTTTTGGATTCGTGATTGTCGATGATTACTCCAGATTCACATGGGTATTATTTCTAGCCAATAAAAGTCATGCCTTGATGGAGTTTCAAGTATTTTGCAAGAAAATCCAGAATGACAAAGGATACCTCATCACCACAATTCAAAGTGATCATGGTGGTGAGTTTGAAAATCATGAATTCAGCCGCTTTTGCAAGGAGAAGGGATACACACATAACTTCTCATCACCAAAGATGCCTCAACAAAATAGAGTAGTGGAGAGGAAAAATAGAACCTTGATAGACATGGCACGGACCATGTTAAGTGAGAACTCCCTACAAAAATACTTTTGGGCTGAGGCGGTAAGTACAACATGTTACATTATCAACAGGGCAATGGTAAGGCCCATTTTGAAGAAAACCCCATACGAGCTCTACAAGAGTAAGAAACCAAACATTTCTTACCTTAAACCCTTTGGATGCCCATGCTTCATCTTGAATAATGGTAAGTCTAACCTAGGTAAGTTTGATGAAAAGAGGGACAAAGGAATCTTCCTAAGTTATACATTAAACTCGAGAGCTTACAGACTATTTAATAAAAGGACTTTGGTTGTTAAAGAAAGTCCTCATGTTATTTTTGATGAATCTGAATTGAAACTGACCAATCAATCTATTCCAATCTTGGATGCAGATGAAACTCCTAGAAATCCAACTGATGCTGGAACATTTAAAGCTAAGGATGAACCAACAGAGGGAACCTCCAGCAAGGATGAAAATGATGAAGATCCTTCAATTGAAACACTTCAAGAACAACCATTGCAACACCCAGACTTGCCTAGAGCTTCAATACACTTGAAAGATCACCTCGCTGAAAACATCATCGGTAATCCTGAAGATGGGGTAAGAACTAGATCTTCTTTAAGGTAAGTGGAGGAAGAGGATTTAATGGCTTTTATCTCACAAGAAGAGCCTAAGGATATTCATGAAGCTCTTCAAAATGAATCCTAGATTCAGGCTATGCATGAAGAGCTACACCAGTTCGAAAGGAACGAAGTGTGATCTCTCGTGCCGCGTCCCAAGAATCATCCCGTAATTGGAACCCGTTGGGTTTTCAGAAATAAACTAAATGACACGGGATTGGTTGTTAGAAACAAGACCCGACTTGTAGCCAAAGGGTATAGCCAGGATATGGGCATTGATTTTGATGAGTCTTTTGCACCGGTTGCTAGATTAGAAGCAGCCCGGATTCTACTATCCTATGCTTACTGTCACGCCCTGAGCCTTTATTACAGCGGAAGACTCGCTCAGGGAAAACATGAACAGTCGGCATGGTAAGCCTCTTGCAAGCAAGAATGATCAGAGCGCAAGATAATCACACATAAAAATATAATTACACAATAGTTAATCAAACTTCATTTCATTGATAATCAAAATATTCTTTTACAATAACTCTTCAACCATCTCTAATCCATCCGACTTTAAGAAAAGGAAAAATTACAAAGACTCGATCTAAACAAGATTGACTTCCTAAGTCTTCACTCTTATTTTGATATGGTTCTCATTCGCTCTCAGACCCGCCACTTGTATAACCCGAATCCGAATTCGAATCCGAATCACTTCCATTTCTTGAAAAAAATTAGAAATATGTAATGAGCACACTTGCCCAGTAGGTATCTTCACATCAACATGAAGGCCTCATTAAAGTAATTAACATTTTAGCTCTAAAGAAATAAGGTAAAATCATGCGAATGCGATCAATCACGTGATTAAACCAAAGTATGTAAGATAGAATGAGAACAAGTATGAACTAGCAAGAATGTTATAAGAACATGATATGGCCTTTCATGAACAAGAATGTAACGAGAATGTACTAGCAATGCCACATAATCATCACTCCAGTATCTTTTGCTTATGAGCAAGTACTTCGTGAATTTCTGTGGAATATCAAGAAAGTCATGTACTAGAAAGGCATGTCATGTTGTATCGTATTGTGGATTTTTACTTATTTATAAAGAAAGTACTCCCAGCACAATGCGACGCCAGTAGCATCATACCCCATGATTTATAATTGTATGTTTCCGACAATCTACCGAGGGGACTAGCATAGAGCTCTTGAACACAATCAGTGCTCGATCACATCTTCAAATATAAATCAAGCTACTTCCACGCATGTAATAACAAAGTATGGCCAAGAATGTACAATTCCAACAAGCTCTTGATAACAATAATTCAATGAATGAATGCTTTAATAAGAATCATGAGAAATCAAGAATGATTTATACTATGTTATGCTCATGGAAATAAATCGGCAGCATAATGGTACATTCTTTATTTTTCATTCATTATATTAGGTTTCTTGATCAATATGATAAGTTCTAGATCATCAAGAGTCCATCTAGAAACCTTGGAATATCAACCCTTGGTCAAAGCTTGGGTTAAAATACTCAAGCAGTGTGACGGTCGTGTACTGGGCCGTTACATGATGTGACGCTCCAGTATTGGGCCGTTACAATAGTCAATCCAGAACCAAGAATTCGGACTCAGTTGAATGTGACGGTCGTATATTGGGCCGTTACATGTGTCTGACGGTCCAATATAGGTCCATTATATTAATGATAACTAGAAACCTCGATAGTGTAATTTAATCAATAGGTTTTAATGGTACAACCAACTCGGCGTCCTAGTGGGAATCCCAAGCTCGCGGAGAATTACGGAGGCCTTGAAACAAGATTTCCTAGTCCATTGGAATGAATATCTAATAGAGAGGTCCTCAAGTCCAAGAATAATGTTCCTATAGTGCAAAGTGTGAACTAATTGACAACATACTAGAATATGTGCCATGTACTTAAAGAGATGCCTCTATAGATAGAGAATGTGTAACAACATGAAACCAAGATAAAACTCCGTCAATACATCATTTAAAATCATGGAGTTAATACAAACTATAGTGCTTTGGCATGAAATTAACATATCCTTAAAATAATTCAAGATACTTTTAACATGTGATACTTATCATGAATAAAATAAATTTAAAGTCATATCATCAGGTCAAAACTTAGATAACTAGGCATATTTATAAGTTAGTGTGACTGCTCTTCCATTCTGTCTACAGTTACTCTGACGGTCGACAACGGGGGTGTCACAGTGATTGTGACGGTTTATCGAGGGGCCGTTACAGTAGTGTAACGCTCCTATTATGGTGCGTCAGAGACAACAGAGCAAATTAAAATGCAACAGAGGGTGTGACGGCTTATTGTAAGGCCGTTACACTGTTGTGACGGTCTAAGTGTGATGCGTCAGAGTCCATGCTAACAGTATAAAGAAATAAAAAAGACTATGATTTGAAACCATGTCATGTCTTGAAAAGATTTAACTACCCCAATCATGACAAAACGAAGTAAATTTCATCTAGATGGATAGGTTGCAGTGAATTGACAAGATAATATCTTTGATCTTTGATTAGGGCTAAGGATATGTATGTATGCATGAACCCACTAAAACATGAAATCTATGATCTATAGTACATGAAATAAAACACAATCGGAGGGCTTTTATCCCTAACAAGATATTTTTTCCAATCGTGAGATAACCTACCTCTTAACTAGGCTTTAAGCTTCTAATTTGAGTCTGAAAATCGAGCCCTAGCTCTCCTTTTCTAGCGATTTTTCAGCAACTTCATGCTGCTTTATCTCTCCAACCTCTTGTCCTAAAGATGTGAAATTTTGAGGGTAAGAGGATGAAACTAAGGTGATCAAAAAGTTCTAAAGGATTGAATTCTAATTACCTCGTTTAGATGTCCTAATCTCCTGATCTTCAGAGGACTTTCGTTCAGATTCTTGGGTAATTATGGTCGAACCAGCAACTTTGGAAGCTTCAATCTCCTTGGTTGCTTGATCTCCTAACATGAAATTTGGAGAGCTATTAGTCTATAGTATACTAAACAAAAGCTTCTAAAGAACTTACCCGAAATTATGACTCCTTACCTTGATTCTTCACGAGCCAAAAGTAAGGGTCGCTCAGTTCAGAACTAGGTCCTATTTATAGGGTTTGGACTAGGGTTTGAAGATTAGATCGATTCTAGAGTCCTTAATTTGCCAGAACCTAATTCCTAAGAGTCCTTAGTAATGTCACGGAACTGACAGAGTGTAATGCATCAAGACTGGTGTGTTACATGGCTGTGGCGGTCGCACGATAGACCGCTACATCCAACGTGCACAGAATTCAACATAAATCAAACCCTTTTGTTAATTATCCATATTATTATCCATAAAAATAGTTTGCATCCCTAAAATACGTAAATAGGCTAAATAACCTTCTAGAATATGGGCCAAACTTAATGGGCTAGGTCCTTAAACCTTTTGGATCTTATTTAAATAGGCTTGGTTAATTATTTGACACAATTGGGCCTTATAATGACTTATTAATCAAATAATCCATTTATAAATCTATTTAGTCCTTATAAATTCCTAATAAATTTCAGAAAATTCTATAAATAATCCAAAAATTATTACATAAATTCTGGGGCACTACACCCTCCTCCACTTAGAAAAATTTGGTCCCCAAATTCAATACATGGATTATGGAGAGTGTACTTACAGTTGAATAATTCTGAGAATCTTTTCCTCATGGCTACTTCGGTTTCTTATGTTGCTTCATATGGCCATGTTTTCTTCCACTGAATCTTGACCATAGGAATAACTTTATTTCTTAGTTGACGCACTTCCCGTTCCAGAATCTTTATTGGCGTTTGCTAGTACGTCGTATCCTTTTGAATCTCCAGATTGTCATAAGTGATAATATGGTCAGGATCATACACATATTTCTTCAGCATAGAGACGTGAAATACGTCATGAACTCCTGCTAATTGTGGAGGTAAAGTCAGTCTATAAGCCACTTCACCGACCCTTTCGAGAATTTCAAACGGACCAATGAACCTTGGAGTTAGCTTGCCCTTAATGCCAAATCTTCGAATACCACGACCTGGAGAAACCTTGAGATACACATGATTCCCAACCTGGAACTCCAAGTCGCGCCTTTGATTATCAGCATAAGACTTTTGCCTATCCTGGGCCATCTGCAATCTTTCTCGAATAAGCTTGATCTTCTCTGTAGAATCCCTGATAATGTCAGGGCCTAGAAATTACTTTTCCCCTATTTCATTCCAACATATTGGTGATCGACAACTTTTTCCATATAAAGCTTCAAAATGTGCCATTTGTATACTTGCTTGATAACTGTTGTTATATGCAAATTCTACTAGAGGTAAGTGATCATGCCAACTTCCTCCAAAATCAATAACACAAGCTCTGAGCATGTCTTCTACCACCTGATTTGTTCTTTCTGTCTGACCATCAGTTTATAGATGAAAGGCTATGCTGAAATTCAATCTAGTCCCTAGTGACTGTTGTAGACCCTTCCAAAACTGTGATGTGAATCTAGGATCCCTATCAGATATAATAGTGACGGGGACACCATATAATTTGACAATTTCCTTTATGTATAATGCTGCAAGGATATCCACAGACCATCGACTTTTGATTGGTATGAAATGTGCAGATTTAGTCAATCGATCTATGATTACCCATATACCATCGTGTCCACCTCTTGTCTTAGGTAACCCCATAATGAAATCCATCCCTATACTCTCCCATTTCTATTCGGGAATATTCAAGGGATGCAGTTTACCTGCGGGTCTAAAATGCTCTGCCTTTACTTGTTGATAAGTGAGACAGCGAGACACGAAATCAGCTATTTCTCTCTTCATGTTGGGCCACCAGAAATTTCTTTTGAGATCTTGATACATTTTTGTACTACCAGAGTGAATGGTGTACCTAGACTTATGTGCTTCTTCTAGAATCAATTTCTTCGTATCCTCATGATCTGGTACACATACTCAGTCTTTAAATAGCAATCTTCCATCCTTAATAGAAAAATCCGGCCTTTGTTCAACATTGGCCTTGATCTCCAATACTATAGGATCATCATTTTGCAGCTTGACCAGATCTTCTATCAACGTAGGTTGAGCTTGGATATTAGCTAGGAAACAATCCTCCTTCCTGTCAATATCTAAGTTCAACTGAGCAAATTGAGGAATAAGATTAGTCATACTAATCATAAGACTTGATAGCATATCCATTGGTTTTCTACTAAGTGCATCTGCTACAGCATTAACCTTACCAGGATGATATTGAATAGTAAAATCGAATCTTTGAGATATTCTAACCATCTCCTGTACCTCATATTTAACTCTTTTTGAGAAAATAAGTACTTCAAGCTTTTGTGATCCGAGTAGACCGTAATTTTTTCTCCATAGAGATAATAACGTCAAATTTTCAAGATGAAAATGACAGCTGCTAATTCCAAATCATGTACAGGATAATTTTCCTCGTTACGTTTCAATTGTCTTGAAGAATAACATATTACTTTTCCATTTTGCATGAGGACACACCCTAAGCCAATACCCGATGCATCCATGTATACTTCGAATCCACCACCTTCCATCGGTAGTGATAGAATAGGAGCTGTAGTAAGATGATTTTTAAGAGTTTGGAAACTCTTCTCACATTCCTTTGACCAGACAAAAGGATTTTCTTTTCTTGTGAGTCTAGTTAAATGAACTGCCATCTTTGAGAAATCATTAATGAATCTTCTATAATAACCAGCTAGACCCAGAAAACTTCTTACTTCTGATACGGTCGTTGGCCGGCTCCAATTCTTGACGGCTTCTACCTTAGAGGGATCTACAGCGATACCTTCTTTTGAAATAATGTGGCCCAGGAATGAAACTTTCTTGAGCCAGAATTCACACTTGTTTACCTTGGTATAAAGTTTATGTTCTCTAAGTGTTTGTAAAGCTATCTTTAGATGTTCTTCATGTTCCTCTTTTATCTTGGAATATATCAAGATGTCATCGATGAAGACGACGATGAATTGGTCCAGATATGGCTGGAAGACATTGTTCATAAGTTGCATAAATGCTGCTGGGGCATTAGTTAACCCGAACAGCATTACCACAAATTCATAGTGGCCATAACGACTTCGAAAAGCTGATTTATAAATGTCCTCTTCTTTAATTCTAAGCTGATGATAACCTGATCTGAGGTCGATCTTAGAAAAATATTCTGCTCCCGAAAGCTGATCAAAGAGCTCATCAATATGCGGCAATGGATACTTGTTTTTGATTGTAAGTTGATTTAGTCGCCGGTAATCGATGCATAGCTTGAGAGAACCATCCTTCTTCTTAACAAATAGAACCGACGCACCCCAAGGGGATGTGCTAGGTTTGATAAAGCCCTTATCTAGTAGTTCCTACAACTGCTTCTTTAGTTCTTTGAGTTCTGTGGGGGACATCCTCTAAGGGGCTATAGAAACAAGTGTTGCTCCTGGAATGAGTTCAATAGTGAAGTTCACTTCCCTCTCGGGTGGTAAACTAGGTAACTCGGATGGGAACAAATCGGAGAACTCATTTACAATAGGAATGTCTGCTAAGATAATCTCCTTGGATTCAGTAACAATGACAGAAGCAATAAAAGCTTCACATCCTTGCGAGATAAGTTTACAAGTGTGAAGAGAAGATATAATAGTATGATGCTTCTGGTACTTGATGCCAAGAAAAGAGAATCTTGGAAGACCGGGCTTTCGAAAGGATATAATCCTATTTCGGCAATTGATATAAGCATCATGATCTACAAGTCAATCTACCCCTAAAATGGCATCATAACCTTTCATGTCAAGGTATACTAAGTTTACGGGGAGATTATGACCTTCTACTATCACTTCGCTATCAGGATAATAGTCGGTAAGCTTTGTTCCAAAACCTAAGGGTGTGGAAATAGCGAGATTTGAAGGTAAGGGGACTGATGCAATTGATAATATTTTTTCAAAAGTAGTGGAGATAAAAGAATGAGAGGCACCAGTGTCAAATAGCACAAATGCAGGACGAGAACAAATTTGAAGAGTACCTTCCATAAGCCCACCATCCTTGGGCGCTTCCTCTTCTTCTAAGACGGCATTGAGGCGAGCCTGGCTCCTACGTCCTCCACCAGACGATTGGTCTTTCATAAGGGGGTAATCTGGCATGCAATGCTCCCTGCTTCCATAACGTAAACAAGCGCCGAGGCGCTTCCAGCATTCCTCAGCCGAATGGCCGATTTTTTCGCAAAATGTGCAAGCCGTGGTGGCCTGCTCCTTCTCCTCCTTGACTTTCTTTTGCTTATGGAAACTTTCACCATTCCCATTCCTGGAACTTTTCTTACTATTACGGCTCTTGTAGGGCTCCGTGATGCTGAACTTTTCTTTCTTATAACGCCGATCTGAGCGTCGGCTGGATTGTTCTCCTTTCCCTTTTAATTTTTCAACCTTCTCTAAGGTCCTTTCAAACAAATACGCTCGTTGAACCATTTCCGTATAAGTACGGATGTTTTGGGTCCCGAGCTGCTGAATGAAACCGGGCCGTAACCCGTCCATGAACCGATTTACCTTCAATAAATCAGTGCTGATAAGATGCGGTGCGTAAGGTGCAAGCCTAGAGAATTGCAGTTCATATTCAGCAACCGTCATCATTCCTTGCCGAAGAGCAGCGAACTCCATAGCCTTTCGTTCCTTTATCTGCTCAGAAAAGTACTTCACACGGAATAGGGTAAGAAAACCATCCCATGTATGAGGTGCATCAGCCGGAAGTGTCGGAACCGACTTCCACCATGTGTGGGTATCTTTAAGAAAAAAATAACAACTTGTTATTTCTCGTGGAATTGAGAGGGAAAGTCAATCTTAAAATTAATTAACTATCTCATCCCGGGTTCTACCCAATTCTCACATGGGTGTGGAAATTTCTTCCTTAGTTCATAGGTAGGGGTCCTTAAACCTTGGACTTATCCTATGACATGACTATTCTTCCTAAGTCCTGAGACTTAGGCTCTGATATCAACTTAACTGTCACGCCCCAAGCCTTTATTACAGCGGAAGACTCGCTCGGGGAAAACATGAACAGCCGGCATGGTAAGCCTCTTGTAAGCAAGAATGATCAGAGCGCAAGACAATCACACATAAAAATGCCATTGCACAATAGTTAATCAAACTTCATTTCATTGATAATCAAAATATTCTTTTACAATAACTCTTCAACCATCTCTAATCCATTAGACTTTAAGAAAAGGAAAAATTTACAAAGACTCGATCTAAACAAGATTGACTTCCTAAGTCTTCACTCTCATTTTGATATGGTTCTCATTCGCTCTCGGACCCGCTATTTGTATAACCCGAATCTGAATTCGAATCACTTCCATTTTCTAAAAAAAATTAGAAATAGGTAATGAGCACACTTGCCCAATAGGTATCTTCGCATCAATATGAAGGCCTCATTAAAGTAATTAATATTTTAGCTCTAAAGAAATAAGGTAAAATCATGCGAATGCGATCAATCACGTGATTAAACCAAAGTATGTAAGATAGAATGAGAACAAGTATGAACTAGCAAGAATGTTATAAGAACATGATATGGCCTTTCATGAACAAGAATGTAACGAGAATGTACTAGCAATGCCACATAATCATCACTCCAGTATCTTTTGCTTGTGAGCAAGTACTTCGTGAATTTCTGTGGAATATCAAGAAAGTCATGTACTAGAAAGGCATGTCATGTTGTATCGTATTGTGGATTTTTACTTATTTATAAAGAAAGTACTCCCAGCACAATGCGACGCCAGTAGCATCATACCCCATGGTTTATAATTGTATGTTTCCGACAATCTACCGAGGGGACTAGCATAGAGCTCTTGAACACAATCAGTGCTCAATCGCATCTTCAAGTATAAATCAAGCTACTTCCACGCATGTAATAACAAAGTATGGCCAAGAATGTACAATTCCAACAAGCTCTTGATAACAATAATTCAATGAATGAATGCTTTAATAAGAATCATGAGAAATCAAGAATGATTTATACTATGTTATGCTCATGGAAATAAATCGTCAGCATAATGGTACATTCTTTATTTTCCATTCATTATATTAGGTTTCTTGATCAATATGATAAGTTCTAGATCATCAAGAGTCCATCTAGAAATCTTGGAATATCAACCCTTGGTCAAACCTTGGGTTAAAATACTCAAGCAGTGTGACGGTCGTGTACTGGGCCGTTACATGATGTGATGCTCCAGTATTGGGCCGTTACAATAGTCAATCCAGAACCAAGAATTCAGACTCAGTTGAATGTGACGGTCGTATATTGGGCCGTTACATGTGTCTGACAGTCCAATATAGGTCCGTTATATTAATGATAACCAGAAACCTCGATAGTGTAATCTAATCAATGGGTTTTAATGGTACAACCAACTCGGCGTCCTAGTGGGAATCCCAGGCTCGCGGAGAATTACGGAGGCCTTGAAACAGGATTTCCTAGTCCATTGGAAGGAATATCCAATAGAGAGGTCCTCAAGTCCAAAAATAATATTCCTATAGTGTAAAGTGTGAACTAATGGACAACATACCGGAATATGTGTTATGTACTTAAAGAGATGACTCTATAGATAGAGAATGTGTAACAACGTGAAATCAAGATAAAACTCCATCAATACATCATTTAAAATCATGGAGTTAATACAAACTATAGTGCTTTGGCATGAAATTAACATATCCTTAAAATAATTCAAGATACTTTTAACATGCGATACTTATCATGAACCAAATAAATTTAAAGTCATATCATCAGGTCAAAACTTAGATAACTAGGCATATGTATAAGTTAGTGCGACTGCTCTTCCATTCTGTCTACAGTTACTCTGACGGTCGACAACGGGGGCGTCACAATGATTGTGACGGTTTATCGAGGGGCCATTACAGTAGTGTAACGCTCCTGTTATGGTGCGTCAGAGATAATATAGTAAATTAAAATGCAACAGAGGGTGTGACGGCTTATCGTAAGGCCGTTACACTGTTGTGACGGTCTAAGTGTGATGCGTCAGAGTCCCTGCTAACAGTATAAAGAAATAAAAAGACTATGATTTGAAACCATGTCATGTCTTGAAAAGATTTAACTACCCCAATCATGACAAAATAAAGTAAAGGTCATCTTGATGCATAGGTTGCAGTGAATTGACAAGATAATATCTTTGATCTTTGATTAGGGCTAAGGATATGTATGTATGCATGAACCCACTAAAACATGAAATCCATGATCTATAGTACATGAAATAAAAAATAATCAGAGGGCTTTTATCGCTAACAAGATGTTTTTGCCAATCATGAGATAACCTACCTCTTAACTAGGCTTTAAGCTTCTAATTTGAGTCTGAAAATCGAGCCCTAGCTCTCTTTTTCCAGCGATTTTCTAGCAACTTCCTGCTGCTCTATCTCTCCAACCTCTTGTTCTAAAAATGTGAAATTTGGAGGGTAAGAGTATGAAACTAAGGTGATCAAAAAGTTCTAAAGGATTGAATTCTAATTACCTCGTTTAGATGTCCTAATATCCTGATCTTCAGTGCACTTTCGTTCAGATTCCTGGATAATTATGGTCGAACCAACAACTTTGAAAGCTTCAATCTCCTTGGTTGCTTGATCTCCTAACATGAAATTTGGAGAGCTATTAGTCTATAGTATACTAAACAAAAGCTTCTAAAGAACTTACCTGAAATTATGACTCCTTATCTTGATTCTTCACGAGCCAAAAGTAAGGGTCGCTCAGTTCAGAACTAGGTCATATTTATAGGGTTTTGACTAGGGTTTGAAGATTAGATCGATTCTAGAGTCCTTAATTTGCCAGAACCTAATCCCTAAGAGTCCTTAGTAATGTTATAAACTCTCCCAAGTCGATCTCCTGTCGATAGGATCCCAAAGTTCCAATCTTTTTACTCATTTTTCCATTCACGGAACTGATAGAGTGTAACGCATCAAGACTGGTGCGTTACATGACTGTGGCGGTCGCACGATAGACCGCTACATATAACGTGCACAGAATTCAACATAAATCAAACTCTTTTGTTAATTATCCATATTATTATCCATAAAAATAATTTTTATCCCTAAAATGCATAAATAGGCTAAATAACCTTCTAGAATATGGGCCAAACTTAATGGGCTAGGTCCTTAAACCTTTTGGATCTTATTTAAATAGGCTTGGTTAATTATTTGACACAATTGGGCCTTATAATGACTTATTAATCCAATAATTCATTTATAAATCTATCTAGTCCTTATAAATTCCTAATAAATTCCAAAAAAAAATCTATAAATAATCCAAAAATTATTACATAAATTCTGGGGCACTACACTTGCTCTTTTAACTTCAGGTTATTTCAGATGGATGTTAAATCTGCCTTTCTTAACGGGTACATCAAAGATGATATTTTTGTAGAACAACCTCTAGATTTTGAAGACCCAAGACATCCACAACATGTGTACAAGCTGTAAAAAGTCTTGTACGGATTAAAGCAAGCACTAAGGGCTTGGTATAAAAGGCTCACTGCATTCCTAATTGAAAATGGTTTCAAAAGAGGTAAGGTTGACCAAACACTCTTCACGAGAAAATAAGGTAAAGACATATTAGTAGTTCAAGTGTATGTTGATGATATAATTTTTGGAGCAACTAACAATACTTTATGTGATGAATTTGTAGAAATAATGCAAGGAGAATTTGAGATGAGCTTAATGGATGAACTTACATTCTTTCTTGGATTGCAGGTTTAAAAAACGTCAGAAGGCATCTTCATAAATCAAGCCAAATATACCTTGGAGTTGTTAAAGAAATATGGGATGGCATAAGCAAAGCCCATGTCAACTCTGATGGCCATAACCATGAAGTTATACAAAGATGAAAAGGGTAAAACAATAGATTCTACACTGTTTCGAGGTATGATCGGATCACTACTGTATCTCACTGCATGTCGTCTTGACATTCAATACAGCGTATGTCTATGTGCTTATTTTCAGTCATGTCCTAAAGAATCTCATTTATTGGCTGTTAAACGGATTTTTCGATACTTAATAGGCACAATAGACTTTGGCTTATGATTTCCCATCGGTAGTTCATTTGATTTGATTGCATATACCGATGCGGATTATGCTGGATGTATTGTAGATCGCAAAAGTATCAGTGGGTACTATTAGTTTCTCGGTGGGTGTCTAGTTTCATGGACCTCCAAGAAACAACATTCAGTAGCTCTCTCAACGGCCGAGGCTGAATATGTAGCCGCCGGAAGTTGTGGAGCCCAAGTACTTTGGATCAAAAATCAATTGCTTGATTTGGATGTTGAAATGAATTGTGTTCCAATCTTGTGTGGCAATACCAGTGCAATCAACTTGTCAAAAAACCATGTACAACATTCTAGGACAAAGCATATTGATATTCGACATCATTTTCTGAGAGATCATGTAGGAAAAGGGGTATTTGAATTGAATTTCATTGACATACACCATCAGTTAGCTGACATCTTCACAAAACCCCTAAACCAAGAGTAATTCAGCAAAATAAGAAGAGAACTTGGCATGTGCAAGGGTGAGAGCATACATACCTAGGTTTGCACTTAGGTTAAGGGTTGCACATATAGAAAAAATCATTTGCATAAAGGGTAGATTGTCATGCATACTCTGTGTAATTGTTACCAATAACTTGTGTGTATATACACCCTTGCATGCTTGAATGTAATTATACATACAGCCCTCCTTGAAACTTTTCTAAGGCCGAATATTCCTTGATTAAATAAGTGGGGACCCAGTGACTTCGGGATCTGAGGCACCTTCTAATGGAGAGAGTCAGAGGATTTTCTCAATACCCCATCACCTCTCATTTTAAGCCATTCCCTCTCATTACTCCAAGGTGTTAGTTCAATCAAGAAGGAAGGTTGATGGAGATTTATATAAAAAAAGGAGGTTGAAGGAGTTATAAAAAAGAGGTTGAAGGAGTTATAAAAAAATGGGAAATTAGGGTTAGGTCGACCATTTCGGTCTACCGCCGCCCCGAGTCCGGTCGACCAAATCCGACAAACCGGACCGGCCGAACCAACAACCGAACCCTTTTATAAGGGGTCTTCTCACCCCATTTCTTCATTCCATCGCTCCCATTCTCTCTCCATCCTTCTTCCCTAACCCTAGAACACCCAAACTCCACCTCTCAAGCCCACAAACCTCCTCACTCTTCCACCCGCACAAGATCCGGTCTGTTCATCACAGTTTCAGGACGAAACCTCTGCAGCGGTTTGTGCGACCTTGAAGCTATTCCCTAGGTTCCAGATTGTGGAGAAGATATTTTCAAACCTTTGGTGTGTCTATTGGTCCATCTTCATCCCCAGGGACGAGATCATTCCTTTCAAGGGTTTCCACAGCGGGTTTTCTAGTCTAGGATGCCGCCTAGAAGAAGTTCTCGGCGTTCTACCCAAGGGGAACCCAGTGCTCGGAGACGTGAGGCCCCGGCTCCTCCACCACAGCGGGCTCCTGCACCTGCTCGTGCACCGCGGTTGCCTCCACAGCCCATAATCGACCCTTGACTAGTCGATTTCAATGAGGTGAATGACATTCTTCCCGATCTGTGTGTAGTATTTGAGATTCAAGAGGGTTGGGTAGATTTTGTCACAAGATATCCCCGATACTACCCCAATCTAGTCCAGCAATTTTATGACAATTTGGTTGAGAGAAATGAACAGTTATATACGGTTGTTCAAGGTGTTGAGATTACTATTACTCCGACCCTTTTTGAACAAGCCTTATGAGTTTCAACCAGGGGTGTAGACATGGTTTTTGGTCATGGTGCCGTTGAGGACACCTTTCTTGCTATAACCGACTGTGAATATGTACGTGGTGTAAGTGATTTGATCACATTGAATGCCAACTATTTTCCACCACTACAGCGAATCTTGCGCCACATGTTTACTGCATTCATCTATCCCAAGAGTGGAAGCCAAAATAAAGTGATAGAAGTTCACAAATTCTTATTTTACTATGTTATGAATGGGATATTGGTCAACATGGGTCGGCTCATGACAGATTTGATTGGGACATGCTGTACCCAACCGCGGAGATCCTTGCCGTATGCTTCACAGCTGACGAGAGTGTTCATTTATGCTGGAATTAATCTGGCCGATGAACTGTTTATTCGAGTCAGGCAGGATTATGTGTATAACAAATACAAGATCTTTTCAGACCTTGGATACTTTTGGGGTCCCGACGGTCAGTTACGCAGAAATGTGCCGGTTTATGGGGAAGAATCTGAAGAAGAAGAGGAAGAAGAGCAACAGCAGCAATAGGGTCAACGGGAAGCCCCCCTCTAGTTCAGGCGGAGGACCAGCCTCCTCCACCTTCACCTCCACATATAGATCCGGAGATACCTCCTCCACCATAGTTCTTTCATGGGGAGTCCTCTACTCAGGGAGCTGGACAGCCTTCTTGGGTAGAATCTAAGACTTTTGATAGGCATCTTATTGGGCTGGAAACTCGCGTGGATACTTTTGGGGGTCACATAGACACCATGGGTGATATGCTTGACACTATGTCTGACCGCATATATTCCTTCTCCACATGCTTGGATACCTTATCCACCCAAATGACCACCATCTCTACTCACATGACCACCCTTACCGCCAGCCATGAAGACTCCAGCCAGGCTATTCACACGATGAATTGCGTTCTTCTTGACATGCAATGCCGTGACCTGGCTCGTGATACCGCCATTGCTAATCTTCTGCACCGCCTTCAGTTTCAAGACCACACCCTTGAGGATATCCGACGTCGCCTTGGCTATCAGCCTCCTCCTGAAGATCAACCTCCTGCAGATGGCAATTGAGGATTTTCTTTTGTTTCCTACCTCCAGTCTGTGTCCTTGGGTCTTGTGTCTTATTGGGTCTGCTTTTCTTCCATCCCCTCCCCTCCTTTGATGATGCCAAAGGGGGAGAAGTAATTAGTAGTTCGTGCAAGTTTAAATTGTAGCTTATGCATGTGTGTTGTATGAATGTTTGCAATCTGCATTTGTGAGCCATTTGCGAGTCAGTTTTGCATTTGCCTTTGACCTATGTCTAGAAGTCTTGCATTCTCTCAAGCATCAATGTACTTTGTACTGAACTAATGGAATGAAATGATGAAAAGAATTCACTTGGTATTTGACATTACATGATTGGTTCTTGTCACTCATTTCCTCTCTATTTGGCAAATAAAATGTTTGAATGGTTGTGTTGCTTTGGCTTAATGAAATGATTACATGGTTTGATCGCCTTGTGGATTATTGGCTTTGCCCATCCTCAAATTGGTTCTATATATATCAAATGGTGTCGGATGAAAGACAGGCTAGCCAGTCTGAAATCCTTCACTATGCGTGAGTGTAAACTCCGCCTCGTACAAGAATCCAGTGGGATATTCCACGGATACAATGCGTTGTTTTATAGTTCCAAATTTGCTCAAAGGCACGCCAATGCACTTAATAATCTAGAGTTTTGTCATCATCAAAAATGGGGAGATTGTTGAGTCTCTCCGGGTGATTTTGATGATAACAAAACCCCGGTATGGCCAACAGGCTGATAACTTCCACAACTACTGTAGCAAGAACACTTGTAGGCTCTCAAAGCCATTTTTCTTCAAAGCGAATGCTCAAATCCATCTTGCCTCAAATATGCCTAGATTTAGTCAAACCAAGCTCAAATTGAATGGATCAAATTGGGAACACAAAGTCTTTTGTATATGGACATGATTCATGAACTAAACTCTATTCTTTTGCAGGATTTCCAGAGTTCGGTTGACCAGCTTGACTGGTCCGATCGACCTAATCTCCCAGCACTCAGAACTCTATAAACTTACAGAGTTCGGTCAATCGTCAGTAGAGGACCGGTCGACCAATTCTCCCAGCGCTGAAAGATGCAAATTCTATAAAAGTTAGGTCGACCGCCCTACCTGCCCCGGTCGACCGAACCCTTCGAAGTCCCCATTTTTGACTTTGTTTTCTTCACGAGGGAAAAGCATCTATCAAGGATTTTTTAATCCCAAAAGTCTCCAGACATCTCTGAAATTGTGGATCTGTGTCTTGGCTTGTCCTTGACCATTCAAGTGTTATAAAAACATCTCTTAGGGCCAAGAAACCCTAATGACACAAGGGGATTAAAGGAAGGCTATCAAAGGAGGAAAAGGGCTGCAGGAAGAACTCCGTGAACAATGTTTCGTCCAAGTATTCTTCATCAAATCTCAAGCATCTGAAGATCATCCTGAAGCCATTCAAGTGAAATCAAGCTGAGAAGCAAACTTCATCAAAGATCTTCTTCATCCACTAAGGGGGAGCTTAAATTTAAAATTTTCATTTATGTTTCTACTTGTATTTTCCATTGAGCTTCAACTGTGTGTTCTTGTAATCTCTAAACATCTCTCTCTCTCTCTCTCTCTCTCTCTCTCTCTCTCTCTCTCTCTCTCTCTCTCTCTCTCTCTCTCTCTCTCTCTCTGTGTGTGTGTGTGTGTGTGTGTGTGTGTGTGTGTGTGTGTGTGTGTGTGTGTGTGTGTGTGTGTGTGTGTGTGTGTGTGTGTGTGGCTTTCCTTTTCATTTCTGTGTGATTCGGTGCTTGTGCACCTTAGTGGGATTTTTGAACTCTTCACGAGTGTGTGTGTGTTTTTTGATCTTGTAATCCTTTACGAGATAGTTTGTGAATCCTCACAGTTAGTGAGGGATGGACGTAGGTTGCCGTCGTTGCATCCGAACCACCTAAAAATTGATGTCCTTGGTGTGATTTGATCCTTTTCTCCTACCCCCGTTCTATGCTAGCACACACGATTTCACTCTCTTGCGTTTTTCATTCAGATCTAGCATAATTTGTCATCTCTACATTAAATCTTTGGTATATCAAAAGGTAGGTTCAGATTGACAATGTCATTCTTGTTAGGAAGATAATACCTTGCGTGAGCAGAATCTTCAAATTTATATCTCCTCCATACTACCAAGGATATGCTGTGTGTGATAGGTTTTGATAGATCTATTTGTTATTTCATCATATCTAAGCCTCTAAAAGGTTGTTTCATCACATCTGTTTTATTCTAGTAAAATTTTTATAAAATTTGTAATCACCCAATTCACCCCCCCTCTTGGGTGTCATTGATCGCTAGACTTTAGGGGGGTTTAGGCAGATCAAAGGGAGAGAGAGAGGGGGGGGGTCCCCACTCTATAAAACCATATTTTCTTCTATTTTTGTCCTACTTTGACCAAGAGCAAGAGGACAAAAGGATATGCGGCTTGGACCGGTTGGCTGTTTGTGGGCACGTTGACCGAGGAAGCTGACTTGCTCGACTTCGTGTGCCCCCGGGGCTTCGTCTTCGCGAATCCTTCCGCGCACGGGTACGCCGATCGATTTTGCACGCGACTTGGGACTGGGAATTGCACGGAACTAGGACTGGGCATGGCCACGGGGACCGCAAAGCTGGGAGGAGGGCGCGTCCCCCAAGGGGGTTTGCCCTCCCTTGGGCGTGGCCGCACTTGGGGCGAACTCCCCCCCGGGGCGAGCCGTGACCCCGAGGGGTGGCCCCCAGGGCTCTTCTCTTGTTGTCTGGGGGTGTCCTTTGGAGGACGGAGTGGTCCGAGATGCTGGGATTAGCCCATGGGGGCTTGTTGTCGTAGTGTTGTTGCTGTCGCTCGCAAGGTGTTCGGTGAAATTCCCGACACACCTCGGGTTGTTGATCGGCTAAGGGCAGGGGCTCATATGAGCTGAGAAAGTGACTCCCGGGTGCATGGACCCGGCTTCCATGGTGTGTGCCACGTAACACGGCAAGTTGACGGGCAGTCCCGGGTTGGCCCGAGAACTGAATAGAAGTGGCTTGTCGCTGCACATCCGAGGGTTGGGGGTGGCCCCGACTTACTGGAGGGTCGTCATGGGGCGTAGTTGGAGTGCTGGAGCCGTTGGCTGGCCCCCGGCTTGTTGTGGAATGACTGAGGTATGCGTGCCCACAAGGTGTTCGGGAAAATTTCCGACACGCGTGTATGGGCCGAGTATGAGCGCTATGGGATTCTAAGGCCCATGATTGACCTTGATGGGCCTCCCTTTGACCTTAGAAGGCAGGATGGAGGTGTCTTGGGGGTAGTTCCCGACCTCGTTGCTGGGTGCCACGTGTCGTGGCCTATCGTCGAAGCGCCCCCGGGTTAGCCCAGGTGGCCGTGTAGAACGCGGGTAAACCCGCAGACTGAGTGATCGGGGGTAACCCCAATCGATTGCCGAAGTTGCCGTGGGTCACGGCTGGCTAGTGGCGACCCTTGGTTGGGCCCGGTGAGTCTTAGAAGGGGCTGGGTAGCCCGTGTCTTAAAGGTGTCTGAGGAAATATTGAACCCTTATTTATCAATATTTCACTAGGGAATTGTCTGAGTACAACAGTCGTTTATCGAGGACACCAGAAAAGAGACTTCATGCCGAAATAGAGGTTGACCTTTATTGATTTTATCAATAAGACGTATAGAATTTATTTAAGTAGTTAGCTTAATCTATTATTTTATCTTTATAGATGAACAATTATAGAATGAGGACTGAGACATATTCTGACTCCTAATTGCAATACGTTATGGGAAGAGTGGGCTTAGGTATATTAAATCATTTTGCTTAAATTGAGTCAATATGTATTAGTATATCATGTAGAATTGATCTTTATTTACATCTTACATTTATTTGTTTATGACGGGTGGAACAACTGACTGGTGGATAATGGTGAACAACCGAGATGTGGACAGTAATGCATTGATTTTCATTGCAATTAGAGTGCTCAGTCAAACAACATCAAGAAGCCAATGTGAAAGAAATTGGAGCACGTTCAACCTTATAGGTTCGCAATCGGTTAAAGGTTGAACGGTTAGAAAAATTGATTTACTACCACTACAATATGAGACTGAGAATAAAAAATATGAAGTTGAAACAACAGTTGCGGGACAATCGCGTCGCAGATGATACCACTCCAGAAATTGATGTGGACGCTTTATTTGTTGATGACAATCCCTTGCAGTCTTGGGTTAAGATACGAGAGTAGATTGATGAGCCCGTTTTTGATGTTGATGATAGAACATGGGCAGAGGGCATATTAGATGAAGATGAGCCAAGAGATCTAGAATTCAGAAGACCAACAAAGAGGGCCAGAGAGACTCATGCGCATTAGAGAAATGACCCAACTTTGTTTGTTCATGACACTAAGCAGTAGCCTGAGTTTGAGCCAACTAGACACTCATAATCAGATAGCAGGCCAGTCACTCCTAGAGTGATCAAGCCACCTCCATCCTTAAGAAGAAGTACATCAGTGCATAAGCTAACTGAGAGGACTAGTGATGCTGCTCGAGAGGACCCGACAATTGAGCAGTTGAAGTAAATTTATGTGAGGCACATGCCAAGGGGAAAAGGAATCCTCTCAAAAATGAATGAAATGATCACACCAAAAGAGAAAAAAACATCCCCAAGGGCTAATAGGCGATTGATTTCTTATGGTTCTGATGATGATCCTAGTGTAGCTGCAGGTACTACTACTGGCGGTGGCATATATGCACCTACTTCCTCCTTCCACGTTGACACAGACAGAGGATACAGTCATAATGAAGGAGAATATGATTCACAGAGTCAAGATGGACATCCATCAGGTCATGGAGGTGGCCAACAGGAAGCTGGCATGTATGGGTGGGGTCATTAACCAGAATTTCAATTCCATCCAGTTCCACCCAGTAGCAGTTATGGGTCAACATCCTCTTCTCATCCTCAAGATTCTGTTTCTTATGCTGATTCTGGATTCCAATCAAGTCAACAACCTTACACTCCAAGAGGGATCCAAAGAGGGATGTAGGATTTGGCTACATCATTATTTGGTTACAGTGAATATATAAAATACATGCAACTTTTTTATGGGTATCAACATCAGAAGCCAGACGATGAGGGAGAAAATTATTCTAATTATTATCCATATTAGTGCATCATCATTTTAGTAAGGATCATTTAATTTATGTAATATTTACTATGTTTAATTAAGTTTATTGTACTGCTTGAATCTACTTCATGCTTAGTATGTACTAAAAAATATTCCTTTAACCTGTCCAATGCCTACTTCATGTTTATTGCACTTAATCCTATTTTTTTACAGTCAAATACATGTCTAATGATTTTTTTAATTTTTATATTTTTAATTTTTTTTAAATTTTTTCACACTTTTTTAATGTTTTGAATCGATTTTAACCGATTTCGACCGAAATCGAAACCAGTATCAAAACCAGTATTGCCGCCGTGATAAGATGACACGTATAGATGGTGATATCATAATGGTCACGTTAGCTGAGAGGACTTGAAACAGGAATATGAGACTGGTTACATTAGGTGATTCCTTGTTGCTTCTTCATATCGGAAGTTTTGTTTGGGCTATTCCAGTTTAGTCAGTAGCTGCTGTCTTTATGATTATGATTAGGAATGTTGTCATTCAGACACTGCAAGTTAACGTATGCATTTAGCTGGTTGACTATGCTCCTATTGGTTCTAATTGGATTCACTTTTCCTGTCTATTCTCACGTTCCTACAAACATTGTCACGGTTTTGTATCTTTGCAGCTGTTAATAGCATACTTGTTTCCTTGAATTGCTAGTGGACTTGGTCTGATTCTTTTGTGAATTAGACAACGTAATCCACCATAGATATAGAAGGCAAACAGAGACGGGATATTTTCGTCATTCATATCAAGTTATTTAACATACTGGGTCAAATTCAATAAAAAAGGTTGAAGAGAAGTTACAAAAGAAAATGACGTGTGAAGTTTTGGCTTGAGTTTTTGGTCTGTTCGAGTCAGAGTTGTCAAAATTTTAACACAATTTTTGGCAGAACAGAAGGTTGGATGTACCACTTTGTGGGAACCGTATAGTGTTAAAAAGAGTGACAAAAATAGTGCTAAAAAGAGTGACACTATATGTAAATGCACGTAGAATCCCCAATGTATAATTTCTCCTAAAATGGAGATTCAAAATCTTTTTTTTAATGAGGGGGAACTTAACACAGTGATACTTGGGTCTACACTAAGCGTGAGATATATAGGTTCAAATCCATTGAGGATTCAAAATCTAATTTTCTGCTCCAATAAACAATGTAGAATCACAGACACTAATTGCTTCCCCCAATTTCCAAATCTGCAGTGCAGAATATCTGCAAGAATCCCCAATTACAAATCCCCATTGAAAAATGATGGCAGCCATATTCCAGCATATTGCCTACAAAACCTCACTTTCTGCTGCGCCAGAAGCTACACTTGATATCAATAGAAAAGGAATGTTTCAATGCCACGCTCTGCAGCTATGCTTTTTGCTTCATAAGAGCCATCTGACAGTTTGGTCTAACGACTCTTTTGGATGGCTTATTTGGCACTTCTCGAAAATATAAGTAAAATTCCTTTTGAAACATGTTCAAAGGAATTGCCCAACTAAACAATCGGACTGAAATGCAATAAATGCAGCATAAAGTGAGATCCCATAGTATGATATCACAGCATTCCTCCTAACAGAAATATGTGTTCTCATCGCATGTCCAGATAACTAGTCTGTCTACTTGTATGTATCTCTAATGGATGAAATGAAATGATTATTATATATATAATGAACAATTTAAAAATCGGCTTAAGTGTCAAAGCTGTTCCAGTCTTCATACACACATCATTATGGGAAAAGATTCTCCTAACTTTTTATGTTCACATGAGTTGGAACAGGGAATGGCGCCATCAAAGGCATATCCATTTAAATGAGGAAACGTCTAGGCCATCTTGAGTTTCACAAGAGGGAGCCAACAGAAGGACCCCATATTTACTGAATGTTGTAACTAAACATGCACGATCCTTTTCACATTAGACCCTCCAATAAGGGCATTACAGACATTTGCTTGATCTTTTCACCTTCTGTATACATATAAACATGCCCTCTTTACATCCTGTGCCGATCTCTACATGCAAACAAGATATCACTTCTTTCCATGTACAAGAGGAATGCATACAAGAGAATGCATATGTTAAAACATGGTGGTTTAAGGATTCTCTTCCACTACTTCATGCAAAGAGGGGGAAGATGATCCATTGTACTTGCTGGGGACCGGAGTGTTTCTGCGTGACTGACGCTTTGTGGGCACAAGCACATCATCATAGTTTTTCTCGTCTTGAGTGGGAAAACTGCTCTCATCTTCGCTATCCTTAAACACTGGATGAATGTATGCATCTTGAAGGTATTTCTTCAGATCTAGGTTGGGTTCCCGAGCACGTTCTAGTGTGTCTTTCATCATTGCTTCCTACAATGAGGAAGAACGTAAAAAGTGTGGTGAAATAGAAGCAGCTAAATACAAAACAATATTACTGGGATAGAGATTTTCTGCATAACAAGCAACAAGTTATAGGCAATTTCTCATGGATGATGATAGTGACTCTGGTGCTCTTTTGGATTAAGTTATTTTATTACTTATGAAATAGCAGTTATTTGACTGAATAATCAAGTATTATCATTCATCTAAACGACCATAATTGTTTTATACAAGTATGATTAACTCGTAATGGTGGTTCTACCATTAGTACAATAATTAGTCGTAAGCAATAATTCAAGGAACAATGTAACTATTTTATAATCTTTTGATTAACAGTTAATATGCTATCTGTAAAATTAACTAGGAAACACAGGTGCCATGATGACAAAAACTATCACATCCGGAACCTCCTAGGGAAATCATAAGATATAGAGGGTCCTAAGGCCAAATTTGAACTATCTTCAGAGGGTCCTAAGGCCAAATTTGAACTATCTTCAAAGGGTCCTAAGGCCAAATTTGAACTATCTTCAAAGGGTCCCAAAAAAGCAAGGTTTGGAACACTAATTTTAAAGAAACTATCCACATGGCTAAAAAGTTGAAAGCAATTTTGGCTGCTTGCAGGAAATACAGGTCCCTATTTCCTGTATAAGTGATTTGCTTTTAAGTTTTACAGGATCGTTTCTTTTGAGACACTCAATCTCAGCATTTCCAATAAAGGAACAGAGAATTACTGCTATTTGATCTTATTTTACTCTTTTTTTCAAATAAAAATCTTATTTTACTCAGGAGTGCCTAAAAGAAAATATAATGCATGCACTGTATAAAGGCAGGAAGAAAGGGATGACATGGCTGAAAATCTGATGATCTGATGAACCAAAGATTTGCACTGCTGATTTGGAATTGGACTTCCCATAGAAGCTTTTTTACATAGCATTTATCGCTGCTTTCAATTCAAAACTTCAGCGAATTGACAAGTTACTCGAGATACATTGTTGCTTCATGTCCTGATATTGTTACATTCAGTGGCCAAACATGTGTTTTATTGTAGAAACATTTACCCTTTTTATGTTATCATACAATGTTTAAATTAATTCTGGTGGTCATCCATGTAGCAGAAGCTGCGGAGACTTGCACTAGGAACTATATCATAAAATGATGAAACTATAGCCTTCCTATATGTGCCTAGCAATTGGTCATCATTGATAAAGTCAGACGGGCAAGAGGGTGAGGCTTGGTTCGTGACATCCATAGATAACCACCTCATGCTTCAATTTTCTTGAAAGGGCACTTCGACCGTCACCAGAAAAGAAAATATCAATAGAACTGCTTACAATCTCTCAGAAGAAATGTCAATATATTGAGAACCATTAGAGTTAAAGGTGATCAACTGTACAAACCTCATATTAGCTGCCTTTCATGCTTCCATCTTGCATGTGAGGTGCCAAGTTAGGACTTTAAACAAACACAATCTATATGGTATAGTTGAATGAAATCTTTGACACCTCTCAGGCAAAATGCAGCAGAAAATCTACTGTTAACAGGAAATGTTTGATGGAACTTTTGGTTGGAAGCCAATTTTGGCTTTACCCTTCACTATGAAATTCTTGTGTGGAAGTGGATCGAACTGAACTGATTTTGGACAGCATCACTTGTTCTCCCACAATCCTATTCTCTCTCCAATCTAGGAAGTTCCAATTCGGAGCTTCCATCCTGAAGCAGATAAAACACAAATGGCTTCTAAGTGCAATGCACCCATGTGACCAAGGTTCAAACACCCAGATCAGGTCTGAAAAAGAATTTATAGGAAGGGTTGTTTACAATGGTTACACATGCGGAATTAAATTTGGAAATATAGGTGTGCACATTTGTAGCTATTTAAGTAGCATGCATATTAGTTCCGCGAATTTAGGTTTATTAGACAGACGTTTTAGGGTTCGAATGCAAGACACTTCCCCACCGACCACAATCGATGTTTATTTACATCAGAACAAAATCCGAACGCCCTTGATTAACTGCAGAAGTCATTGACCTCCAATACTGGTCACGACGTTGAGAATGCATTTGCGAAGGTGCTAGCAGACACACTTAAAAATGGATGGGGGTTTATTTAAAGTCTGATGCTGACTATGTTGTGGGCTTCAATTTGGCACTGGGTAGGTTTTCGGTGCAATTTAGTGCTGGTTGGGGTTTTGGGCGCAGTTTGGTACTGGCTAGAGTTTTGAGACAGTTTGATAATGGTTAGGGTTTCGAGGCGGTTTGGTTGTACTGGCTAGGGTTTTGGGGGCAGTTTGGTACTAGGCTAGGGGTTTGAGGTACTTTGGTACTGGCTAGGGTTTTAGTTTCGGTTGAAGACATCGGACCGTGTCCCAATTGGACGACACGATACCTGGCTTCATCAATTGGCCTGATGCTAGAAAGGCAATTTTCAATTAGCTGGAAACTCGGGGTATTTTTGTGATCCCCAAAATATTTGCTCGATAACAACACAAGGCTTTACTAGGGCTCAATGAGCTTAATTACATGATTTTCATAATTCTCGGGATATTTTCGCAATTACACAAGTCCTCGGGCTTTCTCAGAACTCTTGGGGTTTTCATAATTTTTAAAATTACAAGTCTTTCTCCATGGAAATATTGCATGACCCGAGGGGCGGATTTGCCTAAGTGCCGTTGCAACGGTGTTTTTGTAACATACCTTTGGCACTAGGTCACGCAAAGCCACCAACTCTTGGAGTTGTACGTTCGGCGCCTTTGTTTGCTCGGGCTTCTTCCTTTTGTTGTCGTCCGTTGCCGTCTTCCTCCTCTTCTCTCTCTCTCTCTTTTTGAGACCCTTGGAGGGGTTTTTATAATAGATTTAGGATGGGGGGTCTTACCCGAACTAGTTGGCCCCCTAGGGGGGGGTCTACCCGGTCCCCTTTGACTGGGAGAGAGGAGGAGGAGGGCCCTCGAAAGCCCCCTTTTTATTTTCTGATTTTTCATGCTGTGTGCTCGCCATGTGGAGAGGAAGACGACGACTCATGGTTGGCGGTATCGGCCGAAACGTATCGGTTTCGGCCGGTACCGAAACGAAACCGGACCTGCTCACTGTAGCAGGTCCGAAACCTAAAAAAAAAAGTCTTTTTTAATGGTTTCGGACGAAACCGTATCGATTTCGGCCGAAACTCACCTGTTTCGGTCTGAAACCGTCCTTCACTATATTTTTTTGACCTTTTTAATGTTTTGCACCGGTTTCGGCCGAAACCGAAACCGAAATCAGCACGTTTCGGTTTCAGTCCTGGCCGAAACCGGTACTGCCATCCTTGCGACGACTACAGGGTTGCTTTGTGCTCTGTTTCTCGCACCACTTGTCGTCAGGACTGCTGCCACTCCTCGCGTGACCACTCCATAAGTATCATGGAATATCTTCAAGACTACCTACTTGTTGTGTGTCCTCGTTTCCATGTGCCTTTGCTACGGCAGGATACCCCAGGGCTCCGGGTGTTGCAGCGGCCTTGACTTTGTTCCATTTTCCAGCTTTCACGGAGATTTCCCTCTTCTTTATCTCAATTATTTTGAGGAAACTAATGGGTGCAACAACAATGTAAGTAGAATTTCCAACCCAAAAAAAAGTGCAATGCTCTGCCCTCAAAATGACTGGGTTGGGGCCTATGAAGCGTAGAAGGTCATCCAATTGGAAATTGCACCAAACACGCCCTAAAGCCCTCTTTCCGCAGAATAAAATATTCTGGAATAATTATGAATTCCTTTTGATAACCAATGGGTTACGTAGTATCAAATAAATGTGCTTTGATACTAATTTGGAATAGAAAGTACAATGACTTATAGACTCCCATAAGTTCGCCAAAAAGGTCTTTTGGAAAGTGAGAAAACTTTCTTGGGAAGGGGGGCAAAATGTAAAAGTATCCCTGGGTTAGACATATTGTAGGATCTTGGAATGCAAAACCCAGGGTTAAACTGACTCCCTGCATACCAGATTAGCTAATCCATCCTATCAAATCACCTTTCGGGTTAAACCCGGATTAAATCTGATAAACCTTGGGCTATCCCCTAATCAAAAAGGGCCTAAGGCGATCAACTATAAACTACATATTCACCACCTACTTTCATTTCACATGTGAGCAGAAATATTTAAGAATTTTTAAAGAAATTTCTTTTATCCAATACTTTTCACCAAGGAAATCTTTGACAACTACATTAGACCATCAGCCATGTAACAGAAAATGTACTGAAAGTTTACTGTCCAAAATTCAGCTAATGACCATGAACTTATCCTTTGAACAGCCATGTCAAAGAAATACTAGGTAGGAAATCTTCTCCTGATCTCTCAGAAGTACCATCAGTATTATTACCTTTCTTGAGAGCCATTTTCTCTGTTTCATATTTGCATGTAAGTATACAAAACATGATTTTTTTTCATACTCATTTTTTAGTGGAATGAAAGAAAGTACCCTCACACATGCCAGGGGATCAGGGCTGCCCTTCTTCGGAGGGCCATGCAAGTTGTCTCACCTGTGGCAATGTTTTGGCTAACCCGGGACAAGGCAAAGCAGGAAGCAGGTACACTGCACCTAGGCCTAGTACCTGTGCCACAGGTCCACAACAGGGGATCACAGGCTGTCCACCAAAACAATGACCACTAAACTATTGAGGCTGTCCACCAAAACAATGACCACTAAACTATTGATCAAGCTGCCAGACCCGACCCAATCTTGGCACTAAAATTATCCATATCGCCTATGTCTGTGCCTTACAAAAACTTTACATTGCATTTATACTAATGAAATCTGATACCTGATGTTAGATGTCATTGACAGTGTCAAAATGAAATGCAAAATGTGGCAGGAAATCTACTATTACAAAATTCGGTATATCATGGATAATAAACACTGTACAAACCTGTAATGGGTATCTGACAAAAGCTGGCTCATAGCGACTTTTGCAATACCTATGAAACCATATGGTCAACACAGGAAGAGCAATGAGAAAAGGTGTTGACTGAGCGGCTTTCCTTGTGCTTAACAACCCAATTAGAAGCAATTGAGATATGACCAAAGCAGTAATAATACGTCCATGAACATCTGGCCAAAATGCACCACCACTCTCGTACTCTTGGTTGTAAACATTTATAATCTAAAAGCATTAAAATAGGACAACAATCAGAGAACACAAACGTCAATAGAATAGCTGAGAAGCAATTTGCTCATGAGGGAGCATCATGATTAGAATAGCTAAGAAACAATTTGCTTAAGAGAAGTTAACAAGTCCCCACATCATGCTTGCCTTTCTCCTCTGTCTAGAGCATTTTTAAAGACTAGCAGAATGTTTGATGGTTTGTTCCTTGTCGTGTGAACTTATGCTACAATACGAAGTAGACTGCCCATTAATGTGTCTTACAACTGTTACACGCATGGTCTGCAGTACCGCCCGGTATGTACTGGTACTGGACCTAACCGGTCCGGTTCTGCCAGTTCAGTACCGATACCGGCCGGTACCTATTTGAAAGAATGTTTCTGCCAGTTCGGTACCGGTGCTGGCCGGTACCTGTTAAAAAAATGGGACGACGGCCGGGAGCTGCGCAGGTTGGCAGCGATGATGGTGGAGGGAGGGAGGGAGGGAGGGAGGGGGGGAGAGAGAGAGAGGAGGACGAGGAGGAGGAGGAACCTCGGTGGAGTCGTGGACATGGAACAGCCGAACGGGCCGAAGCGATGGCAGAAGACGATGACGGTGGCTTCGGGCGGCGACGGCGGCTTCGGTTGGTAGAGAACTCCCAAGTCCCAAACCATTGGGTGGGAGGGGAGGGAAAAGGCATCGGTGTCGGGGGTTGTTGGGGGCCAGAATGGGTGGAGGTTTAAAATATTTAGTAGCTGGATCCGGTTCTAGGCTATGCTCGGGTCCACTGACCCGAGCAGGCAACATGATGGGCTAGGTGGGGAACTGGAGGGGGGAAGAGGGAAAGGGGGAAGGGGTGGGTGGGGAACCGGAGGGTACAGTACCGGTACTAGATGCATCACGCGGTTGATGGCTGGCATGTGGCACCAGTCAAAGACTTTGTTTGGATCCTTCGTTGGTTCTAGCCGATCCCAGGTTGTAAACAGATAAGGCCGATAATGATGATGATGGACATGCAGAATAATAAAGAGAATGAGATGAAAATCATATAAAGTATTGGGATGAGTTTCCTTTTATATTTGATGATGACCCAATCTCAGTGGAATAATGTGGAATTATTTCAAATTATTACAAAGTCATGTGCCTAAAAGATTATCCATTTTATAGAAGTTATAACTCTATAATAGAAGCCTAAAACACAAGTAATTAAGAGCACAGGAATGTTTTAAACAATTATTTGTCAGGCACTAGAACAGGATCCACTCACCACATACTCCTAGTTCATGTAGAAAAAATAATCTTTCAACATGATAACATGTTGTGAGATTATTCATGTGCTTGCATTGTTAGTTCCATGGAACTATAGGAAATAATGGAGATGATAACAACCGGACGGAGATGGAATCTTGATGACAGACATAAAGGGGAAGGTGAATATTGGGGATGATGCAATTATGAGTGTCAGCCTGGTAGACCAACTATCGGGCGAAATCATAAACTAACCACACAAACCAAAAAAGAATATCCGTGATATCAACATTTAATTTGATTTTGAGCTGCAAGGAATGCTATACCAGTTTATCCTGGATAGGCAAAAACTTTAAGGGCTTGAACAAAAAGATCCCTATAACAAGATAAAGAAAATTTATGGTCCTACATATAGTGCAGTCTTTCAAATATCTCACATACAATGGAACAGAAGTTCACATGCTTCACTAAGTATATTATTTCTGCTCTTTAGTAAGTATATTCTTTCTGCTCTTTAGTAACAAGCCCAAACAAATATTACATATTTCATTGAAATTATATCTTTATGGAAGCTATACACAAACAAAATATTCACAACAAATGACTTGAAGTTTACCTGATGACGGTAGACAACATATGCTAGACCAAAAAACACGAGAATGAAAGGAAGTAGAAATGGTGTGACAACAGCATACACCAGGCCAAGCAAGAAATACAGCTGTATTTGTGGCTCAGAAGTGTTGAAACCAATACTCCCAGGATCCATTGCCTCGTCTCTATCTTTTTCGGTTTTTACCAGGAAAAAATTCTTCAGGTGATAGATTATCAAAGGTTTCAACCTTAGAATTTCCCCAGCAATTCCAGCCCATCCATCAACCATGATATAAGTTATAAAAAAAGTTGCTTTCATCGGAATGGACTGACCGATTGTTACAGGAATCCTGAGAAAAAGAATCGTAAAATGGGACAGTAAGTAAATTAGCTACTAAATATTTGGCAGAAACAGTGGAACCATTTGCTAATAGAAATTGCCATAGAGCTTGCCATAGAGCTAAGTCATATAACAAATTCCATAAATTCAGAATAGTAACCATGTAGCAAGATAAATTGGTAACAGCTAAACCAGCACATAAAGTCATTTAATGGAAAAGGATAAACAGTAAGCTCCCCAAATTATAATATCAGTGTTTTCAATAGTACCATCAGAGAAAATCTTGTATATCAAATAAGGATGCTAGAGAGGAGTGCAAAGGATAATGGCTTGCAATTGTTAACAAGGTTAGATAAGCCTATTGTGTATGGTTTTGGCTAATTGACCTGACCATCGTGGGATTGAGCTGGGATTGAGCTGATCCATTTTCAACAGCTGATTCTCTAACCATTAGAAATTTCCAGCTAGCAGGAGGTATGAGAGCTATACGTAGGCCTCTTTTGGTCCCTCGTAGGCCTCCAAACTGCTATCCTCTTTCTTTCAATTCTCTCCCATGAAAATCCAGAATATTTCATCATGTGAAGGTTCCTGACTAACACACCACACAGACACAAAATTGTCGGCCCCTGAGAATTTTATATTGGGTGGCTTTGATGGTAATGAAAAATAAATGGAAATCGATACTAGTGTGAGACCTATTGATTTGTTCGATTAAAAAGGACCAATTTGGATAGTATTGGCAAAGGTCCAATGGAACCCAAAATCCACTGAAGTGTCAGTATAGGTTTGAGTAGTGTGAGACCCAGATTTAATCTTTCCTTTACCCTTTTTCTTGTGTCTTACTCTATGAAAATATATTAAAGAAGTTAATCTGACTTATGAGTTGTGTCAGGAAGCTAAAGGGAAGCCTTGTTTCCTCGAGTGTGTGTCTAAAAGACAGATTCTCCATACTGAAGCATTCAATTAGTGTGCATAAAGTCAATCTAGAACTATATGCATTTCACAGCATGTGCTTGCATCTATCATTAAATAAAGCATGCACAAACTAGCTACTTGTGCACTTTAATCCTCTTACTTTTTGCACTTTAGTATTATACTTGTCCTACTTTTTGCCACTTATGTGACTCAGGTTGGCATTTCAGATGGCCTCTCATGGTATTACTTGTGAAATTGAATTGAACTAAGCCTCATGTCAAACTGAACCAAATTAAATCACTCGACTCACCTTGGTTACCGGTTTGAACTCAAAGTATGTGCAGCCCTATTTGTAGTAACACTTACTTTTAAATTCAAATCCACAACCTATATTCTCATTATAACAACAAGGGACATGTGAATCACACGAGACAACTTTAGTTAATGTTTGCCCTTAGACATATAAGCATGATACCGTATAGATGGGTTCTTCTATGTACTCCAACCAAAGACATCAGAGTTAATCATAAAGGAAATAAGCACCAATTCTAAAAAAAAAGTAAATATGAAAGAATTCATTACAATACACGTCATAAATATCATAAACAATGAGAATGTTATAGTCTATATTTCAATCATGCACAACTATATAATAAATCCAGCAGCTCATACATCTACTGATAGAGGTCAAATTTTGGCTGCTGGGGACTTCAGCGGCTCTTCTGATTTGCACAGTTTCTGACAAGTCCCCCTGATTCCCTTTTGACCGTTGGGACCTACCCAGTGGCTGTTCAAATGTGAACAGATGAACAGCTGCTGGAAAGTCCCAATCGTAAAGCCGGTACAAGTCCCCAAGGGTCAAAACCATTCCAAAAAAAAGGCTTCCAAAAAAAAAACGTCTAGCAGCCATTCTAGGGTTGGCCAGGATCGGATGATCCCAGTCAAGATTGTCCGACCCTTCCCGATCCAGCTGATCCTCATCACAGAATCAGTATTGCCGGATCGGTAGGTCCCAAAACTGATCAGATCAAGCTGATCCAGCCCGATCCTATCCGATCCTGCACCTTGGTTTTATCATCATTTTCTACAACATTGAATAAAACATGATCACATGTTATACCTGTCCATTAGATAATAACAGTTTAATCGGGTTAAAGGTGTATTTTTAGAAACCTAAAACATGATCACATGTTATACCTGTCCATTACATAATATCAATTTAATGGGGTTAAAGGTATATTTTTAGAAACCTAGGCAACTTATTTCCAACAAAACCATGCAAAAGAGAAGCCATTAAACCCTTACACAATAAAACTAACCTATTGGGTTTTTAACCTGTGCAAACATCTTCACTTAGGTGAGGCTTGCATAAAACTTAAATAATCACACCCAAAACCCAAAAATAATGAAGATAATAAAAATCCAATTAGTAGCTCATAATTCAAAAGCAACTTTACAAACTCTACCTCGTGTTTTACTTAATTATTTCTCCCTCCAAGTGGCTGTCTTCACCGCACTCATTTGCCCTTCTTCTTTCCATCTTCCCTTCCTTAATCTACCCTTTCTTTCTTCTTTTTTTCTGCTGGAATGGAAAACTCTCTCTAACTCACTGTTTTATCTTTATTGGAAGAGCTTTTTCTCTCTCACCCTTCTTTCTATCTCCTACCTTCTTTCTCTTCTCCCCCCTCCCCCCCCCCCCACCAGCAGGCTGACTTGTATGCTGAGGCTGACTAGTAACCCTTAGCCTCTCCTCTTGATATAAAAGGAGGGAGGTGGCAGCCCCTGGGGGGGCTGTCTGCTCTATTGTGAATGGTTGACGCTACCCCCTATTGGGTGAGACGGCTGTACTCGTCCAAAAGGGGTGGCCAAGTAAACCTCTAAAAGAGACCCATTAAAAGGTATCAAAAATGCAATACATTTCTGTAAATTTTACAAATAAACCCCTAGTAAAGAGCATTCTGAAAGTTATTTGATGTCAACAGAAAGACGAACAATGCAGAATACCATTTGATCTAATGATTAAGAAGATGAGACATATTGGAATCAGTCAGGTCATCCTGATAGTGACAAAATGCTGCTGATTTAAAAGTAGTGCAAGCATTTATATTGGTGCCTTGATCAATCCATTCTGTTGATTTCATGTTGTAGGACACCAATAAGGATCCTAAGGTTAAGGTAGGTGATGTAGTGGAGTTAGCTTGATTAATTACCTTGTACATTAGACTACGACAACATTTTGGATATTATGTGAAGTAAGACTCATGACAGGAAGGAAATTAATTCATTGTGGAGTAACTGAGTTTGCTTTGATCAAAAATCAAACCTGATGAGAATGGTTACATGGGAGGATCAAAGAGATTACATAGAACACCACAAACCAACAAGTGAAGAAAGCGGCAAGGAAGACAAATGATACTTGCATTACTTCTGCCAGGTTCACCGTGATCATTGTGCCTACAAGGTTCTTCCAGAGGAGGGAGGGTCTTCAATAGGGGGACCCCAACAAGTGAAGAAAGCGGCAAGAAAGACAAATGATACTTGCATTACTTCTGCCAGGTTCACCGTGATCATTTATGGTGTGCCTACAAGGTTCTTCCAGAGGAGGGAGGGTCTTCAATAGGGGGACCCCCTATCCCTTTACTACTTGTTTTGGTGGCTCATTGTTAAGCAGAATGTGGTACAGGGTTGAACTTGCAGGAGTGATCTGAGGATCTCTGGGTTCTGGATTTACGCTTCTAGTTCGCAGGTTTCTCATCTATGCTGATGATACCATACTTTTGCTAGGGGTGAGATGAGGTGGACCAATTATTTGCCATCGGACTCATGTTGGAGCTTTTAGAGGAGGCATGTGACTTGAAAGCGAATTTGAAAAGATCATAAGAGTAGGATGATGGGCATCAACAAGAATCCCAATTCCCATTTCCTCCCTGGGGCTCCCATTAATGCTGGGATCAGTGCACAGTACGGACTAGGGGAGGCCTGATAGGGTTTGAGAAGCAAGCTGCTGTCCTATGGTGGGAGATTATTACCATGCAAATCGGTGGTGGATAGTCTCTTCCTATTTCCTCCCTGGGGCTCCCATTAATGCTGGGATCAGTGCACAGTACGGACTAGGGGAGGCCTGATAGGGTTTGAGAAGCAAGCTGCTGTCCTATGGTGGGAGATTATTACTATGCAAATCGGTGGTGGATAGTCTCTTCCTATATACTACCTTTCCCCTCTTCAGAATTCTTAAACTGTAGCCAAGAAAGTTGAGGCGTTAGGTTCTTTTGGCATGGGAATGGTGGAAAGATAGAGGGGATGGCATCATATCAATTGGTGAGGATTTTGTAGAAGTAAGGAGGCTGGAGGGGTTGGCATCAAGATTATCAAAGACTTCAACTTGGTGCTCCTAGGCAAATGGGTCAGGAACTGGGTTGAAGAAAGAGGGTCTTTTGAGGATGGTTGCTTCAGAAACACTATACACAATGCAGAGCTTGGGTTATAACCCTTCAGCAAATCTAAACTCTGGTGCAGCACTTCGCAAGCTAAGGAGTCTTCTTTGGCAGGCATTCACTTCAGTATAGGTGTTGGCCACGGAGGTTTATAGATAAATAAATATGTTCTTTTTGAAAAGAAACATCCCTCCATATGTGGAGGTTCATTCCGTGGGTGCGCATTGTATCAGACGATTTGGGTTCGGGTGCTAGACCTCTCTCCACTGACCGCAGTTAGTGTTAATTTATATCGGCCTAACGTCTGAACACCTTTGTTGTCAAAGAAATCTCAAAGTCCCCCCCATAGGTTCGGATGCGGAGGGCAGGCTCACTCGGGTGACTCTTGATGACCACTCCTTTACCACCAACACACTAACTAGATAGACTAGGGTTTCACCAAAGGCCTCTTGAGTTCAGGCAAAATCCTAGAATTTAGGAGCATAAATGTAATTTTGCAAAAACCATAGGCATTTTTAAGTGGCAGGAGGTTTCTTGGATCCTGAGGGTTTTTCAGTAGTCTTACCTTCCAAAGGGTATTTTGGTAATTTTACCAGGCTAGGGGTATTCCTGAAAATTTTTGGGTTGGAATGACAGTAGATAGGATCACTGACTTTCCAAGGCGCTAGGGCTATTTGTGGAGAGTTTTAAGGGCGACTAGGCCACAACTAGGTCACAGGGGTATTTTAATAATTTTACCACGCCCTATCTAGACTAGGTTCGAGACGGCGCCTAAGTGTCGGACGGGGCCAACAGTGTCTCCGACCGAAAAGGTGACAGGGGGCTTCATAGAAGGCTCACACGTGCCAACTTGACCAGATGAGGGGTATATCTATAATTCCCAAGAACCGGGGGGTTTTCTTATAATTTTACCCAGTTTGTACAGAGAAGGCTTGCGGAATATGCCAGATATATTTATGGCCACAGTGGGTGCAAAGTTGTCGGCGAGTTGTTGACTGTACAAATATCCCCACTAACGCGGGAAGTAGGGCGTAGCCCCAATTACAAGAAATTGCAGGGTAGAACTGCAAACAACATGACATTTTGTTTCTCGGGACCCCGGGGAGGACATGTCCGTAATTCCCCCGTTATGTGGGCGGAACTACTTAATTTAGTCACCTCGGGACGTAGAAACTTACAAACATGGCCCACTGAGAGACATAATTACAAAAATATCCCTTAGGGACATATACACAAGACTCGGGGACTTACCTCTCACAGGCCACGACAACAAACACAATCCTTGCGAGCTGGTTGCTTGGTCCTTCGTCCAATTTTTTTTCTTTCTCCTCGGACCCTTGGGGGTCTATTTATAGAAGGTGGGGAGACCCAGGTTGTCAGAAATGTGGAGAATTACCCCGATTTTGACAAAAATGTAGGAAATCGCTCCGATTTTTACAGAAAAGTGGGCTTTTGCCCAAATTCTGACAAGGTGCTTGAACCCTTTTTTTCCCCTTTCCTCCTTTTTTCTTTTTTATTTTGGTGGGAACACGGGCGCCCGGGGGAGGTGGACCCTCGGGCAGACCCAGCAAGGTCAAATGACCCCCGCGGGGGTCATGTTGACCCCGCTGGGAGGCCAGCGGGGTGACACGACCACCGCGGGGCCAGTCGACCCCCCCCCCCCTTGGGGTCCAGCGGGGTCATTTGACCCCCGGGCCGTCCTTTTGGCCCCTCTCTGTGTCTTTTCTCCCGTTTTTTGTCGCCCTGGGTCAAGGAGAAACCCCAGTTCTGTATTTATTGCTCCCCGAGGTCCATTCTTCGTCGCGTGGCAGCAGTACGTCGGTGGAGACTCGCGCAGGAGTGACGGCTTGTTTGTGTGTTGTTGTTTGGTTGTGCGCCGCTCGCTTGGAGAGGAATCTCTGCGCCTGTCCGTGCCGTGTGATACACTTTGCTCGGCTACTTTGACAGGTGTGTATGCATATCTTCCTCCTAATTTTTCTTGCTGCGACGCCGCTTGCGATTGTATGGTCGGGTCGATGAACCCTAAATTGCGGAGGTACTCCGCGATCCGACGACGTCGGCGCTACGCCGTATTTTCTGTCAGTTGTCATGAGACAAATCTCTCAAAATATTTCGAGATAATTACGGGTGCAACAAATGCCCCCCACGGGACATCCGTCACGGCCGGAGGCGGGGGCAGACGGCCCGTGCCCTTTGAAGGGAAATATAATCACATGTCTTTTGTGTAGACTTTGCAATTTTGGGACTGCATTCAATACTTATATTGCTGTACTGAGTTGTTTGACCTGATGTTCCCCTTCCATTTTCGTTTCTCTGCACTTGTAGGCATGGCTCGCAGCGGCGGAGATGGGAGTCGGTCGAGGAGGCCGAGGGCTAGGGGAGCCGACAAGTGCCGGATTGAGCGCACTGACCGGCGCATGCCGCTTTTTCCTCCCCGCGTCATTGATGATGACAATTTCAGCCGACTCGACTTTGGCTACTTATGGGTCGCTGAGGGCCCAACTGAGAGTGCTGGGGAGAATGAAGGCCTCGTGGATGTCTCTCGTATTACGAGGCGAGACGGCATCTACACATATGACCGCTCGGGAGATATCCACGTCATTACCCCTTGGACCACCACCTCTATCAATTCCTCCAAAGCTTTGTACCGATTGGCATGGAGGATGACGACCCCTCATTGCCCGAGGAGAGGTGCCGCCTTGAGAGGGCCATATTAGCACGGAGAGACATCATGCAGGGATTATGTTCCCTGACTTACCCGAGCTTTCCAGAGGGCTTCACTCGACAGAGAGGCAGTACCCAGATCGACAGAGTCTGGGCTCTTTTCAGTGGCATGAGAGCCTCACAGTTCGTGCAGCACCACTGGCTCCAGCGACCTGGCACATGCATGGGCAACACAAGACCATGGATCAGATCGTGATGGTCTCTTCCTGACGCCTTCGGGGGCCAATTTTGCACAAGAGGAGTATGCTCATGACTGCATGATTGAGAGGGTTCTGGCACTGAAGACCTCCAGTTGGTACGGGAAATGGTCTGTTCTCCCGTCTCATAGCTATCACCAGGGCGCGACAGAGTGACTCTGGGGCATTCTGACTGTCTACCGGTCGATACTGGACAGGGTGGGGATCCGTCATGCAGTGACGGCTGCTTTATACTCCTACCCTTGTCATATGGGCATGCTACAGGCCTTGATAGAGAGGTTCAACCGCCGGT
Source organism: Amorphophallus konjac (assembly GCA_022559845.1). NCBI lineage: Eukaryota > Viridiplantae > Streptophyta > Magnoliopsida > Alismatales > Araceae > Amorphophallus > Amorphophallus konjac. The sequence continues at coordinate 53,322,482 of CM040124.1, read as the reverse complement.
GGAACACCTTTGTCACGGCTGGAGGAGAGACTTCTTTGGACCTCTAGACTTTTCAGAGGATTTCTGGTCTTCCGATCTGCGGGAGGCCTTACGAGGAGCTGTCACTTGATGATTTACACCTCAGCTCAACTGACGGCGTCGGGCGGTATATCCTGCCATACTGTTTCAGATTTTTGATGAAGACCTGGAGGGATCTGGCTCGAGTTGGCACAGACCGGACCCCTCGCACTCCCGAGGGTGACTTTAAATGCATGGGTGAGCCATTTTTACAGTGGCCCTTTCTGCTTCCACGAGGAGTTTGCTCAGTCCGGCACTACCTGGGAAGAATGTAGAGAAGTCAGAGTAGACATTCCTCCTCATCCGTGCCACTTGCCTGCATCGACACAGGGATGAATTCGAGGGGGCTGCCTCCTATCACATACTTGGCGGCCTACTTGGCCTATTGGCTCGCCAGCTTTGTAGTTCCCCATGGAGAGGACGGGGTCCTGCGGCCTGAGGTGATATATCCAGCCTGTCTACTTGCCTGTGGTCAGAGACTTGCCATTGCACCAGCAGCCCTGGCGAATATCTTTCATTCGCTTGGGGCTTTGTCTTCCCACTCATCACCGCTGGAGAAGAGTATTATGTTGCCTACCCATTACTTGAGTGCATGGGCAGGGCTGTTGTTTCCAGAGCTCTCCCGGAGGACTCCAGTTGATAATCCAGCGGCGCCGCTGATTTTTATGTTCATAGGACAGCCGTCACAGGATGCCGTGGTTCAGCTTGTAGGGGCCCCGGCAGGCCTTGTCTTTTGTTCCAGTAGGAGAGGAGAGGGCCTAGCCCTTGACCACTTCTCCTACCTTCACCGCCCTTATGTTGGGCAAGAGGGAGGCACCGTTGTCAGCAGAGTGTCTACACATGCTTTGCCCTCCCCCCACGGCTTAGCAGAGTGGGTTATGAGCATTCGCCCCAGTGTTCTCGTCTACCGGCGCTCCAGCACAGCTATACTTGAGCCCTATTACCCACATCGGTTCGCTGGGAACTTTGGGTATGATCAGGGCATCCCTTCGAGCGCAAAGTTTCCTCTGGCCCTTCGACTATACAGGCACAGAGACGTGCACTTAGTGGCGGCAGCGTGGCAGGACTTCCTCTGCCGCGAGGTGTCACAGGGGTACCCTGTTCCAGAGCAGGAGCGCAGAGGCCAGTTCGATATCCACTATGCACGCTGGTGGTTTAAAGCCAGCAATGCCTTCCGGGAGCACCGCGATGCAATTCGAGCCGCTGAGGAGCAGCGCTTGAGGAAGGAGGATTTGCCTCCTTTGTTTGTGGACCCGGTCTTTATCAGATCTCATTTTTCTGGAGCCGCCCGGGTTGTCATCGACATTGAGGAGCAGTGGCGAGAGAAAGGCTGGACGATTCTTGTGGACAGGAGCCAATATAATGGGGCTTTGAAGCCCTTGAAGAGCACGCCGGCAGCAGCATCTAAGGCCCCTTCTTCCTCTGCCTCAGGGGCAGCCCCAGGCCCTTCAAAGGCCTATTCTTGGTGGGAAGACTTGCAGGCGTCTTGCGGGGTGAGGAGGAAATCTCAGTTGTCCCAGCCGATACCTGATGGAGCACTCGGGGGCAACACTTTTGCAGAGTGGAGGGCCCACGTGATTAATGCCGTGGGCTGTGCAGGCTCGCTGGAGTATATTTCAGGTCTGGAGATGGCGGTGACTCCCATTGTCATTTTTGAGATTGTCAAGGCAGTGGCCCATGTCCTCCGATTGAAGCAGGAGCAAATAATTTTGAAGCCTGTAAGACCGATAGATATCACAGGTAATTATCTCCTCTGCTGGCTTTTCCCATATGCATGTATACTCTTCATATTTTGGAGCATGTATTATACACATTCCTCTGATGACTGCAGGTGGGGTTGCTAGGGTAGCCGACGCTGGCCCATTAGAGGGTCCTCCCGATACGGGGCCAGATAGAGATACTACTGCCTCAAAGAGACCCCGTACTGAGAGTCCTAGAGAGGACGTGAGGTCTTCGTCTCGCCTTCGTCTCGAGAAAGAATCTCCCGCGATTGAGGCTGTCTCCAGTGAGTGGCATATTTTGATACTTGTTGCTTTTAAGCTTATATGCAATGTCATGAACATATTTTTCCTTGCTAAATGCAGCTCCCCCGGAGGTCAGGGTCGACGCGAGTTTCTCTTCTTCCCAGGCGAACGCTTCTGCGGGAGCAAATATACCTCTGGACGAGCCTATGCCCAACAACATTTTCAGCTTTGAAGAGTTAATCTCACCCACAGATAATTATACTCCTGTGACGGCTAATTCCCCCTCGCCTATCGCCGCGGGGGCCATGGGTGGTCAGCCCTCAAGTAATATACCCAACCTTGTCTCTTCATTGATACATGAAGATCTGGAGATCACTAATTCTTTAGTGTTGTACTTTGGCTGTGCAGGAGTTCCTGATGTTGTTCCTCCTGTCTTAACAATAGGAGACAATGCCGGATCCACTTCTGGAAGTGGGTCCACTTCTGGGAGTGGGAGTTCTGCGGCTTCTGACCCCCTTTCTAGAGGGAGCTCAAGTTCTGCCTCAGGTGCTAAGACCTCGAGCTCTTCTCCCGGTGGGAGTGACTCCCGGGAAGAGGGAGAGTTGGAGGATGCCTGTGGTGAGCGTATATGCATTTTTGCCTTTTTCGTCCGACCTCTTCTTATAAAGGTTTGTTTGGCTCATACGGTTCATTATTGAACAGGAGTTGACCTGGCCGGCTCGATGGAGGATTTCTCACAGCTTATGGAGTCCGGCTCATTCATGGAACTCCTGAATTGTGGCGATGCTCCCAAAGCTACAAAGAAGGTGGAGGTGGCGGGTGTTGAAACCGCAGCGCCGAGGGAACTTCCGCTGGGGCATTCCCCTCATGCTGGTATCGGCGAGGACAGCGCGGCTGATCCTTCATGTAAGAAATCTGCGGACTTGTGTTGCATATCTTTGCTGCTTCATTGCTGAGTTAACTAATACCTGTCACATTGTTATGTGAATAGCGGCAGGCCAGGCTGTTGAGGATGGCATACCACAACCCGATGGGGCTCCCCGAGAGGGGAAGTTCTCAGGGCTCGCCAGAGGGCCAGCGCAGTCCCGGGCATAACGCCCCACCAGCGGACACCCAGTTACAGGTATTTCTTGCATCTGCCAATGAATAGCTCAGCTTGCGTCTGCATCTTGTTTATGGTATTAACCATTTCCTCATATCTGCTTGCAGACTCTCCTTCCTTAGAGCCGAGGGCTGAGGTCTCTGACAGGGGAGTTTCCAGGCGAGGCAAGGCCGATCTCTGTGGGTGAGCAATCTTGCTCCAAAGAGGTCCCCGATACGGAGTCGCCCCTCCTAGCATAGCTAAAGAGGGGATGTGTTGAGACAGGTACACAGCTGCTCTTTGAGCTCAACATTAGTTGTATGCCACTTCATAGACAAACAATTACATGCTGTTACTTGAATTGTAGGGAGTCGGGCAGATGCACCGCCTGGTGGACCGGCATTGGCCCCTATGAGCACTCCCTCCCCGACCATTGGGGATGGACATACTTCTGCAGTGATTCACACACACGAGGCAGCTTAGGTATATCACCATATCGTGCCTTTCATGGCTTTTCGTGCATGTCCTCTTGATTGCTAACAAGCACTTATTCTACTTTTCTTCGGTTGCAGCTCCCTCGAGAGAGGCTCCAGAGGTGCCGCGGACTTCCTTGCTCTTGGAGTTAAGTGGCCTGACACCCCTCAGCTTGGGGTGATGTTGACGGATGCCGATACGGCCGGCCGGCTTCTCCAGAGTCTTGAGCAGCTGATCCGGATCGACCCCTTGCCGACTACGGAGGCTTTGAGGAGCAATCTAGAGGCCTTTACCCCGAGTTATCACCTGCTAGGTCTCCCCAGAGATGCATGGACGGCGAGGTTGACAGCTTTGTGGAGCGAGTTCACCGCCTTCATATCGCGCAGGTGCAGAGGCGGAGGACCCAGCTGATGATTCAGCAGGAGGAGGAGCGGCTCGACGGACTGCGAGCAGCTCGGACGGAGGTCGAGGCTCGAGCTGCGGCCGTTCGGGAGCGTGACCAAGCCGTCTCCCTGAGGGTAGAGGTGCTACAGCGGGAGATGCAAGCTCTTTTGCAGCAGACACAGGACGCTGAGGAGGAGCGCATCCGCTTGCAGGCTGAGGCTGAGACTCTTCGCTGTAGGCTTGAGGGACTGCAGGAGGAGACCATCCAGAGTGAGGCTCGCCTTGCTGACTTGAGGCGGAGCGATCCTAGTGCTTGATAGGCCTTGGCGCCCTTTTGTACTTGTATGCAGGGCTTTTATATTGTGCCCATGCTTGTCTTGGTTACCCGAGGGCTTGTCTCGGGCTCCCTTCTTTGATGACATTGATAAATAAATGACAGAGCTTAGTAGCATTTGTGTCTATCCTCTTGCATGTATGTTTTTTCTTTCTTTCTTTTTTTCACTTTACCAGCCCTACCGCCCTTTCGGATTTTCCCCAGGACTAGCCCCCTTTAACTTTTTCCAGTGCGCCCTTGCGGGTTTTCACACTGAGGGGTACCCATTTTTGCCTAAGACGCCCTTACGGGTTTTCACCTTAGTCGGGTTAAAGCCTTTTTGCCCTCGATTGCTTCCCTAGTGGAAACAACCAAGTCCGCTGGGGCACCAGTATTTTTAGTCCCAATTTTTTTTAATACCTATAATGCCAAACAGCAGAGAGGTTTGGCATTCCCAGAGGGACATGTGCGCCGCACCGATGGGACAAGTGAGTGGATTTGACAGCCCTAGTGGGACGCGCTTAGTCAAATCCAAAGACCAATGGGTCGAATGAGCAGGCAGCCCGAGGGGGGCATGTATAGGCCGAGCCCGGTTGGGACAACAAATAAGTAGGTTTAACAGTCCGAAAGGGACATGTGGGTTAAACCTGGAAGCTGATTGGCACAGGGTTGGCAGCTCGAAAGGGGCATACATAGGCCAAGCCCAGCAAGATGACAGAATGGATTTGACAGTCCGGGTGGGACATATGAATCAAACCCGCAAACCGATAGGCAAATAGGGTTGGCAGCCCGACAAGGGCATGTATAGGTCAAGCCCATGAGGACAAAAGAATAGACTTGACAGTCCCAGGGGGATATGTGAGTCAAGCCTAAAAGTTAAGAGGCGAGATGGGTTAGCTGCCCGGAAGGGGCATGCACAGGCCAGACACAGAAGAAGGAAAGGATGGATTTGACAGCCCTAGTGGGATGCGAGAGTCAAACCCGAAAGCCGATAGGCAAGAGATGTGGCAGCCCGAAAGGGACGTACATAGGTCAGACCCAAAGGAAGAAAATGGTGGATTTGACAGCCCTAGTGAGATGTGAGAGTCAAATCCAAAAGCTGATAAGCAAGAGATGGGTTGACAGCCCGAAAGGGACGTAGGTAGGCCAGACCCAGAGGAAGGAAAGGGTGGATTTGACAGCCCTAGTGGGACGTGAGAGTCGAACCTGAAGGCCGATAGGCGAGGTGGGTTGGAAACTCGAAAGGGACGTACGTAGGCCAGACCCAGAGGAAGGAAAGGGTGGATTTGACAGCCCTAGTGGGACGTGAGTCAAACCCGAAGGCCGATAGGCAAGAGATGGGTTGGCAGCCCGAAAGGGGCATACATAGGCCAGACCCAGAGGAAGGAAATGGTGGATTTGACAGTCCTAGTGGGACGTGAGAGTCAAATCCGAAAGCTGATAGGCAAGAGATGGGTTGGCAGCCCGAAAGGGACGTACATAGGCCACACCCAGAAGAAGGAAAAGATGGGTTTGACAGCCCTAGTGGGACGTGAGAGTCAAACCCGAAAGCCGATAGGCGAGGTGGTCGGCAGCCCGAAAGGGGCATGCATAAGCCAGACCCGGTGGGACAAAAGGTTAGTGGATTTAACTGCCCGAAGGGGACATGTGAGTTAAGCCCAGAAGTCGATAGGCGAGGTGGGTCGGCAGCCTGAAACATGCATCGGCCGAGCCCGATGGGACTGGAAGGACGGATTGGATTGCCCGGAGAGACACGGGATCCAAACCCGGGAAATCCAAAATATGGGTGGAGCTGACATGCCGAGGGACGTATGAGTCAGCTCCCGAAAGGAAGTGGATAGACTTGACAGCCGGAAGGGACACAAGAGTCAAATCTATTGAAAATGGAAGTGTTGGTGGTCCCAGTGGGACAGAATGTAACAATGTCGGGATGTCCCGGTGGGACTGGGTGTCGCAGGACAACATGGGAAATATGGCCAAAGCATCAGTATAATGCCCTCGCCATTATAGGGTGGAGTTGCTGACTTAAAAGCACACGTAAAGCATGTTGAACGAGATTTTTTTTATTACCAACCTCACCGCCCTTTCGGGTTTTCGCCGAGGCTGGCCCCCTTTAGCTTTTTCCAGTGCGCCCTTACAGATTTTCAAACCGAGGGGTTGCCCATTTTTGCCCAAGACGCCCTTTCGGGTTTTCACCTCAGTCGGGTCTATGACCGTTTTGCCCTTAGCCAACCCTTGAAGGGCGACTAAGTTCGTCGGGATAAACCCCATTTTTTTTAAACTTGAACCTTCACTGGGGAGAGAGGTGTCCTGTGAGGACTGTTGCCGAAACTCTTGCGGTGGCGCATGGTAGAGCTTCATGTGCTTGCCATTGAGAGGAGGGAAAGGATTGTCTCCCTTGTGGTCGACGAACGTATAGGCCCCTCCTTCATAGACCTTCTGGATGACATAAGATCCCCGCCAATTGGGCTGAAGTTTGCCGCTGGATCTTCCTGCTAAGACCTCCTTTTCTTTGACCACAACGAGGTCACCTTTTTTGAATGCCCTTTACTTGACCAGCTTATCGTAAGCGCATGTCATACGGGCTTAATACACCTGTAAGTGTTTATAGGCTTTGAGTCTTTCACCTTAAGGTTTGACAACTCCTCAAACCTTCTTTCTATTTCAGATTGGTCCTGGCCCGGTAGTCCAGCGTGAACAGCAATGCGATAAGACGCCAACTCAATTTCCACAGGGACCACCGCCTCGGCTCCGTAGACCAAGGAGAATGGGGAACAACCCGTAGGGGTTTTGTAAATAGTCCGGTAGACCCATAGGGCTTCGTGGACCTTCTCGCCCCAATCTCGTTTGCGGCCACCTACTATCTTGGACAGCAGCTTATAGAGGGTTTTGTTGAAGGCCTCGGCCAACCCGTTAGCTTGGGGGTTGTAGATAGACGATGTCCTCCAGTCAATATGAATTTAGACGCCAAAGCATAAACAGTCTTGTTCCTGAATGGCGTGCCATTATCATATATAATCCGATTGGGGGTGCCGAATCTATATATAATGTAGTGCCTCACGAATCGGGTAACTATCTCCCCTGTAACTTCCGTAGCAGGATGGCTTCTGCCCATCTGGAGAAGTAATCAGTGGCGGCTAGTATGAACTTGTGGCCTTGAGATGATGGCGGGAATGGTCCCACGATGTCCATGCCCCACTCCGCAAATGGCCAAGTAGGCGCAGTTGGATGGAGCGGATTAGGCGGCCTCCGAGGCACTGGCCCGAATGCTTGGCATTGGTGACATGTACGAGCGTATTGGCTACAGTCTTCGTACATGGTGGGCCAATAAATCCCTTGAGCTTGATGCTATTCTTCATCTTGGCTCCTGCTTGATGAGCCCCGCACAATCCGGAGTGGACCTCGTGCATTACGGTCTTTGCTTCCTTGGATGAAAGGCAGCGTAGGAGGACCGATCGGTCCTTTTCATGGACGAGCCTGAAAAGCAAGCCGTCAATCAGCTGGTAGGATGTCGCCATGCGTAGCAGTTGCACCCTCTGAGCCCGATCAGGAGGAAGCAGCCGTTCTTTATCTTTATAATCGGCTCACGCCAGTCTTCTTCTTCGGGAGCATTCTCCTCTTGAATGTTATTGACCTCGTAGACAGTGAGGTCGGATTCTTCGTCGAGCACACTTGGCATGAGCCTTCGGTGTCTGACAGTAATATTCAATTCTCCCTCAGGTGGGAGCTTTAAGGCTGCTGCTAACTTTGCCAGAGCGTCAGCCTGAGAGTTACTGCCCCTTGGGACGTGGCCTACTTCAAAGAGGTAGAATTTCTCCTTCAGCCTCATGACAGCTGCATGGTAGGCAATGAGCTCCTTTTTCCGGACGTCATAGTCGCCCGATACTTGTCGAATGACGAGCTGAGAATCCCCGTAGACTTTGATGCACTTGATGTCCATCTCTAGTGCCAGTTGAAGCCCAATGATTAGCGCTTCATACGCTGCCTCATTATTTGTCAATGACTTTATGAGAGCGCAAGAGTTGTGGAGAATGCCGCCTTGCGGAGATACAAAGACTACCCGAGACAAAGTCCGTGAGGCCGTCAGCCCTTTTGATTGTCCGGGACGCACCATCAAAATACAACTCCCAATGTGGGAGGTCAAGGGTGTGGACGTCGGGCTCCATCTGTGGTGGGACGTTGTCACAATGCTCCTCGATTTCTTGTGAAGGCACCAACATCTCTTCATCGGGCAACTCGAAGTTGAGCAACGAGTCTTCTGGCACAGGGTACGCAGCTAAAAACTCCACCATCCCATGCCCCCTTGATCGCCTTGCTCGGGACAAAGGTAATGTCGAATTCTATGAGGATAAGTGCCCACTTGCCGAGTCTCCCGGAGAGAACAGGCTGGCTGAGGAGAAATTTGAGTGGATCACATTTTGAGATGAGCTCCACTTTATGAGCTAAAAGGTAGTGCCTTAGCTTCTTGACAGTAAACACTAAAGCCAGGCACACCTTTTCTAAAGGAGTGTACCGATGCTCAGGCCCGATCAGCTTTCGGCTGAGGTAGTACAACGGCTGCTCCTTGCCCTCCTCATTGATTCGGGCTAAAAGTGTCCCCAAAGAGGCATCCATGACAGTAATATAAAGTATAAGGGGCTTCCCTCTGACAGGGTGCCCCTAAAGACTGGAGGAGTCAATAGATACTCCTTGATTTGCTTGAAGGCCTTCTGACAGTCTTTATCCCATACGAAGGGTGCTCCTTTCTTTATCAGTTTGCCAAAAGGTAGGCATCTTCCTAAGAGGTTAGAAATGAATCGCCTAATATAGGCGAGTCTTCATTGCAGAGATCTGAGCTTTGTCAAGTTCTTAGGCGGAGGCAATCCTCTTATGGCCTTGATTTTGTCAAGGTTGATTTCTATGCCTTGATACCTGACGATGAAGCCGAGGAACTTGCCGTTGGAGACGCCGAAGACACACTTCATTGGGTTCATCTTGAGTTGATACTGTCGGAGGCTTTCGAAAACTCGACGCAAGTCAGCCAAGTGATCCTCTCGCCTTTTTATCTTGACGACCAGATCATCGACGTAGCATTCAATGAGGTCATGTAGCATCTCGTCGAAGATCTTGGTCATTGCCCTTTGATAGGTTGTACCGGCGTTCTTCAAGTCAAACGGCATCCTTTTATTATTGAAGATCCCCTTAAGAGATCGGAAAGCCGTATGGTGCTTGTCTTTGACGGCCATGTGGATTTAATTATAGCCGACGACCCATCCATAAGGACAAGGCTTCGTGACCGGTGGTCATGTCAACCATTGTCTCAGTAATTAGGACAGGGAAGTCGTCCTTCGGGCGGTTGTTCAAATCCATGAAGTTGATACATACTCGGACTTGGTCATTCTTCTTCTTGACAGGGACTATATTAGTGAGCCACACTGGGTACATGCAAGGCTCTATAAAGTCCACGTCGAGCATCTTGTCAACCTCAGCATTGACTTTCAATTCCAGCTCGTGGCACATATGCCTTTGGGCTTGCTTCACTGGATTGGCTGTTGGAAGTATTGCCAGCTCATGTTCAGCCACAGAAGGGTCGAGCCCAGGCATTTCCTTATAAGTCCAGGCGAAACAATCCCTGAACTCTTCTAGTAGTTGCCGATACGACTGCCTTTCTTTCTCACTGAGGAGAGCACATACGAAGGTTGGTCGACAATCCTCTTTGCTTCCGAGATTGATCTCGATCAACTCGTCCACAGTTGCTTGGCCATAGTCCTCGAGCTCCGGTGGAGCTTGGTTGGAGGCGACAAGTCTCCTTCAACATCAATGCTTGCTTCATAGACTTCAAACTCTCGAAGCTCTCTTGATCGTGGCTTGAAGTCGTAAGACTTGCCCGTCTTGCTGATGATTAACGGGCTGAGCTTGTCTTCCCTCGGGGAGGTAACTAGTGTTGCTTCTGGTGATAATGTCATTGACGTATCACCGGATCCCCTACAGAGTCGTCAATCTCGGGCTCAACTTCAACTTGCCCATAGGACGTAGCAGTCTACAGCATTGACTGCGCTAGTGAACTCGAAGTCCCTCTCCTGGTCATAGCGGAGTCCCTCGTGTGTCTTTGCAGGGAGAAGGGAGGTTGCCCACGCACTTGCGGAGGGTTCCACAGCTGGGGAAATATGCACTCATGGCAGGGTCCTAAGCTTGCGGGAAATGCTATTTTTTTGCACATTTCCCTGATGTGTTTTGGCATATGTCCATCTCTGGACTAGCTCTGGTGCAGTGTCGATGGGAGTATCCCAGCCGAATTCATCCTCAGGAGGGCCGGTGGGACTAAATCACCTTTGTAAAAGATGATCGGCTTGTCTCCCTTGCCCTTGTTATTCCTTCTTTTCCGCTGATAGGAAACTGTGAAGGTCTTCAGCTGCTCCACCTCGTGCTCTTCCCTTTGAAATGGGAGTTGAACACATTTGGGCGGTAAGGAGATGCTCCGGTCAATGACCCGACTGATGAGATTGGCTTCAAAGTCAACGTTCCACCTCTCTGGCTGAGTCGGCTTGGAGGCGGCCTTGAGGTTTAACCTGTACAATCTTGCCAAGTCTTGGTTGACGGTAAACAACTGTCCTTCCTCAGCTTCGAAGTCTACCTTTTGCTTCCCCTTATCTTTTACAGGCTCGGGGATTGTTAGAGTAGGCTCCCCAGAATATAGGGAAGCATCTACCAGGTGGCACTCATTTGGGTGGAATGGAGCCTGATCTGCGAAGACAGTATGTTACTCCCCTCCTTTGGCATATTTAACGCACTGGTGCAGAGTTGATGGGACAAACCAATTTTCATGGAGTCAAGGCCTCCCAAGCAGCACCTTGTAAGATGTGTCGACGTTGATAATATAGAATGTAATGTCACTTGGGTGACAAAATCACCCAAGGCTAGCTTGACCAAGCGCCTCCTCGGAATCCTGATTGAATCCCGAAATTTTGACCGCGCTCACCTTTTGTAAATACGGTGCCAAGTATAAAGACTTGAAGGTCTTCAAAGGCATGATGTTAATGGCTGCTCCGACATCAACCAGGATTCGATTCACATCATGCCTGTTGATCGTCCCTCGCATATATAAGGGGCGATTGTAGCACGGAGAGGACAGTAACATGTCTTTGTCCGTGAAGGAGATGTTGGTTGCAAATGCCTCTGTTATACGCGCGCGGGGAGTCACTTGTTGTTTTATCCTCGCGGCGGGGGGCATACACTCTCCTTTTACGGAAGGCCGAGGTAGGTTGACTGGGCGCGCGAGGATTCCGGGGGTATTAAGAAGAAGGCAGAGAGAACGATATGAGTGTGCTGGAAGGGATGGCGTATGGTTAATCATTCTGGGAGACAGGGACAGGGATGGCTGGGTGGAATGCGGGCGTGCCAGTCGATTTCTCGACAATCACCTATGGAACCAAAGATTGATCGGGGAAGCGTCGCAAGGACGCGGCACGTGGCTCGAGAGATCGGGCGACACGTGGATAGAAGGGGTTCCACGGGTGCGAGTGCGCAGGCGATTATGGGGATTCGTGTACTGGACGTCTTTCCTCACCGGTCGCAAGCAACCGGTGTTTATTTTACATCGGATTGAATCCGAATACCTTTGTTTCTACTGCCGAAGGAAGAGTCAGGGACCCTGGGAGCCGCGACGTCGGGAGGGCTTAGTCCGTGCAACAGCGACAGGGCAACAGCAACACAACAGGGATAACTGGGGGCAGAGAGAAGACTGGTTCCGGGGAGGAAGGGGACCCGCTCCCTAACTGGATTACATGACTTCTATGCCATGAAAGGCATTTATATGGGGGCGTGAGAGCCAGATTACAAGTGCTTGCAAGCCACGGGACAATTCCGACATTCATGACGGTCCCCGGGTCATTGTATTATTGTGCGGTAGTTCTGTATCTGTACATGGTGTCCGTCAGAGGACCTGTGACTCAGCAGGATGGCGCCCGAGGGGCGTCGCAATGTATTCCCGACATGAGACAGTGTCGAGGTCGGGACAGTAGGGGTAGGCACCGTTGTGCTACGGAAGTTGAGTGGTCAGGTGCCGCGGGCCCCGATGTGACTGAAGTAGCTGGCAGTCGGGTGCCGGAGGCACCGTTGTGACTGGAGTTGTTGAGTGATCGGGTGCCGTGGGCCCCGATGTGACTGGAGTAGCTGGCAGTCAGGTGCCGGGGGCACCGTTGTGACTGGAGTTATTGAGTGATCGGGTGCCGCGGGCCCCGATGTGACTGGAGTAGCTGGCAGTCAGGTGCCGGGGGCACCGTTGTGACTGGAGTTGTTGAGTGATCGGGTGCCGCGGGTCCCGATGTGACTGGAGTAGCTGGCAGTCGGGTGCTCGAGACACCGTTGCGACTGAAGGAGGCGAGCGCCGGGAGACCTCGATGGTCGTACTCGGGGCCCGGTGTGACTGGCAGTCGGGTGTCGGAGGCACCGTTGTGACTGAAGGAACTGGGCGTCGTGAAGAGGCCGAGACCCGAGTACAGGTACATGCTGTATGGGCGCAAGCCGCGGGACAATTCCAACATGTGGGTCGGTCCCCAGGTCAATGCGGGTTAAGGCGGATATCCGCGTGTTTTATAGAGGCTCTCCATGAGGAGATGGAGACAAGCCCAACTGCCTAGGTGGCAAGGGAGGTCGTGGGCTAGCGCCTGCCGGAGGTCGAACACGGCTCAAGGTGGGCGGTCGGGTCCGGGCCTTGGAAGGCGAATGTCATTATGCTGGGAAGTCGAGGCCGGCCCCGGGAATATTACTCCTGGGCCAGTGGTCCGGCTAACTCGAGTCATCAGTCAGAGCGGGCGGCGGCCAGCTCGTGGTGGGCGGTAGGCACGCGATTCCGTGGCGGAAGTAGGTGCGGCACCATGGCATATGCGTAGCCACCGTGGGTTGTCATACGCGGATGGACCCGAGATACGGGTGTGTTCGCTGTTGTCATAACGCCTTATACGCAACAGGCATGGACTTGTGTGCGATGGCTAGACGCTGCGTGAGGGGAGTACATGTGGCATACCCTCGGCGTATACGAGCCAATCAACAAGCCAACCACGCGCGCACTTAGTTCCTCGCGTCCCCGACCCTTGCCGAAGGCCTCGGGGGTCCGAGGGTGTAGCAGTTAGGTCGGAGGGTGTTCTATTGCCTCTCCTTTTTTTTTTCATTCTCTCTTGAGCTCCCTAGGGGGGGATTTTATAGGGAAGATGAAAGGTTGGAAGGGGTTTACCCGGACCAAGTTGAGGGTTGGGTTTGGTCCGGGTAAACCTTTAGAAAAAAAGCTGGGTTGGTCTGCCTAAACCCGTCCCCCAGGGGGGGTTTAGGCAGACCAGCCCAAGGGGTTGCGATGGTCCGCCTAAACCCCTCCCCGGAGGGGTTTACGCGGAGTAAAAAAATAATTTTTTTTTGTTTTCCGTGGGGTTTGGGCGGACTAGGCTGAGGGGTGAGGCTGGTCCGGGTAAAACCCCCTCCCCATGGGGGGGTTTACGTGGGCTAGGCTGAGGGGTGAGGCTGGTCCGGGTAAACCCCCTCCCCATGGGGGTTTAGGCGGACCAGCTTTGGGGGTGAGGCTGGTCTAGGTAAACCCCCTCGCCATGGGGGGTTTACGCGGGCTAGGTTGAGGGGTGAGGCTGGTCCGGGTAAATCCCCTCCCCATGGGGGGTTTAGGCGGACCAGCTTTGGGGGTGAGGCTGGTTCGGGTAAATCCCCTCCCCAAGGGTTTAGGCGGGTTTGACTGGGGGGTTTACCCGGGTTTGACCGCGGGTTTCACTGGGGTTTGACTGAGGGTTTGACTGAGGGTTTGACTGAGGTTGACTGAGGGTTTGACTGGGGGTTTAACTGGGGGTTGACTGAGGGTTTGATGGGGGTTTGACTCAGGTTTGATTGGGGTTGACTGAGTGTTTGACTGGGCTTTGACTATGATTTGACTGAGTGTTTGACTGGTGGTTGACTGAGGGTTTGACTGGGATTTGACTAGGGGTTGGCTGAGGGTTTAACTGGGGTTTGACTGGGGTTGACTGAGGGTTTGACTACGGCTTGACTGAGGGTTTGATTGGGGGTTGACTGGGGTTTGACCGGAGACCAGCCTTGACCCACGTAAGGGGCGCTGCCCCCTTGACCCACGCGACCTGACCGCTCAGGTCGATCCGCGCGACCTGACCGCGCAGGTCGATCCGCATGCGAGGGCGCACGATGGTGGTGCATGACGCGATGGGTTGCTGTGAGTCCCGAGTTGGGCTCGGACTTGCTGTAGAGTGGCTGGAGCATACGCGCCCACCAGGTGCTGGGGAAAATTCCCGACACGTGTGCGCGGGCCGTATGAGGGCGATGTGAGCTCCTGAAGCTTGCGGTTGGCCCAGATGGGTCTTCCTTTGACTTCAGAGGGCTGGAGGGAAGCGACTCGAGGGTAGACCTCGGCCTCATTGCTGGGTGCCACATGGCGTGGCTTGTAGTCAGGGCGCCCCCGGGTCGGCTCGGGTAGCTGTGTTGAACACGGGTAAACCCGCAAACTGAGTGATCGGGGGTGGGCCCGATCAATTGTTGATGTTGCCACGGGTCATGGCTAGCTGGTTAGGACCCTTGCTTGGGCCCGGTGACTAGGGCGTCGACATGATGATGCCGTTTGTCTGGTGGTCGGGGTGACCCTCGCTCCTTGGCGAAGAGTCGCATGATGCGGCAGAATGTTCTGAGTCCCGAGTTAACCCGGTTGTTGAAGTGTCGACGGTATAATACCGTATGCAGGGTGTCCGGGGGTGATCCCCGAACCTTCACAGAGTGCCGTAAGGTACGGCAAGTTGTCCTGAATACCGAAACTGACCCAGTTGTCGGGAAACTGGCTGGCATAGTGTCGTTTGCTCGGGGCCGATCCCCGGTTGTTATGTTGCGCCGCTTGACCCGGTGAAGTGTCTTGATTTTCGAGTTCAACTCGACTGGTAGAGCAGCTTTGACGATGTGTCGTTTTGCTCTATTCAGGGGGTATTTTCCTATGCTTAATCCTTGATTAATTCAAGAAAATAAGCCGGTGCCAACAAATGCCCCCCACAGGGCGTGCGTCATAGGCGAAGATGACGACGTGCGGCCTGTACGCCTTGAAGGCTGGATTTCTCCCAGCCCTATTGGCGTGGTGGGAGTTACTTGTTCTGGGAGGTTATAGAGTGGGTTCTAGAGAGATCTGAGTGGCCGGATACACGCATGGTGCTTGAAGTTGGAGCCCGCTATTCGCGACTTGGGAATTCTGTTCCCATTTGCCTCGCGTGTTGGGCTTGTGAGAGGTGTACGGGGCCCGCGTCGCGGGAGTAATCTGGTCTGGACGCCAAACTCTCCATACAGGTGGTTGCTCTGGCGGTTGATGATATGACTGGGATGGACGCCAATGCCAATGGCGAAGAGAGGCCAGGGGAGCCTAGTGTAACAATGCTTCTGGCTTTGTTGCCCATGTCTGGGGCCTGCCTTGCGCAGCGGGCTTTGTTGGTTTTCTGAGGAGAGGCGGCTTGGAGGAAAGGACCCTCCCCCATTAGAAATCTGAGACAGGGGAAGGCCAGGACTGTCGAGTCCATCCCGCCTCGTAGGGTGGCTGGCAAGCAACGGGAGACCACTTGTGGCTCCCTTTTCATTATCTGAGGTTGCACCAGCAGGGGCCATGGCTTGCCCCCGGAGGTGGACTTGTGTACAGAGATTCGTGTTTTCTAGGGTTTTCCACCTTGTCTGAGTCGAGGAGTGCCTTGAGTAATTTTCACTCCTTGGCCTGTTCCCCTTTGATCGTGACTGTAGCCGACGATACTGCGCAGGGGGGTTCGAGACTTCCCTGTCTTAGGAATTGGAGGGCCACCTATCCCTCGGCTCCTGGGATTGCTGGTTGGCGACGAGATGACCGCCGCTCTGACCGGGGCTTTGTGGTGAAGCCTGTGGTCAGTCACTAGCAGCCTGCCTCTGCTATGGTGGTTGACTTTTTTGTGGGGTGCTGGCATTGTTCGTTGACCGCCCATGGGGGCGCATTGGCCAAGCTTGGTGTTGACCGTCCTATGGGACGGGCTGGTCACACCTCTGAAGCATTGTAGATGGAGTTGTGTTGTAGCGCTCTCGCAAATCCTTAAGTTATGGTGCTGGAGGCCACTTTATCGTGGCTGGATGTGACTGGGATTATAACTGGTGGGTCAAGGGTCACAGAGGAAACTGGGATCATAATAGGGCTTCGAAGTTGAGAGATTCCAGCTCCTGCCAAGGCCGCCATTGCACGGCCGAAGTGGTAGGGGCCGGCTGGTTGGCTGGTGGTGTCAGGGAATCAGGAGAGGCCGGAGTAACAGGGGGATGAATGACGTTAACTGAGAAGTGGGCAACTACGGAGTAGCCACGGGGACCACACCCAAGAAGTAGGGTGATCCGTCGACTGGGGCGAAGCTGCCGATGACAATCAGTGTCGTAGGTGTGTTGGTCTTATGCTGCTGGAGGGAAGATTCGGTGAGACATGTTGGCCTAGTGTTACTGGGAATCAGCCTCGACAAGGTATCTTGGCTTGATGTTGCTGGAGACCTGCCTCGGTGGGGCATGTCGGCCTGGGGTTGCTGGAGACCCGCCGCAGCGAGGCGTCTTGATCTGCGGTTGCTGGAGATCCGCCTCGGTGAGGCAACTTGACCTGAGGCTGCTGGAGGCCTGCCTCGGCGAGGCATCTTCGTCTGAGGTTGCTGGAGACCTGCCTCGGCGAGGCATCTTGATCTGCGGTTGCTGGAGACCTGCCTCGGCGAGGTGTCTTGGTCTGAAGTTGCTGGAGACCTGCCTCAGCGAGACGTCTTGGTCTGAAGTTGCTGGAGACCTGTCTCGGCGAGGCGTCTTGGTCTGAAGTTACTGGAGACCTGCCTCGGCGAGGCGTCTTGGTCTGAGGTTGCTGGAGACCTGCCTCGACAAGGCATCTTGGTCTGAAGTTGCTGGATTTGCCCCTAGAGAGGGGTGTTAACTTGGAATCGTATTCGGCCGATCCTCACGGGATATGGCCAAATGTTGATGCTGCCGGCTAACCGTCATGGTGAAATGGCCGAAGTCGAGGTCGTCCGACCCTTTAAAAAGTACAATGACCACGAATGATGTTAGACACATAATCATCATTATGTAGTGGATGGTACCTGTTAATGTGCTGGTTGACCGCCGAGGTATATTGATTAGAAATTCCACTCGGCTGATTGCTGAGGTATATTGACTGGGAGCCTCGATCGGCTGGCCACTGGCGTGTCGCTGAAGGGATTGTTGCTGGCCGACCATTGAGGTGTAATGATCGGAGTGTGGCAGACCGACCCTTGGGGGTGTAATGATTGGAGTGTGGCAAACTGACCCTTGGGGGTATGTTGGTCTGGAGCTGCTGTGGACGAGCCTTTGAGGCATGTCCGTCTGTGAGGTATTTCGACGGGTTCATGTGGTTGTTGTTGTAGGTCCCGCTTGCGAGGCGAAGTGGCCTACTGTTTGAGACCGGGGACTAGGTATTGAAGGTCTGCCTGATTAAGGCGTACTAGCCTATTGAAGGCAACTGGAAGTTGGAGGTTGGAAACCTAGATGCTTAGACCGGAGACCTGCCGGGCTGAGGCGTGTTGGTCTGTTGCTGGAAACTGGAGGTCAGAGGCTGGAGACTGGAAGGCAAGGATTGAATACTGGGACCAGAGATCGTGACTCAGATACTGGAAACTGAGTACTAGGGCTGGAAACTGGGAACTGGAGGCTAGAAGCTGGATGTTGGTACTAAAGACTGGGATTTGGAGGCTAGACACTGAGACTGGGACTGGGTACTGGGGCTAAGAATTAAGAGCTGGAGACAGAAAACTAGATACTAGATTTGGAGGTTAGGATTTGGATAGTAAAGACTAGGACTGGCAACTAGGTATCGAGACTGGAGACTGGGAACTTGGAGGCCGAAAACTGGGTATTGGGACTGGAGATTGGGATCTGGACACTAGATGCTGAGACCGGAGGCCCACCTGCACAAGGCGTGCTGTCCTGTTATTGGAAACTGGAACTGAGGATCAGGAACTGCATGTTGAGATGGGAGACTGGATACTGGGACTAAAAACTGGAAATTGAGAACTGGATATCGGGACTGGAGACTAGAATCTGGCTACTGGGTGTTGGGATGGAAGGCTGGGACTGGGAACTGGATGTTGGATATGGCAACTGGTGATTGGATACTGGGTGATGGGACTGGAGGCCTGCCCCTATGAGACGTGCTAGCCCATTGCGGGAAACTGGGATTGGAAATGGGAAATTAGATGCTGAGAACTAGGCATTGGAATCGGAAGCTGGAACTGGAAGACGGAAGCGGAGTACTGGTGCTGGATACTGGGAATTGGGGTACTTGAAGTGGATGTTGGAGGATGGGTATTGGAACTAGGCACTGGAAACTGGATACTGGAAGCTGGATTTTAGAGCTGGGTATTAGACATTGGATACTGGAGGCTGGATACTGGAAGCTGGGTACTGGAAATTGGGTATTGGAAGCTGGATATCGAAGGCTGGGTGCTGGAGGCCTACCTGAATGAGGCATGTTGACCTGGATGGCTGGAGACTGGAAGTTGGAGGACAATCCATAAGGCGTTGACCTAGAGGACTGGGGACTGGAAGCTGGAGGCCGACTCGTGAGAGTGCATTGGCCGGTGTGACTGGGAACTAGAAACGGGAGACTGGAGGCTGACCCGTCAGGGTGTCTTGGCCCATATTACCGGAGGGTGAGGGCTGGAGGCCGGCCCGTGAGGGTATGTCGGCCTATGTTGCTAGGGACTGGAGGCCGGCCCGTGAGGGTATGTCGGCCTATGTTGCTGGGGACTGGAGGCTGGCGGCTGGAGGCCTACCTGTGAGGGTGTTTTGGCCTGCATTGCTGGAGACTGGAAGCCGGAGGCTGACCCGTGAGGGTGTGCTGGCCTATGTTGCTGGAGTCTGGAAGCCGGAGGCCAACCCGAGAGGGTGTGTTGGCCTATGTTGCTGGAGTCTGGGAGCTGGAGGCCGACCCGAGAGGGTGTGTTGGCCTATGTTGCTGGAGGCCGACCCGTGAGGGTGTGCTGGCCTATGTTGCTGGATACTTGAAGTTGGAGGCCGACCCGTGAGGGTATGTTGGCCTATGCTGCTTGAAACTAGAAGCTGCATACCGACCCGTGAGGGTGTGTTGGCCTATGTTGCTGGAGTCTGGGAGTTGGAGGCTGACCCGCAAGGGTGTGCTGACCTATGTAGCTGGAGACTGGAGGTTGACCCGTGAGGGTGTGTTAACCTATATTACTGGGGGCTGGAGGCAGGGGGCCGACCCGTGAGGGTGCTTCGGCCTATATGGCTGAAGACCGGAGGTCGACCCATGAGGGTGTGTTGACCTATATTACTGGGGACTAGAAGCTGGAGGCTAACCCGTAAGGGTGTGTTGGCCTATATTACTGGTATTGTTTAGTCTGGGGAGCTAGAGTTGAGGTTGGGGTTGGCTGGCACGCTGCCATGGTGACGTAGCCAGAGACCGGGACTGGAGCTGGAGCTGGTCAGTTGACCGTGGAGGCGTTGTAGCCGGAATACTGGGACTGGTGAATGGAACAGGAACTAGGCAGCGGCTGGCCTGTGAAGGCGTTTGTAGCCGGAATTGCCGGGACCGGAAACTGGAACTGGAACTGGGCGACTAGCCTGTAAAGGCGTTGTAGCTGAAACTGGAACTGAAGACTCGGCTGGCCTGTGAAGGCGTTGTAGCCGGAACTGGGACTGGACACTGGACGGCTGGCCCGTAAAGACGTTGTAGCCGAAACTGGGACTGGAGACTGGGCGGCTGGCCTGTAAAGGCATTGTAGCCGAAACTGGAACTGGAAACTGGGCGGCTGGCCTGTAAAGGCGTTGTAGTCGAAACTGAGACTGGAGACTAGGCGGCTGACCTGTAAAGGCGTTGTAGCCGAAACTGGAACTGGAGACTGGGGGCTGGCCTGTAAAGGCGTTGTAGCCGAAACTGGAACTGAGAGCTGGCGGCTGGCCTGTGAAGGCGTTGGAGCCGAAACTAGAACTGGGAGCTGGGACTGGAACTGGGCGGTTGGCCTGTGAAGGCGTTGTAGCCGGAATACTGGGACTGATGACTGGAACTAGAACTGGAAACTGGCACTCGGGATGACCGACCCTCGGGTGTAGTGGCCACCATTGTTGTGGAGTGATGTTGAGCTTACCATCGGCGAGATGTCGCGGTCGATGGGTTTCATCAATGAGTAGAGAGGAAGAGAGTTTTTCTTTTATTATTATCTTTACCAGCTCTACCGCCCTTGCGAGTTTTCGCCAGAGCTGGCCCCCTTTTGCTTTTTCCGGTGCGCCCTTATGGGTTTTCACACCGAGGGGTTACCCGATTTTGCCTAAAGTGCCCTTGCACCGATTTTTCACCTTAGCTGGGTTGATGACAATTTTTGCCCTCAGTAGTCCCGCGGAGGGAGTTGACTGAGGCCGCCGGGGTATCTCTATTTTTAACCCCATTTTATTATTATTATTATTTTTGACCTGGGATCCTTGTAGCTGTCGTCCGCAGCGTGCTGCTGTCGGGGGACGTGACTTGGAGTTTGGGCCGTTGATGGCTTGTCGCTGTTGTAGCCATGGTAGTGGCTTTGGCTGGTTATTGAGTAATCTAAAGTTTGACTGGTGATCTGGGAATCGGTGAGCCTTGGTGGCGTATTGCTGGAATCATGACTAGGATCTGGGAACTAGTATGCCTTGACAGCGTATTGCTGGAGTTATGACTGGGTTCATGGTGACTTGACCATGACGGGTAGGTGACTGGGAATTATGGGTTTATGGATCCTCACGATAGATGGATCTAAGGTTGAGGAGGTTTAAAGGCCAACCGAGGTGGTGTGTAGGCTGAGATTTGCTGGAATGAATGACTGGACTAGTGCATGAATTGCCGGTGTATATGGGCCAACCGAGGTGGTGTATGGCTAAACCTCCTCAACCATTTGCTGGAATGAATGACTGGGCTAGTGGAGGTGTGAGGCCAGAGGAAGTGTGAGCCAACTGAGGTGGTGTATGGCTAAATGGGGAATGTAAGATCAATGAGCTAGAGAGATGTACTAGCCAGGGACTGGTATAGGCCACCAAGGGAGGGGAGCGGCCTGGGGAGCTGGTTACATGGCTGACAGGGAGGTGCAAGATGTACAAACTGGAGCCGGGGATCGGTGAGGGACTGGTACGGGCCAACTGGCCGGGGATGATTGCTGGAAGGTGGGTAGCTAGTTGCCCCAGCTAAGGGAGAAGAGAAATTTTGTTTTTATTCTCCTTACCATCTCTGCCGCCCTTTCGGGTTTTCGTCAGAACTGGCCCCCTTTTGCAAAATTGGGTTTTCGCATCGAGGGGTTACCCAATTTTGCCTGAGGTGCTCTTGCGAGTTTTCACCTCAACCGGGTTACTGGCCTTCTTGCCCCCAGCCGCTTCCTTGAGAAAGACGACTGAGTCTTCCGGGATATCTCTATTTTTAACCCCATTTTTTTTCATTTTTTTTGTTTACCAGAGAGTCTTTTGGCTTTCGGTGACTGGCGCTGGGTGTCCTTAGCTTGCTGCTGTCGAAGGACGCTGTTAGTGGGATCATTGTTGTTGATCCTCTGTGCTGATGCTGGAGTTCCTCGCTGGGGCTTGGCTGGTTGCCAAGCAATCTGGGGCTTCACGTAGACCTTCAGGCTAGCTGATCCGTGTAGCTTGCAGCTAGAGCTTGGACTGAAGCTTGAACAAATCGGCTTTGATGATGCAAAGGCTGAGGTTCTGGGTTGTGGTGGCGTATAGGCCAAGAGTTGACGTAGGCCGACCAAAGAGGCATATTGGCCAAAGGTTAGGGATTTAACCGACTGAGAAGGTGATACAAAACTGGGTGATGTGTAGGCCAAGCATTGTGGTGTTTTGGCTAGAGAGATCAGTGTTAGATTGACTGTGGAGGTGTTTAGTCAAGGGTATGTGTAGGTCGACTGTGAAGGAGGACGACTAAGGTGGAGGCTTGACCAGCCATGGCGGCATATAAGTCAAGGGGTTAGATTGACTGTGGAGGTGTTTAGTCAAGGGTATGTGTAGGTCGACTGTGAAGGAGGACGACTAAGGTGGAGGCTTGACCAGCCATGGCGGCATATAAGTCAAGGGGGGTAGCGGCAAACGGGGATAGTGTGAGACTAGGAGGAAACAGGTAGGTCGACCATGATGGTGTATTGACCTGGATGCTGGGTGGTGACCAACCATGATGGTGTATTGGTCAAAAACTGGGTGTAGGCCGACCGTTATAGTGTGATAGCCAGAAGAAGGTATGCTGACCCACTATTGTGGTGGGCCGATCAGGGATTTAGAGTGAGGTGGTTGGCTGTTCCTAGAGAGGAAGAGATATTTTTCTTTTTCTCTTTTACCAGCTCCACCGCCCTTTCGGGTTTTCGCCAGAGCTGGCCCCCTTTTACTTTTTCCGGTGCGCCCTTATTTCACACTGAGGGGTGACCCGATTTTGCCTGAGGCGCCCTCGCAGGTTTTCACCTCAGCCGGGTTTGCGGCCTTTTTGCCCCCAGCCACCTTTTGGAGAAGATGACTGAGTCCGCCGGGGCATCTCAATTTTTAGCCCCCCCTTTTTTGTTGTTTTTTTTTTTTTTGGTACTTGCGGTTGTCGTCCTTAGCTTGTTGCTGTCGGGGGACGTTGCCCAGGGGTTGTGTCATCGGCGACTTGTTGCTGTTGTAGAAGCGACTGTGGATCAACCCTCGACCGAGTAGCTCGGGACTTCAGGGTGGATCCAGAGACCGGCTGGTCTTTACCGTAGGTGGTTGGGACTTTGACTGAGATCTGGGTGGCTCGGCCTTATTGAACATAATGGCCGAAGTCACGCTTAGACAGGGTGTCTACCTAGGTGTTGCTACCCCTTGGGACATGGTAAATACCGAAGGGATAGACCTCCCGCCAGGGTTTGCTGGTAGCCACCGGTGGAGGACCCGACGGAGCTTCGCTGGCGTCCAGTTGGCGTTGACAGGGATTCCACCGAGTCGTTAGTTGACGCATGTGGAGTTTCTTTGGAGCTACTGGGCGGGTGTCGGCGGGATTCACCCTCTTTCACTCTACTGGCTTTTGAGATTGACACATTCTGGTGAGTGGAGGGACCTCTTGACTCGGGACCTCCGAATGGGTTGGGCCTCTTTCCTAATGACCCATATTCATTCGAGGGAGGCCGGACGCTCCTCCTTGGAGTTGCCCCCATTCTTTGGGCTTGGAAGGCTGGATACTGGACCGGGGTGATTGCCCCCAGTGTCATACTGGTGCAACGGCTCCTTTGAGCCTCACCTAGTCTTCTAGTGGCAGGGGTGGCGGCGGTGGGTCACCCATTTTTGCAGCCGCTATGGCACCCCTTTTTGTTTGCAGGGCCGAGGTTGACTCAGCACCAATGTGGTGGACCGAACGAACCCGGTCCGGGGTTGTCTGGAGCATGGCATTTCTGGTGAGTGTCGATGTAGTTTTAACTCGGGAGTGCAGTGCCCGAGCTGGGGCCGACAGAATGGCGCCCTGGAACTTGGGGTTCACTTGGTCCATCAGAGTTGTTACCGAAACTCGGGGTTTGTGACCCATGTTGTGCACTGAGGATGTCAGAGGGATGGTGACCCAGAGCTTGGCACCCGTACTGGGTGTTGGCGAAGCTAGTGCCCGAGGCTTAAAGCCTGTATTGGGAGCTGATGAAGCTGGGATCTGGGAGTAGAAACCCAAACTGAGTGCTTGATGACGCTGGGTTCCAGAGCTAGAAGTTGTCTTGAATACTGACGGTGCTGGGACCCAAGACTGGATGTCTATCTTGGGCGTTGTCCAGACTGAAAACAGGGGCTGGAGGCCCGTCTCGGGTGATGATGAAGCTAGGACCCGAGGCCGAATACCTGTCTCGGGTGTTGAGCTGGGACCCGGGGCTGAACACCCGTCTTGGGTGTGGCTGAAACTGGGACCCGGGGCTGAACACCCAGTCTTAGGTATTGATGGAACTGGATCCCAGGGCAGGCGACCCATCCTGGGTGTTGATGGAGCTGGAACCCGGGGCTGAACCCCAGCCTTGGCTGCTGGAGCCGGATCCCAGAGCGTCCGGCTCCCTTTTTTTAGGTATTGCTGGAACTGGAACCTGGGGCTGAACGCCCGTCTTGGATGTTGGTGAGGCGGGAATACTGGGACCCAGGGCGGAGCGCCCATCTTGGGTGTTGATGTAGCTGAGACCCAAGGCGGAAAGCCCGTCTTGGGTGTTGTTGATGTGGTTAGGACCCGGGGTTGGAAGCCCGTCTTGGGTGTTGCTAGAACTGAGACCCAGGGCTAGATGCCCGTCTTGGGTGTTGCTGGAACTGAGACCCAGGGCTAGATGCCCGTCTTGGGTGTTGCTGGAACTGAGACCCAGGGCTAGACGCCCGTCTTCGGTGTTGCTGGAACTAAGACCCAGGGCTAGACGCCCGTCTTGGATGTTACTGGAACTGAGACCCAGGGCTAGATGCCCGTCTTGGGTGTTGCTGGAACTGAGACCCAGGGCTAGACGCCCGTCTTCGGTGTTGCTGGAACTAAGACCCAGGGCTAGACGCCCGTCTTGGATGTTACTGGAACTGAGACCCAAGGCTAGACGCCCCATCTTGGGTGTTGCTGGAGCAGAGACCCAGGGCTAGAAGCCCGTCTTGGGTATTGCTGGAGCTGAGACCCAGAGCTAGACGCCCGCCTTGGGTGTTGCTGGAACTGAGACCCAGGGCTAGATGCCCGTCTTGGGTGTTGCTGGAACTGAGACCCAGGGCTAGACGCCCGTCTTGGGTATTGCTGGAGCTGAGACCCAGAGCTAGACGCCCGTCTTGGGTGTTGCTGGAACTGAGACCCAGGGCTAGACGCCCGTCTTGGGTGTTGCTGGAACTGAGACCCAGGGCTAGGTGCCTGTCTTGGGTGTTGAGGTGGCCTTGTCCCGAAGAGGAAACCTTTTGCTGGGAGTTGGCATTGCTGGATCGTAGGGGTAAAGACCCCATCGTAGAGTCGGGAGGCCAGGGGCCCTGAGTCCGCATCGGGGACCGACCTTGATGAGACCCGGGGTCGTGTACTCGAGCCAGATGCCGGGGAGCCTCGAACTCAGGTTTGAAAGCCCGTATTGAGTGTCGACTCGTCTGAGACTCGGGTCGAGAGGCCCGAATAGCATGCTGGGAGGCCTCGACCCAGGGGTGGGAAACCCGTGCTGGGGGTAGGCTTGGCTAGGACTCGGAGCTGAGAGCCCGAATGAGGTGCTGAGGAGCCACGGACCCAGGGCAGAAAGCCCGTGTCGGGTGCTGGCGGGGCTGGGGACCCAGGGGGTCAATGATCGCATGGGTCTCTGTTGCTGGAGGAGCAGAGGGGCCAGCTGCCTGTATGCGCAGTCGCCGGATTGGGCTGTTTGTCGGCCACGGCAATGGCGCCCGAGGATCAGGGCGAGCCGAAAGTCGAGGCAGCGTTGCCGAACACGATTGGCATTGCCAACCGTAGGTGCCCGGCGTTGATGGCGATGACGATTGGACCGTAGGTCACTGTTGCCACCGGTCTGTTGTTGTTGTTGCTGGTGCAGGTTGGTCGCTTGATGACGACCGGTCGCATGTTGCATTCTGGACGGGGGGGCCCTCCTCTTCCTCTTCGATAAGAAAAGGCGAGGGCATTGCGGCGTACACTTGACAGGTGTAACTCTTTTTCGGCAGAAAGAAGAAAGGTAGGAGACGTCCCACCGGGCGTGCCACGTTTGTTATACCCGCGCGGGGAGTCACTTGTTTTGTCCTCGCGGCGGGGGGCGGCGCACACTCGCCTTTTACGGAAGGCCGAGGTAGGTTGACTGGGCGCGCAGGGATTCCGGGGGTGTTAAGAAGAAGGCAGAGAGAACGATATGAGTGCGCTGGAAGGGATGGCGTATGGTTAATCATTCTGGGAGACTGGGATAGGGATGGCTGGGTGGAATGCGGGCGTGCCAGTCGATTTCTCGACAATCACCTATGGAACCAAGGATTGACTGGGGAAGCGTCGCAAGGACGCGGCACGTGGCTCGAAAGATCGGGCGACACGTGGATAGAAGGGGTTCCACGGGTGCGAGTGCGCAGGCAATTATGGGGATTCGTGTACAGGTCGCAAGCAACCGGTGTTTATTTTACATCGGATTGAATCCGAATACCTTTGTTTCTACTGCCGAAGGAAGAGTCAGGGACCCTGGGAGCCGCGACGTCGGGAGGGCTTAGTCCGTGCAACAGCGACAGGGCAACAGCAACACAACAGGGATAACTGGGGGCAGAGAGACTGGTTTAGGGGACAATTCCGCCATTCATGACGGTCCCCGGGTCATTGCATTATTGTGCGGGTAGTTCTGTATATGTACATGGTTTCCGTCAGAGGACCTGTGACTCAACAGGATGGCGCCCGAGGGGCGTCGCAATGTATTCCCGACATGAGACAGTGTCGAGGTCGGGGCAGTAGGGGGTGCCGTAGGCACCGTTGTGCTAGGGAAGTTGAGTGGTCGGGTGCCGCGGGCCCCGATGTGACTGGAGTAGCTGGCAGTCGGGTGCCGGAGGCACCGTTGTGACTAGAGTTGTTGAGTAATCGGGTGCCGCGGGCCCCGATGTGACTGGAGTAGCTGGCAGTCGGGTGCCGGGGGCACCGTTGTGACTGGAGTTGTCGAGTGATCGCGTGCCGCGAGCCCCGATGTCACTGGAGTAGCTGGCAGTCGGGTGCTGGGGGCACCGTTGTGACTGGAGTTGTTGAGTGATCGGGTGTTGCGGGCCCCGATGTGACTGGAGTAGCTGGCAGTCGGGTGCCGGGGGCACCGTTGTGACTGGAGTTGTTGAGTGATCGGGTGTCGCGGGCCCCGATGTGACTAGAGTAGCTGACAGTCGGGTGCCCGGGACACCGTTGCGACTGAAGGAGGCGAGCGCCAGGAGACCTCGATGGTCGTACTCGGGGCCCGGTGTGACTGTCAGTCGGGTGTCGGAGGCACCATTGTGACTGAAGGAACTGGGCGCCGTGAAGAGGCGGAGACCCGAGTACAGGTACATGTATTTAACTGGTTTCATGCTGTATGAGAGCCACGTGGGCTTTACAAATGGGCCGAGGAGGCCGAAGTACAATGGGCGCGTACATGTATTTAACTGGTTTCATGCTGTATGAGAGCCACGTGGGCTTTACAAATGGGCCGAGGAGGCCGAAGTACAATGGGCGCAAGCCAGGGGACAATTCCGACACGTGGGTCGGTCAATGCTCGGCGGATATCCGCGTGTTTTACAGAGGCTCTCCATGAGGAGATGGAGACAAGCCCAACTGCCTAGGTGGCAGGGAAGGTCGTGGGCTGGCGCCTGCCGGAGGTCGGACACGGCTCAAGGTGGATCGGGTCCGGGCCTTGGAAGGCGAATGTCATTATGCTGGGGAGTCGAGGCCGGCCCCGAGAATATTACTCCTAGGCCAGTGGTCCGGCTAACTCGAGTCATCAGTCAGAGCGGTTGGCGGCTAGCTCGTAGTGGGCGGTAGGCACGCGATTCCGTGGCAGAAGTAGGTGCGACATCATGGCGTATGCGTAGCCACCGTGGGTTGTCATACACGGACGGACCCGAGATACGGGTGTGTTCACCGTTGTCATAACGCCTTATACGCGACGGGCATGGACTTGTGTGCAATGGCTAGACGCCGCGTGAGGGGAGTACGTGTGACATATCCTCGGCGTATACGAGCCGATCAACAAGCCAACCACGCACGCACTTAGTTCCTCGCGTCCCCGACCCTTGCCGAAGGCCTCGAGAGTCCGAGGGTGTGGTAGTAAGGTCGGAGGGCGTTCTATTGCCTCTCCTTTTTTTTTTCATTCTCTCTTGAGCTCCCTAGGGGGGATTTTATAGGGAAGATGAAAGGTTGGAAGGGGTTTACCCGGACCAAGTTGAGGGTTGGGTTTGGTCCGGGTAAACCTTTAGAAAAAAAGCTTATTTTCTCTTTTTTTTTGGGTTTACGGATTGGGGGAGGGAGGGTTTCGGCAGACCAGCCCAGGGGGTTGCGATGGTCCGCCTAAACCCCTCCCCGGAGGGGTTTACGTGGAGTAAAAAAATATTTTTTTTGTTTTCTGTGGGGTTTGGGCGGACTAGGTTGAGGGGTGAGGCTGGTCCGGGTAAACCCCCTCCCCATGGGGGTTTACGACGGGCTAGGTTGAGGGGTGAGGCTGGTCCGGGTAAACCCCCTCCCCCATGGGGGGGGTTTACGCGGGCTAGGTTGAGGGTGAGGCTGGTCCGGGTAAACCCCCTCCCCATGGGGGGTTTAGGCGGACCAACTTTGGGGGTGAGGCTGGTCCGGGTAAACCCCCTCCCCATGGGGGTTTACGACGGGCTAGGTTGAGGGGTGAGGCTGGTCCGGGTAAACCCCCTCCCCCATGGGGGGGTTTACGCGGGCTAGGTTGAGGGTGAGGCTGGTCCGGGTAAACCCCCTCCCCCATGGGGGTTTAGGCGGACCAGCTTTGGGGGTGAGGCTGGTCCGGGAAAACCCCCCCCCCCCAAGGGTTTAGGCGGGTTTGACTGGGGGGTTTACCCGGGTTTGACCGCGAGTTTGACTGGGGTTTGACTGAGGGTTTGACCGCGAGTTTGACTGGGGTTTGACTGGGGGTTTGACCGCGAGTTTGACTGAGGGTTGACTGGGGGGTTGACTGAGGGTTTGACTGGGGGTTGACTGAGGGTTTGACCGGGGTTGACTGGTGTTTGACCGGAGATCCCCGCAAGGGGCGCTGCCCCCTTGACCCCCGCGACTTGACCGCGCAGGTCGATCCGCGTGCGAGGGCGCACGATGGTGGTGCATGACGTGATGGGTTGCTGGGAGTCCCGAGTTGGGCTCGGACTTGCTGTAAAGTGGCTGGAGCATACGCGCCCACCAGGTGCTGGGGGAAATTCCCGGCACGTGTGCGTGGGCCGTATGAGGGCGCTATGAGCTCCTGAAGCTTGCGGTTGGCCCAGATGGGTCTTCCTTTGACTTCAGAGGGCTGGAGGGAGGTGACTCGAGGGTAGACCCCGGCCTCGTTACTGGGTGCCACATGGTGTGGCTTGTAGTCAGGGCGCCCCCGGGTCGGCTCGGGTAGCTGTGTTGAACACGGGTAAACCCGCAAACCGAGTGATCGGGGGTGGGCCCGATTGATTGCTGATGTTGCCACGGGTCATGGCTAGCTGGTTAGGACCCTTGCTTGGGCCCGGTGACTGGGGTGTCGACATGATGATGCCGTTTGTCTGGTGGTCGGGGTGACCCTCGCTCCTTGGCGAAGAGTCGCATGATGCGGCAGGCTGTTCTGAGTCCCGAGTTAACCCAGTTGTTGAAGCGTCGCGGTATAATACCGTATGTATGTCCGGGGGTGATCCCCGAACCTTCACAGAGTGCCGTAAGGTACGACAGGTTGTCCTGAATCACGAAACTGACCCGATTGTCGGGAAACTGGCTGACATAGTGCCGTTTGCTCGGGGCCGATCCCCGGTTGTTATGTTGCGCCGCTTGACCCGGTGAAGTGTCTTGATTTTCGAGCTCAACTCAACTGGTAGAGCAGCTTTGGCGATGTGTCGTTTTGCTCTATTTAGGAGGTATTTCCCTATGCTTAATCCTTGATTAATTCAAGAAAATAAGCCGGTGCCAACAGCCTCATATGCTTGGGCTTGCAACTCTGCAACATGGGCCTCTAGGTCTTAGAGTATCTTAACAAGAGCCTCTCTGAGATCCTTGCTCCAAGCGATGGCTTCCCAAATAGTGACATTTGTTGGAAACCGCTTCATATGATGAATAATTTTGCGGTCCGCCCGAGCAAGGGTCTTGTCAAATGACGGGATGATTTCTGCCAGGGTCTTTGGTGTCTGACGAGGCTTCTCCCGCTTAGGAGGACGCTCCTCCCCATTCTGGCCTTCACTTTCTTGGAACAGCGGTGCCAGAGACTCCTCAAGAGGTGGCGAGGGTTCATCATGTTGGCCCTCATCAGAAGGACCTGCTTGGCTTGTCAGTTCGGCCCTACCAGAGGGGCCAGTCTGCTCCGACGCCTCTTCGCGCACTGGTGGCTTGGCCGGCTCCTCTTCTTCATCAGAAGTGGCGATTATGAAAGGGACGCCACCCACTTTTAGCTTCTGAGTTGGGGCATGAACCTTCTAAGGAGTTTATGATGAAAGGGATTCCCCGAACCTGGGTTTCTGGGATAGGACTCGGTTCCTCCCCTCTGAACAGTATGACCCGGTCGAGAGTTAGGGGACCTTCACGCCCGCGTCCTCGTCCCGGCCACGACCCCGACTATTTCTCGTCGGGTGACGCTGATAGGAGTTTTGCCCCCGGTGTTATCAGCCGAAGGAGAGTTAATGTTGTCGGGCGACAGGATCGCCACCATGTTACAGGAGAGCTCTTGTAGTGGCTCCTCGAGCATTTTCACGGTGAGCTCCTCATCCTTGTAAAATAAGGAGAGCTCCTCCGGGATTGGAAACTCCTCACCTTCTTAAAGAAGGTGAACCATCTCCCGGAGCCACTGAAGAAGGCAGGCTTTATGCCCAAGCTTGTCCCAGGGAATATATTCGTCTAGAGTGACGACCCTGGACGAGGGAGAGTGTACTCCTCCAGCTCATCTATGAGCTTTTGTAGTCGTTGCAAAGGAGTCGGCTCCTTAGGGGCCTCCATAGCTGCTTGCTCAGCTTGCTTCTTCAACCTCCTCTTCAAATTCTTCCTGCGATTCTTCTCTTGCTTCTTTTGGCGTGCCGCCACTTGAGAAGAAGAAAGTGGGCTTGGTTTCGAAGGTGGGACTGATTTGCCTCCGGAATTTTGTTTTCTACTCCTGGCCGGCTCCTTAGGAGCCTTGATTCCGCGGCTCTTTCTGGGAGTAACTTTAGTCCAATCGGCCTCCTCCTGCTGAACCTGGAAGGTGGCATTGATCGCCTGAGCAATTACCTCAGGCGGCAGCTCCTGGAACTCTGCCAGTGCACAGTGGTGCCCTTGGGGGCGCTTCAACTCCACTGATTTTGCTTTGGTTGGCACCTTTGTCAGTTCGAGCCGTCGAGGTCTTTCTACAATTGACGACCTTGTTGGCTCGACACGAGACTTTGCTTCTGGCTCCCTTGCCTTAGCTTTGCCTTTATTGTCTGGCTGAGGGCTTCCCCCGATGACAATGTCGAGTTGACTCAGCCTGGAGAGGGGTTTGAAACCTTCCCGCACGGCTTGGCTTTTTGGGCTCTGGGCCTTAGGCGGGCCTCGCTAGCCTTGCCTTTGGGGTCTGGTTGAGGTTTGCCGCTGCCTGTAAACTTGCCCGACAGGACCTGCTGAGAGGTGGGCTTAGTCTCCTATGGCTTGGTCTGCTCTTGTTGAGCTTGCCGGAGAATTTTCTTAGCAGCCTCTTTAAGACGCCGCCTCGTCGTAGAGTTCCCCTGCGATCTCCCCTCTTTGGATGAGGACTTCAATGTCTTGGACTTCCGGGCATTCCCCAGTGGGGTGAGACACCCTAGCATGATACTTGCAATAGCGGGGATGACTCTTGGCCGTCTCATCGTAGTAGGACGGCGGATCATGCGTCAGCACCTGACCTTCTTCCAAGAGCTTGTCCAAGATTTTCTCAGTGTCCTCCTTGGGGAAAGAACACTAGTGAGAGGGTCGCCACCCTGGATATCACAGTGTGGATTTGGGCGGTTGGGAACTGACTCCTTCCTCTTTCGACTCCGTGAGTTGGAAAGCGGCTGAAGCATGTATGACATTAACGAAGAAATGAAAGCTCTCCTGTACATGCGGCTACGGTGGATCGACCAGGAATTCACCCATATTGACCTTCCCTTGCCTGATTAAGTCCTCGGCGAGGTCCTTGAACGGCTGGCAGTCGTGGATGTTGTGGCCTATCACCTCATGATGCGGGACGGACACGGGAGACGACACTATACAGTGCCACCCTCGGACTCTAGATGAAGACGCGACCAGCAATACACACCAGGGAGACACTAAGCCCGACACTACGAGCTCCTAGTGGCAAGCGTCGCTAACAGAAGTAGAAGCTCACTCGTCGTCCCAAGCGAGGGAAAGCGCGGACCGTGCGCGGTTAAGGAACCGGCGGAGGTCAAGGGTAGTCCGACTCAACTTCTGGACTCGGATCGAGTCGCGGGACGGGTCACTCTCACTCTCACAGCGGTGACATGGACACACGGGCTAGTACCTACACTCTCGGCAGCGGCATAAGACCGTATACTAGCTAAGCAATGTAACGCCAAGAAGTTAAGACCTTTACCTCCACGCACCCGGCGTGGCGAAGACACCCCGGCTGACTTACGGACCCCCGGTTAACATAATTCACAGCGGTACAAAAGGATTCGACCCACTCCACGCAGGGAGGTAAAAGGTCACATGTGGGCCCCGGGGATCACGCAAATCAGGTTGACAGGCAGCATCTTGATGTCGACTCGACGCGCCGAACTCCGCGTTTTCGTGCTTTCCGAACGGCGGGTTCTGCGGGCCCGTGGGGCCCACGGATGGCGCTGTCCTCCGGATCTGCGGAGGTGGGACCCACTATGATGGAGACCCCTGGTGGCGCGCCTCCACGGACGGCGGTCGGCCGGAGACACCGATTGGTGGCCGGTCGGGTCCGATCTTCAAGTTGTGGAATGACTGCCCACGGATTTCAGTTCTGTTTTCCCTGCGCGCGCTCCGGCGAAAACAGCCGCTGCGGTCGGCCCCGTCGCCGGAATGCGACGAGACCAACGCCTTTGGAAAGAGGACTCAAAATCCTCCAACCTAGGGCCAGTGGAATCTTCTGAACCTCTGCGGACCTGGACCTTAACTAATTTTCAATTCTCTGTTACACAGTTCCAGAACTCTCAGATCAGCACCTTAGTTCCCTGTAAACGGCCGTTGACCGCCTACTTACAGTGGGATTCAGACATCAAGCTCTTCTTCGAAGTTGTAGATATTTAAACCACGAGGCTGGGACAATTTTTGGAATTGGATTCCGAGTGGTGATGATTTGATAGGATTTTTAGAGTGTCTGGTGGTCAGATCTGGGAACTGGCAGAAAGTACTGTAGCTAGGGAAGAACTCGATTTTTGTAAAATATAAGATGGACTCACAAAAATTCAAGAAAATTTTGGGATGGAGGGGGATAGTGGACAGAATGCCCAGTAAAATTGGGCGAACCAACAAAAATCAAGTAGTGGACGACTTAAAACTCCGGGCGGGTGGAAATGGAAACAGACAGGAGACAGATCTGGAAACTGGGATTGGACGAAAATAAAAAAAAACAAATGAGATCTTTATGACCAACCAAAATTCTGAGGACGTGTTGGACACCTCTGGGACATCCAGTAAAATTCCCAGCTCGATCTGAGGCCGTGGCTGAGACTGAAATTTCGTGGAAGTGGCTGTGGTACTGCGCGGACAGAACTCCGGCGGCGATGGCGGCTCGTGGCGGCGGCGGCGGCGACCGGAACTGATAGGGTGGAGTCACACCACCAAGAGGCAGCCTTCACAGCTGCAAGGGGGAGAGGGAGAGAGGAAGGGGGCGGCCTAGGCCTTGCTCCAACATTAAGTTTGATTCAAATGGCATTAATTCCACTAAAATGAAAAAATACAACTCTTTATAGGTTACATGCCAAATCCAATATCCACCCTTAGATCTAGGTATGGGGGAATGGATGGCTTGGATTGGATGTGACCAACCACAAAAAGAAATATTTAAAAGAAACCAATTCATAATTTTATCCCATGTGGTCAAAGAAGGAGAGGAAAGAAAAGAAAAAAAACTAACCTAGCCTAATAAGGCCAAAAGAGGGGGCGCCCCAAGCTTGGGCCCTTCTTGGGCCAAATTGCTTCAAGTCTCATAAGGCCTTCCACAAGTCCATATTACTCCAATCTAGGAGGCCCATGTGGAGGGGAGGCTTAATTGGGCCTTAAGTGGCTTAAGAACCCAATATGAAGCCTAATGAGGCCTTATTACCCAATATGGCAATTAACCCTAAATGGACCCTAAAGGACTCACCCATTTGGCACCCATTTGGCTTATTAAGAGCCTTACATTGAACCCAATATGAAAAACTCACATAAAACACTCATTACAACCCAATGGCAAAGCAAACAATTGCTAAAACAATGCAAGTAAATGCTAAATGTGACTAAAAATCAAAGTGGGGACTCCAGGCTATCGCCTAGCCAAAGAGATGCTGTTGTAGCTCGAGTGGTGCTCCGTGTACGGTACTGATGACTCGCCGGCTCGTGCCTCTCGCGTGCTCTGGTGTCCGCACCAATTCTCCCCGGGTGGGAGAAACTCGACCCTGTCGAGTAAGGGTCTGCATCGCTCCTGTATCGCTCCAAAAGGTCCGGATCGATCCGCTGCAACTCGCCATGTGTGATCCAAGTGTCCTCAGTAGCGGGCCGTCCTCTCCATCGCACTAGGTAGCGCGGGTAAGATCCACTCCTGGTAACTGTCACCTGCTCGTCCAGTATACGATCTATATGCTCACGCTGCCGTGAAAAAGGGGCTGGAGGTGGAAGTGGACACTCAGGTGTGGGATCACTCTCAAGGGGAGGAGATGGCTCAAAAGGCTCACTAGGGATCACCGCTGGGTCCCTATATGCAACAAGATCCGATACATTGAAGGTAGAGCTTATACCATATTCCTCGGGCAGGTCCACAACATACGCATTGGATCCAACGCGTTTCAACACTCTAAAGGGACCGGCTCCGCGAGCTTGCAACTTCTTAACGGTTCCAGAGGGAAACGGTTCCTGGAACTCTCGGTGGTGTCGGTGGGCATCGGCTAACTCCTTGTACCGTGCATTGCTGGACTCAATGTGACGACGGATGTCGTCATGCAAACTCCTAACATGCCTAGCAAATGACTCGGCCGACTCCGACACTCTAGCATGGACAGGCATGGGGACAAGGTCAACGGGTTTCCTAGGCCTACGACCTGTGACAATTTCAAATGGACTCATGCCAGTAGACCTATTCATCGAATCATTATATGCAAACTCAGCCATAGGTAGAATGAGATCCCAATCCCCAATGCGGTCCCTAACAAGACATCTCAAAAGATCACCCAGACTCCTATTGACCACCTCGGTCTGACCATCTGTCTGGGGATGGTATGCAGTGGAAAACTTGAGGTGCGTACCCATCATATGCCATAGTGTCTTCCAAAAATAGGAAGTGAACCTAACATCACGGTCAGACACTATAGTGCGAGGCAACCCGAACTTGCACACCACATGAGTAAGGAATAGGCGGGCTACCCTAGAAGCATCCGAAGTCTTTGAGCAAGGGATAAAGAGGGCCATCTTCGAGAAACGGTCAACCACCACATAGACCGAATCATGCTTCCTGGAGGTACGTGGCAATCCCAAAACAAAATCCATGCTGACATCCTGCCACGGGGCATCAGGCACGGGGAGAGGCGTATAAAGGCCCGAGCTTTGCTTCTTCATTTTGGCCGTAGCACATGTACGGCACTGAGCCACGATGTTAGCAACATCGCGCTTCAAGCTCGGCCAATAAAATCGATGCTCCACTGCCTCAATAGTCTTGTTCCGACCAAAGTGGCCGGCTAGACCTCCCGCATGTAGTTCCCACACTAGGAAATCTCGAACCGAAGTTCGGGGAACACATAGCCTGCTACCTCGAAAGAGGTAACCCTCCTGAAGCACATAATCATCATGGTCTCTCGAGGGCCCGGCCTGGAGAGTAGTAAAAATCTGACCGAAGTCAGGACAATCAACATAGGCCTCTTTCATCTTCTCTAGCCCTATGACCTCGGCACTCATGGTGGTAAGAAGACATGCTCGCCGACTCAAGGCATCGGCCACCTTGTTCTCCACTCCAGCCTTATGTTTTAGCACAAAGGTGAACTGCTGGAGATACTCAACCCAACGACTATGACGCGAATTCAGCTTCTTTTGGGAATGGAGGTACCTCAAAGCCTCATGATCGGAGTATAAGACAAACTCCTGATGTAATAGGTAATGCCTCCAATGCCTAAGAGCCTGAACAACTGCGTAAAACTCTTTATCATATGTGGAATATCGCAGTTTCGCGTCATTCAGCTTCTCGCTGAAATATGCGATCGGGTGGGACTCCTGACTCAAAACTCCTCCTATCCCAACACCCGACGCATCACAACAGACCTCAAACACCTTCGAGAAATCAGGCAGTCGAAGGATAGGTGTCTGGGTCATGCGCTCCTTGATGTCCCTGAAGGCAGCAGATGCGGCCTTCGTCCATACAAATGTGCCCTTACGGATGCAATCCGTGATCGGGGCAGTGACGGAACTAAATCCGCGGATAAAGCGACGATAGAACGTCGCAAGACCATGAAAGCTGCGGACGTCATGAATCGTACGGGGTTCCGGCCACTCAACAATGGCCCGGACCTTCTCCGGATCGGCGGAGACCCCAGTACTAGACACAATAAAACCCAAGAAGGTAAGCTGAGGTGTCATGAAGGCACACTTCTGTGGGTTTGCATAAAGCTGCTCTCGCCTGAGAAGAAGACAGACCTGCCGAAGGTGGTCTAAGTGGTCCCCCGTGGTGCGACTATAGATAAGGATGTCGTCAAAGTACACCACTACAAAGACTCCAATGAAAGGTCGAAGGACCTGTGTCATGAGTCGCATGAATGTGCTAGGGGCATTGGTCAAACCAAAAGGCATGACCAACCACTCATATAGACCGTCCTTGGTCTTAAATGCGGTCTTCCACTCATCACCTGGCCTAATCCTCACCTGATGGTAGCCACTCTTAAGATCGATCTTTGAAAAGATAGTGGCACCTGCCCTAGCATGTCATCCAGGCGGGGAATAGGGAACCTGTACTTCACGGTGATTTTGTTGATGGCACGACTATCAATGCACATTCTCCACGTGCCATCCTTCTTCGGGGCGAGTAACGCGGGTACAGCACATGGACTCGTGCTGTCCCGAACAGATCCTCTCTGCACTAACTCATCGACCTGCTGTTTAAGCTCGGCATGCTCCGTGGGACTCATGCGATAATGAGGAAGATTGGGCAAAGAAGAGCCCGGAACAAGGTCGATGGCATGCTGAATATCCCGCATAGGTGGGAGTCCCGCGGAAAGCTCATCGGGAAAGACATCAGCATACTCCTGCAGAATGGGAACAACCTCGGGTGGGAGCTCACCCTCGGAGTCCCGCTCCACCTCTCGGACCGTAATGGCAAACACTGGACAGCCCTGACTAAGCTCCTGCTCCATCTCCCGGGAGCTAATCATCATCAATCTCCTCGTTGAGGGCTCTCCGGGGCCAGAGGTAACGGTCATAGTCCGAGCTGGAGATGGGGTACTGGGCCCGGGTACGGAAGGCTTCGGAGTACTAGGGCCCGTGGGACCCCTGACTGATGGGCTCCTGGGCCGAACGGGTTGGAGGGTGACCCGCTGGCCATCATGGTCGAAGGTACAGGTGTTCGACCGACCATGGAGTGTGGCATCTCGGTCGAATAACCACGGCCTACCAAGAATGATACTTCCCACTTCCATGGGGAGAACATCACACCAGATCTCGTCACGGTAGGAGTGGAGCTGCAGCGGGACCAAGCACCGCAGCCTGACCGAAATGGAAGTGGTATCCACCCATGATACCTGATAGGGACAAGGATGGTCTACGGGTGTGAGACCAAGACGAGTGACAGCGTTCGTGGAGATTGCATTGATACAACTCCCGCTATCGATGACCACCTTGCAAATTTGCTTTCCCAGCCTACAGAATACATGAAGGATAGTGGTCCGACGCCAGTCATCGCTGACTTGTGGCTGGGTGAGGATACATCTGACGACCCCCACATGGGTATCATCTAACTGCTGGGCATCCTGGGCCTCACCTCCCATCTCATAGTACTCGTCAGCTAGCTCTTCATCTGCCTCATAGCTGACTAACTCTAGGCCCGCAGGGGTGGTATCCTCGGCCTGTGTGTCCCCAATGTGAAGAGATGGGCGGGTGGGACACTGGTTGGCGAAATGGCCAAACCCATTGCAGCGATAACACTGCTGCCGTGATCCACTAGGCTCCCCAATCATAGGTCCTTTACCTTTATCCTCCCGACGGATAGGAGGCGTAGGCAACAAAGGACGTGCGGGTGGTGCGGGTGCCGGGGGACGGGCTATGGGTGGGGCCGTAAGATGCTGGGGACGAGGAAGGTCCCTCGGGGGAGGGCGAGGCCTAGGAGCAAAGGGCTCGTGGCGAGCGGGCTCCTGAGGTCGAGCCATGGGGGCCCTCGGATATGTGCCAGATGAGCCACGGGACTCGACACTACGAAGGGGAAAGGAGCCCAACCGATGGGGTGACTCGAACTCGGCCTCGAACTGCTCCAATTCGAGAGCAATCTGATATGCCTGCTCCAAAGTGGTGGCATTGCGGCGAAAGAGTTCATATTGATAATTAGGCCGCAAACCTCTCCGAAAGCGGGATATCGTCATGGTGCTCTCTTCCGTGACCCCGCACCGCAAATAATACTCATCGAACTCGGCGGTGTACTCGGTCACGGATCGGTTCCCTTGGGAGATGCTTTGCCACTTGTCTATAAGACGTTGGCGATATGAGGCAGGAAGGTACTTCTCCCTCAATTTGAGTTTCATATCATCCCAGGTACCGATTTGGGGTTGACGTCGCTGGTTGAGCAGGCTCTCCACATTGATCCAATAAGTTTGGGCCTGCCCTTGCAGCTTCATCTTCGCATATCGGACTCTTCGGTGGTCCGTCATCTCAAACCACTCGAAGTACCGGTCCATACCGGCCTCCCAATCTAGATACACCCTAGGGTCCAAGGACCCGCTAAAAGTGGGAGGGTCCGCACGCACACCCCTAAGAATGCGGTCGTCATCCTCGTCATCACGATTCCGTCGTTGATGACGACGACCGTTACCCCCGTGATCATTGTCGGAGGCATAATCATCCACTATAGGCGCCTGTTGCCTCCCGACATCCTCTACCTGAGCCCTTGGCACAGCGGGTTGCTGCACCGGCTCTTGTTGGCCGTTCGTCGGCGCGGGTTGCGCCGCTACTGGGCCCCTCTCTAGGACGGCAATCCTCCCAACAAGGCCTTGAATGGACTGCTCCGAAACCCCGGCCCGATCCTCGAGGACCTTCATCCTCCCTTCTAGACGCGTCCCTATGCCATCCATACGCGTACTAAGACCATCCATACGCGTGTCTAAACGATCCATGATGGCCCGGAACATCTCGGCCGTGGAAGACTCATCGGAACTACGGGCTCGGGAGTCCGCCATAGGTGGTGGTGGCGAGTATTGGGTGCCTCGACGGGTGGGCATGCAAAGACGTACGGACTAGGAGACAACGACCTACTAATGCAAACACACTAAATGATGCACTTAGACCTAATTGCAATTTGAAAACACTCTTTTTTTGGTAATTTGAAAGAATGCAATTTAAAACACTTTTTTTTTTGTTTTGAAAAGAATGAGACTCGACTACACCCTAGACACGGCCAAGACTCGGTACGCGGCGGAGGTAAACGACCCGAAGGTCACTCGCGCAAGAGTGCGGTCTTCCCGATAGGCGTAACCTAACGGTCGGACAACACCTTTGGATATACCGAGTGAAGGTGTGTGTGGGGTAACCTTAGACTATGCAAGACTTATGCAATGACTACCCTAGACTCGACTTGCTCTGATACCAAACTGATGCGGGACGGACACGGGAGACGACACTATACAGTGCCACCCTCGGACTCTAGATGAAGACGCGACCAGCAATACACACCAGGGAGACACTAAGCCCGACACTACGAGCTCCTAGTGGCAAGCGTCGCTAACAGAAGTAGAAGCTCACTCGTCGTCCCAAGCGAGGGAAAGCGCAGACCGTGCGCGGTTAAGGAACCGGCGAAAGGTCAAGGGTAGTCCGACTCAACTTCCGGACTCGGATCGAGTCGCGGGACGGGTCACTCTCACTCTCACAGCGGTGACATGGACACACGGGCTAGTACCTACACTCTCGGCAGCGGCATAAGACCGTATACTAGCTAAGCAATGTAACGCCAAGAAGTTAAGACCTTTACCTCCACGCACCCGGCGTGGCGAAGACACCCCGGCTGACTTACGGACCCCCGGTTAACATAATTCACAGCGGTACAAAAGGATTCGACCCACTCCACGCAGGGAGGTAAAAGGTCACATGTGGGCCCCGGGGATCACGCAAATCAGGTTGACAGGCAGCATCTTGATGTCGACTCGACGCGCCGAACTCCGCGTTTTCGTGCTTTCCGAACGGCGGGTTCTGCGGGCCCGTGGGGCCCACGGATGGCGCTGTCCTCCGGATCTGCGGAGGTGGGTCCCACTATGATGGAGACCCCTGGTGGCGCGCCTCCACGGACGGCGGTCGGCCGGAGACACCGATTGGTGGCCGGTCGGGTCCGATCTTCAAGTTGTGGAATGGCTGCCCACGGATTTCAGTTCTGTTTTCCCTGCGCACGCTCCGGCGAAAACAGCCGCTGCGGTCGGCCCCGTCGCCGGAATGCGACGAGACCAGCGCCTTTGGAAAGAGGACTCAAAATCCTCCAACCTAGGGCTAGTGGAATCTTCTGAACCTCTGCGGACCTGGACCTTAACTAATTTTCAATTCTCTGTTACACGGTTCCAGAACTCTCAGATCAGCACCTTAGTTCCCTGTAAACGGCCGTTGACCGCCTACTTACAGTGGGATTCAGACATCAAGCTCTTCTTCGAAGTTGTAGATATTTAAACCACGAGGCTGGGACAATTTTTGGAATTGGATTCCGAGGTGGTGATGATTTGATAAGATTTTTAGAGTGTCTGGTGGTCAGATCTGGGAACTGACAGAAAGTACTGTAGCTAGGGAAGAACTCGATTTTTGTAAAATATAAGATGGACTCACAAAAATTCAAGAAAATTTTGGGATGGAGGGGATAGTGAACAGAATGCCCAGTAAAATTGGGCGAACCAACAAAAATCAAGTAGTGGACCTAAGACTTAAAACTCCGGGCGGGTGGAAATGGAAACAGACAGGAGACAGATCTGGAAACTGGGATTGGACGAAAATAAAAAAAAAAACAAATGAGATCTTTATGACCAACCAAAATTCTGAGGACGTGCTGGACACCTCTGGGACATCCAGTAAAATTCCCAGCTCGATCTGAGGCCGTGGCTGAGACTGAAATTT
Source organism: Amorphophallus konjac (assembly GCA_022559845.1). Classification (NCBI taxonomy): domain Eukaryota; kingdom Viridiplantae; phylum Streptophyta; class Magnoliopsida; order Alismatales; family Araceae; genus Amorphophallus; species Amorphophallus konjac. The sequence goes on along the minus strand of CM040124.1, from coordinate 53,281,140 downwards.
CGTGGAAGTGGCTGTGGTACTGCGCGGACAGAACTCCGGCGGTGGCGATGGCGGCTCGTGGCGGCGGCGGCGGCGACCGGAACTGATAGGGTGGAGTCACACCACCAAGAGGCAGCCTTCACAGCTGCAAGGGGGAGAGGGAGAGAGGAAGGGGGCGGCCTAGGCCTTGCTCCAACATTAAGTTTGATTCAAATGGCATTAATTCCACTAAAATGAAAAAATACAACTCTTTATAGGTTACATGCCAAATCCAATATCCACCCTTAGATCTAGGTATGGGGGAATGGATGGCTTGGATTGGATGTGACCAACCACAAAAAGAAATATTTAAAAGAAACCAATTCATAATTTTATCCCATGTGGTCAAAGAAGGAGAGGAAAGAAAAGAAAAAAAAACTAACCTAGCCTAATAAGGCCAAAAGAGGGGGCGCCCCAAGCTTGGGCCCTTCTTGGGCCAAATTGCTTCAAGTCTCATAAGGCCTTCCACAAGTCCATATTACTCCAATCTAGGAGGCCCATGTGGAGGGGAGGCTTAATTGGGCCTTAAGTGGCTTAAGAACCCAATATGAAGCCTAATGAGGCCTTATTACCCAATATGGCAATTAACCCTAAATGGACCCTAAAGGACTCACCCATTTGGCACCCATTTGGCTTATTAAGAGCCTTACATTGAACCCAATATGAAAAACTCACATAAAACACTCATTACAACCCAATGGCAAAGCAAACAATTGCTAAAACAATGCAAGTAAATGCTAAATGTGACTAAAAATCAAAGTGGGGACTCCAGGCTATCGCCTAGCCAAAGAGATGCTGCTGTAGCTCGAGTGGTGCTCCGTGTACGGTACTGATGACTCGCCGGCTCGTGCCTCTCGCGTGCTCTGGTGTCCGCACCACCTCATGGTATGGGCAATAGCCCTGATGAAATGCGGCACCCGGTGCCTGCTCATTGGGTGATGGGCTGATCGATCAGTCCCGCTCGCTGGCACGCGAAGAAGATGTTCAGGGTCTTCTCGCGAGGGAAGGAGTATAACTTCTTTAGCTGCTCGCGTTCAGGTGAATCCTCCTCGCCTTCAGATGAATCCGAGGATTCCTCAGAGAGCCAACCCCTGAGCGGAGCTCGACTAGTAGGTGGTACACCTGCCTCCCATATATGGGTGGAGCTAGCCCCCTAGCAAATGGGCCAAAGGGGAAAGTGTCCAACTGCTTGTCAATGCTCTCCAAGAACTGTAGCAGACGCCTTTGTTCCAATTGTAATTGTCGGATTTCCCATCGAATCTTTCGAATAGTGCTCCGCAATGCCAAGCATTCAGGGAGTGAGGGAGGAGCGGCTCCGCGGCCAGTGTTGGGCTATTGATTTGAAGGCCCGGCCTCGGAGGCATTGGAGCTCGAAGCCATCGTCACCATGTAGACCACGTTACCCGACCGGTTCGATCAACTCCAAGCATGAGGCTGTGGTGGGTCGACCGCATGGCCCAACATATTTATCAAGCCCTTTTGAATGAGCTCTTCTGCTATGTTCTTAAAAACATAGCAGTCCCCAACGGTGTGACCCAACCTTCGGTGATACACGTAATAGGTAGGATCATCTGTTTTATCCACCTCTGAGGGCTTCCGCGGATCTGGTAGGGTGATGAGCTTTTCTTTCATACACAGGTCAAAGAGCATCTTGGTATGCTCCTTCCTGAAGGAATAAGGCCTCTTCATACGCTCTGCTAAGAGAGACGCACTTACCTTGGCATCGGGCTTTTTGTCATTGCCTTTGGATTTTCCTTCCCCCTTGTCTCCATTCGTCAGGGAGAAGTCCACAGCATTTACCTCCTTGCCGCTAGCCAGACGGTCTTTGGAGGATTTGCCTTTGGCAGAAGCTTGTGTCGGGTGATCAGCGAAGAACATCCCAATCTCCGCCACCACCGTATTCAGCTGGTCGAAGCTTCTGATGTTTGAGCCCAGAAGCTTTTCACTAACTTCCGCCGACAAACCTCAGCAGCAGATGGTGATCGCATCTTCGGGCGTTGGAGGATTATCGCAGCCCATGCTGACGTCCCTCCATCGCTTGATGAAGTCCAGCGCGGTCTCACCTTTTCTTTGCTTAAAGGCACTGAGTTCCGCCAGAGAGACTTTGAGCTCGGCCATCTGGAAACGGTCGACAAACTTCTTTTGCATATCAGCCCAATTAGGTACTGAATTAGGCTTTAGCCTGGAATACCACTGGAAGGCGGTGCCAGTCAAAGACATGGCAAAGTACCACAGCAAATAAGACTCTTCTAGCGCCAATTCACCCATGGCCGTCATATAATAGGCCAGGTGTTCATGTGGAGAGCTCTGCCCATTGAACTTCTGGAGTTCGGGGCCTTCGGGCAATCCGACAGAAGTTTCTTAAATTGATGGTGGAGGGGATATGGCACGCTGTACAAATCAACGGTAGCCACACCCTCCCCATATTGAGCAAACTTCGCCTCCACGATCCGCTCAATCATCTGCCTTTGTGCCATAAGGCTTTCTGCAGTAGGAGTGGCGGATGACCGCGCATTGGCTTCAAATTCCACCGCCAATGGTAATTTCGCAGCAATGATAGAGGCATTGGCAGCTACTGGAAGGGGAGGAGGCTGTTGCTCCATCCTAGTGGGCGCAGCTTGGGGCTGACCCTGGACCTCCTTTTCACGCAAAAGCGATTGTAAGAGGCTCTTCAATCTTGGTTTTCGCGCCGGAGCTCCTCTAACGTGAGAGTTTGCTTGCGCCTCTTTCCCAAGGTCTTCCTCGTGTCCGGGGTTGCTGTCCCCGTGAAACTATGGACATCTTCTTGGCGTTCTTCTTGTCGTGCCGGCTCGGGCTGAGATGTCCCAGCAGCTGGCATTTGCTGCGTTTGTGACAGGATCCGAGAAACCGGCCTCGACCTCCTCAAATACTGAAGAGTTTGCGCCTCTTTCCCAAGGTCTTCCTCGTGTCCGGGGATGCTGTCCCCGTCGACACTATGGACATCTTCTTGGCGTTCTTCTTGTCGTGCCGGCTCGGGCTGAGATGTCCTAGCAGCTGGCGTTTGTTGCGTCTGTGCCAGGATCCGAGAAACCGGCCTCGACCTCCTCAAATACTGAAGAGGTTCAGCTCTCCTGAAGTGTCCTCCGGCTGCTTATCGGCGGAGGTAGTATAGCAGGTGAACACTTTGACAGTGTCATTGGTCAATGACACTGTCAAAGTGTTCACCTGCTATACTACCTCCGCCGATAAGCAACCGGAGGACACTTCAGGAGAGCTGAACCAACTGTTTCCTCCTGGGCGGTTGCCTACCAAGCCTAGATGTCATCCCTAGTCTGTCAAAAATAGATACTCGGGACGTGGAGGGCTGGGCTGAGCAATCCTCGTCCGTGTGCGTTGAACTAGCCCACGGAGAGGTCGGGCGCACCTTCTTACCGGCCCCTCGGCGCTTCTGTCCACGTAGGGGCTGGGTTGTGGACCTCGGGGATATTGAGGTCTCAGTGGTTGTCGGACTCCGCATCCGTTGAAGATCCGACATGCGGAAAGGCGCTTCCGCCCTTGCTCGCTTTATAATTCGGGCCTCTCAATTGGTGACCCATATTTTCTTCAATTGGAGCTGACGCTCCTCAATTGGGTTGCCAGGGGGGGAGCAAGTGGTTTGGGTCACCGCATTGAACCCTGGTTTACTCCCGGTACATTGGTAATTTCGCTCCGTCCTCCCGGACTTGTCGGAGGAGCTCGAAGCGGTTGGAGGTAGAAATGGTCGAGACGTGGCGATCCCGAGGCAGAATCGGCTCGCCTCCTTCGAGCCAGATGCGAAGATCTCCGACGGGTATAGTCTTACCGGAGCTGGATGTTGCCGCTGCAGGCTTTGTGCCCTTGCGGCTACGACGTTACCCCCGTTGAGTAGGAGCGACGTGGGTGACACCTACCGCCGTAGGCACGGCGTCGTGGTGGCGGCGGCGCTGCCCCCGTTGAACAGGGGCAGTACCTCTGAGGGTGGCCGCAGTAGAGTTGGTGCCGTTACGGCGATGACGCTGCCCCCGTTGAGCAGGAGCGACACCAACAGTGACTTGATTGACCGAGAAAACTCGGCCATTTGCTGAGACAAAGGGCCTGACACCCTTAATGGTCGGTGAAGAGTTGACCGGGCAGACCCGGCTAGGTGCCAAAGCAGAGGGCCTGACACCCCCGATGGTCGTCTTGTTGATCGGGCGAACCCGGCCAATTGTTGGAGCCGAGGGTCTGACGCCTCCAACAGTTGGCTTGCTGACCGGGTGAACCCAGCCAGATGCTGAAGTTGAGGGCCTGACACCCCCGACAGTTGTCTTGTTGACTAGGCGAACCCGGCCAGTTGTTGAAGCGAAGGGCCTGACACCCTCAGTAATCGTTGCCGCAGGCGTGGCTGAGCTGACCTCAACCACAGGCACAACGCCCAAGAAGAAGGGCGACCCGACGACTAGTGGAAAGTCGCCGAAAGCAAGTGGAGTCACCAGGTATCCGAACCTGACGTGGTTGGCGACGACCTGAGGACCGTAGGTAACGGCTGTCATCGTCTTCTTGTTGTCGTTACTGGTGGTGGTGCGCAACACAAAAGAAGTGGCGTGCGAATGCACGAAGAGCTCTCCAGTAAGCAGAGAGATGTGCCCTCCTCTTCCCGTCCTGTAAGAGGAAGAGGGGGCAATCAGAACCTTGGAGAAGGTTTGGGGACTGGACTTTCTTTGACAGAAAGAAGAAAGGCAAGAAAGGTCCCACCGGGCGTGCCAGTCTGTCGGCCACGGAATTTTATAGATAAATAAATATGTTCTTTTTGAAAAGAAACATCCCTCCATATGTGGAGGTTCATTCAGTGGGTGTGCATTGTATCAGACGATCTGGGTTCGGGTGCTGGACCTCTCCCCACTGTCAGTGTTGATTTATATCTGTCTAACGTCCGAACACCTTTGTTTAACTGTCAAAGAAATCCCAAAGTCTCCCCCATAGGTTCGGATGCGGAGGGCAAGCTCACTCGGGTGACTCTTGATGACCACTCGTTCACCACCAACACACTAACTAGACTAGGGTTTCATCAAAGGCCTTTTGAGTTCAGGCAAAACCCTAGAATTTAGGAGCATAAATGCAATTTTACAAAAGCCATAGGCATTTTTAAGTGGCGAGAGGTTTCCTGGACCCTGAGGCTCACTTTGTTAATAGGATAGGCGAAACCAGGGTGGCAAATTCGCCGGGTGCCCCCCGGTTTCGTCGGTCCCAGCGTTTTTCCACTTTGACAGCAATGCGGTTAGGAGAGTAGAATAAGTAAAATATGAAAGAAACCTTGGGTTTTCCTATTCTACCTCCAGCGGTAGAATACGCCACCCGAGGGTGGCTTATTCTACCTAAAACCCATTCTAATAACAAAGAGGGCACGAGAGTATTTTAGTAGTTTTACCTTCCAAAGGCCATTTTGGTAATTTTATCAGGCCATGGGTATTCCTAAAAATTTTTGGGTTAGAATGATAGTAGGATAGGATTATTGACTTTCCAAGGCGCTAGGGCCATTTGTGGAGAGTTTTAAGGGCGACTAGGCCACAACTAGGTCACGGGGGTATTTTTGTAATTTTACCGCGCCCTATATAGAGGTTCAAGGCGGCACCTAAGTGTCGAACGGGGCCAACAGTGTCTCCGAACCGAAAACGGGACAGGTGGCTTCATAGAAGGCTCACACATCTTGACCAGAGGAGGGGTATATCTATAATTCTCAAGCACCAGGGGGTTTTTCTTATAATTTTCCCTAGTTTGTAGAAAGAAGACTTGCGGAATACACCAGATATATTTATGGCCCCAGTGGGTGCAAAGTTGTCGGCAAGTTGTCGACTGTACAAAGATCCGCACTAACGCGGGAAGTAGGGGCATAGCCCCAATTACAAGAAATTATTGGGTAGAACTGCAAACAACATGACATTTTGTTTCTCGGGGCCCCGGGGAGGACATGTCCATAATTCCCCCGTTATGTGGACAGAACTACTCAATTTAGTCGTCCCGGGGCGTAGAAACTTACAAACATGGCCCACTGAGGGACATAATTACAAAAATACCCCTTAGGGGCATATACACAAGACCCGAGGACTTACCCCTCACAGGCCACGACAACAAACACAATCCTTGCAAGCTGGTTGCTTGGCCCTTCGTCCAAAAAAAATCCCCTCCTCTGCTCGGACCCTTAGGGGTCTATTTATAGAAGGTGGGAGACCCAGGTTGTCAGAAATGTGGGGAATTGCCCCGATTTTGACAACAATGTAGGAAACCGCTTCGGTTTTAACAGAAAAGTGGGCTTTTGCCCAAATTCTGACAAGGTGTGGCTTGAACCCTTTTTCTCCCCTTTCCTCCTTTTTTTCTTTTTTTTTGGGTGGGAACACGGGCGCGGAGGGGGTGGACCCGCAGGGCAGACCAAGAGGGGTCAAATGACCCCGCGGGGGTCATGTTGACCCCGTAGGGGTGGGGGGGGGGGGTGACACGACCCCTGCGGGCATTGGTGACACGACCCCCCGCGGGGTCGGTCGACCCCGCTAGGACCCAGCAGGGTGGTCCCGCGGGGCCAGTCGACCCCCCTCCTTGGGGTCCAGCGGGGGCATTTGACCCCCAGGCCATCCTTTTGGCCCCTCTCCGTGTCTTTTCTCCCATTTTTTGTCGCCCTGGGTCAAGGAGAAACCCAATTCTGTATTTATTGCTCCCCGAGGTCCATTCTTCGCCGCGTGGCAGCAGTACGTCGGTGGAGACTCGCACAGGAGTGACGGCTTGTTTGTGTGTTGTTTGGTTGTGCGCCGCTCGCTTGGAGAGGAATCTCTGCACCTGTCCGTGCCGTGTGATACACTTGCTCGACTACTTTGACAGTGTGTATGCATATCTTCCTCCTAATTTTCCTTGCTGCGACGCCGCTTGCGATTGTATGGTCGGGTCAATGAACCCTAAATTGCGGAGGTACTCCGCGGTTCGACGACGTCGGCGCTACGCCGTATTTTCCGTCGGTTGTCATGAGACAAATCTCTCAAAATATTTCGAGATAATTACGGGTGCAACAATAGGGAATGGTCAGCAGGCCTGATTTTGAAAGGACAGATGGTGCACTCACTATCATCTTCTTCAAGAGAGATGTCATCTCTTCAGATCTTTGTGTCGTTGTGGCCCAATTTTTTGTGATTGAACTTTTGGCGGGGCTGGGCTTCTCCATCTAGAAGGAATTGAAGGAAGCAGAAATGCTTCAACTGGCAGAGCTATCAACCTCTTCCAAGGTCATAAAATACGTGATGCCAGATTGGATGCCAAGATATGGGGATGGGAGAGCAATGGCAAGTATTCAAATCTATCAGCCCGTGCAGATGAACCATATATACACAATCCTAAAGGATAGAAAAACAAGATCTCTCAATCAATTTGTAAACCATATATATACATGAACAGGAACATATACTAATAAATGCAAAGGTGCAACTTATTACATTCATACTTTGGAAAGTATGACTTTGTGTTGGCCCACTAATTGAATTTTGTAATTCATTGTATGAGAAAGTGAAAAAAAATTCAAACATGTAGTCACACAATGTCTGAACAAGCAGCACAAAGATTGTATATATGCAGTGGATAATGTTAGAAACATACTGATTTGCTGACTGATGAATAAACTGATCTAACTGTTGAAATGCAGTTCCAGTGATTATGCTCCCAAGAAACACATTGACAAGTAAGAAGAGGTAATACTTGGCTGCAGATCTTCGCTCAAGAGATGATATGGCCACAAGTCCTTCGAACTTGGACATAATCATCAAAATAGTTGGCAACAAGATCAGGAAAATCTTAAGAGCAATTCCAGGAAGAACACCTTGTATAAATGATTTGATAAATTTTCTGCAAAAGGAAAAACATCAAATGGTTGTCATAATTAGTTGGATACAGAATATGGTCAGCAACAAGTGTACACCCAACTGGACAACTGATATATTCCCAGTGTTCAATAATTACAGTATTGCACTCTGCAATAAAGCCAAGAAAGGTTGAAAAATTGTTTTCATGCTGAAAATGATTGGAGCAAAATCGAGTGTTAGAAGGAAAATCGAGAGTGTTAGAAGGACCATGACATAAAACCTTGCTGACTTGCTTTTAAACGATCCCTAAATCCTGGCATCCATTATTTACCACACACCTTTTGATCCATCAAGTCAATAATCTAAGATCTGCACTATTTTATGTCTGTAGTGGGTCTGGGCTTAGAAGCAACAACCGGGGCATAATTCACTCTCTAATTCACTAGTGAGAAGTTCTGGATTATTTTAAGTAATCTAAGATCTTCTCCGTTCTACATATGTACACAGGTCACAGCAAGCAATAAGAAGACCGGAAAGTAATAACTAACACAGTGAAAGCAATAACAACTAGGAGTGTCACTGTAGTTAAATTAAAGCAAAGGTATGAACTGAGTGTCACCTATAGAAAAAGTTGGGGAACTCAAATACTAAAAAAATATTCTCCTTGAACCTTGGGAACTCCAGCATTAGAAAACATATTCTCCTTGTGGAGAAAAAAAAGGAAAGGTGAAAGCTCGCGAATTCCAGGAGAAGAGTACATACATTTCAATTAAGGGCTTCAAGAATGGAACAGCCTTCTCAATTCCTTCAATGTTTGCAAGAGACTGAACAAATGCTATAGGAATCATGAAGAAGAAGGTAAGAAAGAAGAATGCCACTGCTATGATCAACCTTCTAATTGTAAGAAATAGAAATGGGATTGCCAGATTTTGCCAATATACATCACGGGGCTCTGGAGCCCATTCAGTCAACCATAAAGTTGGATTCCTGGTTTGTTGAGTCTGTGCACAAACAGCTGCCCCCCATCGTGTTCTGAAGGATACAAATGCTGCTGGCATGATAGACTTGGTGCTGTTTTTGACTTTTTCACGTTCTTCAACTTCCTAGAGTTAAACAATCTATCAGAAAAGGAAGAAATGGTTTACAATAAGAGGATTATATCATTACTTTAATTGAAGGTAAATTAGAAACACAAGGCTATGATGATGTCTTAATATCAAACTCCTGTAGCCATCATCGTATCACATGGGTTAAACAATCTATCAGAAAAGGAAGAAATGGTTTACAATAAGAGGACTATATCATTACTTTAATTGAAGGTAAATTAGAAACACAAGGCTATGATGATGTCTTAATATCAAACTCCTGTAGCCATCATCGTATCACATGGGTGCCATCATGAACCCAGCTGTCTTCACAATACCTCTGGAGATTCCCTGGTTCTGTGAATCTCCAACAACAATTATGATGACAGTTACAAAGTATGAAAAGTAATGATGAAAAGATTCAAGCCAAATCAAAAAGATAAGTCATTCCTCTTCATTTATGAAGAGCACAACGTGTCACATAATACAACAACTAATCAATAGATGCATGCATAACACACATTGAACATTAAAAAAAAAAAGCCTTGCCCATAACTTCATTGAAAACTATACCCTTTCATATGTGGCCACTTCCTTTAACGAGGTTTATTGCATACCAACATTAACAAACAAGCCTTGCCACATAATGTATTAAATGTAAAAGAAAAGGGATGTAAAAGTATAATCAGTCAGCTCACAAAAAGCTTCCATAGTGTCTCTAATCATCGCCCCAACAAAAGGAAAAAGTGAGGAGTTATGAGACTGCACTTTACAAAAGGTGTTTAGCCCATTTACTTACTCTCTCACAAACAAAAGTGACAATTCTATCTTCCTCCCTTTTGGAGATTCTATTGTTTCTTTCACTCCATAAAACCCATAGTGTAACATGGAGGATGAGCCACCAGATCACTATGTTCCCCTTTAGGTCCCACCTCTTGTGCCACTTGAGGAGGAGATGGCTCGCACTCTCAAAGCGGCCCAAGGAGTGGTGGATTCTATCCCTGATCTTACACCAAACCCCTCGAGAGAAGGGGCATCCTGTGAAAAGGTGGTTAAGATCTTCCTCCTCTTCCCCACACAAGCAGCACAAAGTAGGTATATCTTGAAGGAAGGGTGCAAGCCTGTCACATGTGGGTAACCCCAACTATAGGAGATCTACCATATCAACAACTTCACCCCTTTTTTTTTACAGCTTCACCTTGAGTGGGTTCTTAGGAGCCCAAATTTGTGGAGCTAGACAGTGGCACATTCCCCCATCTGAAATGAGTGTGAATGCAGATCTAACTAACAAAATTCCCTCCTTCTCCCATCTCCACACCCACCTATCGGCCCTGCTGTCCACCGGTATAATGTAGGAGGAATAGCAGGAGACTCTCAAGCTGGTCCAGCTCCTCATCTGTAAGATTCCTCCTGAAGGTAGGTGACCAAGTGCCCCCAAGTTGTGTGTCAAAGAAATGTGTCACTGATGCCCTTGGTGCAGTCGAGATAGCAAATAGCTTCGGAAAGGACTCTTCTAGTGTGAAATCTCTACACCACCTCTCCTTCCAAAACAGGCACCTTTGTCCATTACCCAAGTTGATCCGAACACTGACTTTGATAATGTTGCCACATTGAAGGATGCCTCTCCAAATCGGTGAGACATTATACCTATATGCCAATGACAAATCCCACTCTCTTGACTTGTTACAGTATCTCTTCCTGATAAGATGTAACCACAAACCACTGTCCTCCGCCTCAAGTCTCCACAACCATTTACACAGTAAAGCCAGGTTGAAATCTCTAATGTTATTGATCCCCACTCCTCCTGCTTCCTTGCTTTTGCACACTTTTCCCCAAGAGATGTCATGCCAGCCCCTGCCTCTGTCCCCATTGCCATGTCCCCACTCCTCCTACTTCCTTGCTCTTGCACACTTTTCCCCAGGAGATGTCATGCTATCCCCTGCCTCTGTCCCCATTGCCATGCCAAAAGAATCTGGCCTAAATGGACTCTAGCTTCTTGGCCACAGTTTTGGGGATCTTAAAAAGGGACAAGTAGTAAATAGGAAGACTGTCAAGTATTGAGTTGTATAGCACCATCCTCCCCCCATAAGAGAGGTGCCTCGCCTTCCAGCCTGCAAGCTTGAACTCCATCACCACCACCTGCCAATCTCTATAGTGAAGGGCCCCTAAAGACAGGAGTAGGCCCAGATAAGAGAAAAGAAATATCCTATCTAACGGCCCAAAATAAATGTTGCTCTCTTGAGTGACCTCTCCCCCATGTTGACCCCTGCTATGCAACTTTTTGTTGTAGTTCACCTTCAGCCCACTGATCTCTTGCAATAGCTCTAACATCAATATGGCATCATATACTTGATCCGCCTCATCTACTAGAAACAAAATAGTGTCATCCACATACTGTAGGTGGATGATGCTCATGCTCTGATGCTTGCCGTTTCAAACTGCATCCACATTCTGCTTAAGATTTGTGTCACTAAGACAAATAAGAGTGGTGACAAAGGGTCTCCCTGTCGTAGCCCTCTGCCGCTATGAAATGGCGAAGGGGGCTGGCCATTACTCAAGATTGAAAAGGAGGCTGATGAGATGCAAGTCTAGATCCACCCAATCCAGCTCTGATCAAAAGCCCATCTTCTCTAGAATGTGGAAAAGGCATTGTCAATTGACACTATCATACGCCTTCTTGAAATCCAGCTTCAATACTACGCTCATAAGAAAGTTCTCCTGAATGTGTCTTCCCCTGATGAGTAATAAGAAAGTTTTGTAGGTACCATTAAGCAAACTAATGGGGTTTAAAGTCCACAAATTAAGCGGGTTTTATTGATGGGTCTTAAGGCTTAAATCAGGTCCTCCTTGAAGTGTTGGAAGAAGAAGACCAAAGGGAAGCCATCTAGGACTAGAGTTTTGTAGGTACCGTTAAGCAAACTGATGGGTCCCTCGACCTTGATGGAAGCAATGTAGTTGATTCTCCTCCTTCCTGAAGCAATTCTCTGAAAGTAGGTTGAATGTGTCTTTCCCCTCATGAATGCCCCCTGGTGTCCACTGACAACTTTGCCAATCACCCTTTCTAGCCTCCTAGTCAACAGCTTTGTGATAGTTTTGTAGGTACCATTAAGCAAACTGATGGGTCTAAAGTCCACAAAGTCTTGTGCAACCTACTTCTTCGGGATCAAAAGCAAGAGGGTTTTGTTGATACCCCTCAAGTGAGCCCTGAATTCTCTTAAGGCTTGAATCAGGTCCTCCTTGATAATCTCCCAGAAGTTTCAGAAGAAGAAGAAAGGGAAGCCATCTAGGACTAGAGTTTTGTAGGTACCGTTAAGCAAACTGATGGGTCTAAAGTCCACAAAGTCTTGTGCAACCTGCTTCTTCGGGATCAAAAGTAAGGTTTTGTTGATACCCCTCAAGTGAGCCCTAAATTCTCTTAAGGCTTGAATCAGGTCCTCCTTGATAATCTCCCAGAAGTGTTGGAAGAAGAAGACCACAAAAGAAAGCCATCTAGGACTAGAGTTTTGTCACCTGCAAGGGAGAAAACTGCCTATCTGATCTCCTCCTCCATTGAAGGACTAGATAGAGCCTCACGCTTTGCCGAAGAGAGCTAGGGAAGTAAGTCACCTGCAATGTTAGGTCTACTAACCTACTCCCTCAATGAAAAGCTTAGAGTAGAACTCCTTGGCATACCCTCTTATATCTTCCTCCCTATTAACAATCTGACCCTCGACCTTGATGGAAGCAATGTAGTTGATTCTCCTTCCTGAAGCAATTCTCTGAAAGTAGGTTGAATGTGTCTTTCCCCTCATGAATGCCCCCTGGTGTCCACTGACAACTTTGCCAATCACCCTTTCTAGCCTCCTAGTCAACAGCTTCGTGATAGTTTTGTAGGTACCATTAAGCAAACTGATGGGTCTAAAGTCCACAAAGTCTTGTGCAACCTACTTCTTCGGGATCAAAAGCAAGAGGGTTTTGTTGATACCCCTCAAGTGAGCCCTGAATTTCTCTTAAGGCTTGAATCAGGTCCTCCTTGACAATCTCCCAGAAGTGTCAGAAGAAGAAGATCAAAGGGAAGCCATCTAGGACTAGATTTTTGTCACCTGCAAGGGAGAAAATTGCCTATCTTAGAGTCACACGCTCTGCTGAAGAGAGATATCTCCTCCTCCATTGAAGGACTAGATAGAACACGCTCTACTGAAGAGAGCTGGGGAAGTAAGTCACATGCAATGTCAGGTCTGCTAACCTACTCCCTTAGTGAAAAGCTTAGAGTAGAACTCCTTGGCATACCCTCTTATATCTTCCTCCCTATTAACAATCTGATACCTGACCTCGATGGAAGCAATGTAGTTGATTCTCCTTCTTCCTGAAGCAATCCTCTGAAAGTAGGCAGTGTTCTTGTCGCCTTCCTTGATCCATTTCTCTCTAGATCTCTGCCTCTAGTAAATCTCTTCCCAAGTGAAGATCTCGTGAAAATCTGCCCAAAGGCTATCCCTGCACAGTCTATCAGAGTCATCCATCGACCATGCCTCCTCTAAGCAATCTAACCCTTCCAACTGTCAAAGAACACTTTCCTCTTAGCTAATCTGTCAAGAAGGCTTTTGCCATGCAAGATCCACCATGTCTTTGCTCACACCATGCCCTCCTGACTGTGTCCACGAAGTCTACCTCCTTGAGCTAATACCTCTCAAATATGAAGCCCTATCTTCTCCCCCGTCTACAGCTAGTCTTCAAAAGAATGGGTTTTTGATTTGCTGTCGATCTCGCCAAGCAAGATGCCTACACGTGGAAAGTGCTCCTCCCAGTCCATAGACATTAGGAACCTGCCCAACTTGGAGCAAGCTGATGTCGCCCTCAAATTGGACCAAGTGAATTGAGCAGTCAACAGTCCAATGTCAATAAGTGTTGCCTCCTTTATAAAGTCATAGAAATCCTCTATCTCCCCCAAGTGGGGTTAGCTCCCATTCGAAGCTACTGTCACTGGAATGAAGTCACCACCCACACACCAAGACCGAACAGATTCACCCAAAGTGCTCTCTTCCCCACCCTAGTTTGGGGATCATAGACTCCCGAGAAGTCCCAGGAGAAGCTATCCCTCAAACTACAGAAGTGGAGGAAGATGGCCTCTCGATCGACCTGTCTATCCTCCTCCACCTCAAATGGGTTTCACAAAATCATAATGCCTGCAGGCCTCCCCCTCTGTTGGGGCCACCCCCTTCCAAAGTCTAACACCCCCGATCTCCCTCATAAGGCCCTCCCCATCCCATTCACACTTGGTTTCCTGCAAGCAGAGGATGTCCACCTTGCATCTTCTTACAAACTCCACCACCCGACCAACCTGTCTATCCTCCTCCACCTCCTCAACCGCTAATGGGTTTCACAGAATCATGATGCCTCCAGCCCTCCCCTCTACTGGGGAGGCCACCCCCTTCGAAAGTCTAACACCCCCGATCTCCCTCATGAGACCCTCCCCATCCCCTGCCCACTTGGTTTCCTGTAGGTAGAGGATGTCCACCTTGCATCTCACCAACTCCTTCACCACCCTCCTCCTCTCGCCCCTACCTAGACCCCTCATATTCCATGAAATGATCCTCATAAGGATAGGGGTGTGCCCCCCCCCCCTCTCCCTACTCTTGCTCGTCTCCCCCCTTCTCACTGTCGGCCCTACCACTCGCTGCCCTCTCCCTCTTTTGTGATTTTCCTTCTTCCCCTGCCTTGCCAATGCAATCAGCCATCTTTTCCTGGACCTTGATGAATACCCCCGTAATACCCTTTCCACCCCCTCAAAGGAGACCCCTAGCTTGTCCGCTAAGTCTCTCAAGTGAGCCTTCGCCATCTTCTCCATGACTCCCATCAGTTCACTCCCCTCCTCCTTGCCTAGTCTATACCTTTCCTCTACATCCTCGCCATCAAAGTCTCCCTCCTCAGACCCGAGTGTGCTCAGGACAAACTCGTCGTTTGCCAACTCTCCTGTCCCTGTCAGTTGGTCGAGTTTCTATGAACCTACCACCAGTCTATGCATCTCCTACCCAAGTAATGCCACTGTAGTACAGGTGCCTTCAATTGACTGATCATGGCCACCCCCTTCGAAAGTCTTAACACCCTCGTCCCTCATGAGACCCTCCCCATCCCTTGCACACTTGGTTTCCTGTAGGCAGAGGATGGCAAGCCATCCTAAATTAGTAATCATTTCAGAATAGAGCACATTAAAAGAAAATAAAATAGTCTAGCAGATAGTTTAACAAGAGAACTAAATATTTGTAGCTAACATATTCTTTTTTTACAGATGGCTGACAAAAAGGGAAAAGCTATATAGTGCAAGAAGGGGAAAGTTCCAAGAAAAAGAATATTGTAGGAATCATATTCCATGAAACGCTAATAGATGAATGCCATATAGCACCACTTGAAAAGTAAGAAAAGCATATGCTAGAATTTTTGAAGAAATGAGAGGTCACCTTCCTAAAAAGGTTGAGGGTAGAAGCTGGAATGAGGTTCCAAGAACTGTTCGTCAGATATGGAGGAAACCTTACATAGGAAATATACGAGCAAGAAACAATGGACCAATTTCTATTTGAAACAAAACATCTAGGACTTAAGTACTATGCCAGAAAGATCCTATATGACAAGGAACTTGAAAAAAATTATGAAAGATTGCAAAATAGAAAGGAAACAAAGTTCCACATATATCCAAAAGTTTGGAGACGCTAAACTCCAGGTTTTTTTGCATTTCAAATATTAAGGAATTTGCCTCGGTTGAAACACTTATGAGCCAAAGAATCCTCCAACGTTTGACATTGAATGCAAACGACTGGCAAGAAGGCATTTTTTATCCCTTTATTGAAAAAGTCATAAAAGCCTTAGTCAAAGCTTACACTTTGGACCAGACAAATCTAATGCACACTACCAATACCAAGGTACGACCATCTAGAAACCACAAATGGGAATATGTTACTCTGAATATGCCATGAACCTATACCACTTCATGCTCTCCACTGGATCAAATATATGAATTTATGCAAAGAGCTGAGTTGATTCGTAGAGGTTCAAATATATGAACCTATAATCTGGCATTGATCTTCCCCAAAATAGTAGTAGATGATTTGTTATGGTAAGTCTACAAATGGCAAGGAGACCTAATTATCGGAGGATTGAAGAAGATTCACAACCTCAACACACCTTCAAGGAGCATGTGTTTTATACTGGACCTAGAACTGCTAGGGTACAAGATCCAGCAAATGGACTAGTCTCGAAGTATATATGGGGGAAAAAGCAAGGGGCAGCTGACACTGAAGAAGCCAAACAGATGTAGAAAAATTGGTCCTGGACCCGCTAACACTGAAGGACATGGACCTATCAGCCGAAGACATTTCTTTGGCAGAAAGGATTCAGGAAATTCTGGATAGAGACGATGAGAAAAGGGAATTATAAAATGATTTGGACTTTGTGGGCCTAGACAACCTAGAGAATGCCATGGAGCCATAAATGTCTTAATCAAGCACATTAAAGATTCTAGGAACAATAATATTCTCCACCAACCACAGTCACGAAGATAACTCCACCTAATGAAGAGACCCCGGATTTAAAATTACGTGAAGCCCGTAATAGTCCCTGAAGCAACCTATATAAATTGAAGCCATTTCCATTTGAAGGAGCACCACCAACAAGAAGAGCTAGAAGAGTCCTTCCACGTTTTCTTTCTTGAGTCCTATAAGGCCATAGGCCAGTGTGCAAGAGAGAGAGAGAGTATGTGAGTAAGAGAGTCTTGTAAAAGAATAGAGTTTGGCTATAATCCAAGCTTGTTAAAAATGATCAGTTATATTTACATATTTTTCATTAGCCTTCTTGCGCGTGTTAAAAATTATTATTGGGGAGTTCATTTGTTGAACAAGTTAGAAAACATGTGCACGATTAATTCCATGAATTTTTATTGGGGAGTTCATTTGTTGAACAAGTTAAATAACATGTGCACGATTAATTCCATGAACTTGGGTTTATGATTTAGGGTTCGGGTATTGGACAACTCCCCACCGACTGCAATCGATGTTTATTTACAACGTCCTAAAAGCCCCAGTACCATTGATTGATTGCCAAAGATAATCATTCACCTTTACAGTATTAGTTGTGATGTTCAAGGCACACTCGCCATTGCCGCCTAGCATCCCTTGAAGGGATAGGGCTTTATGCAATCTTCTAGGAAGGCTAGGGTTGTTTCCAAATTTATCTAGGTTTATTTAGAATTTCTAGACAAATCGGGGTATTTGAGTAATTTCTGGATAGGTTAGGCTATTTTTGTAAGTTCTGAACTAGACAAGGGGTATTTATGTAATTTTTGAAAAATTAGGATTTGTATGCAATTTGGCATTTGGGAGACTTTAGGTTACAGCTTGGTACTGGCTAGAGTTTGATTGCCCCTTAGTGCTGGCGTGGGTCCGATCCCCAAAATTTGTCCTTGATGAACCATCGGATAATTAGTTTGGAGCTTCGTCATTAACTTGATTCCTTGATAGTTGCCCTTGAATTGATTTTATTGGAGTGAGGACACATTTGCAATTGAAATAGACATTTGCAGCGATGTATACACAATTTTAAAGAACCCAGGGTATTTTTGCAAACCTTGGTCATTTCACAATACTTAGAAAGTATATGACATTTGCACAAGTACGAGACCTTACAAGACATTTTTGACAAATTGTCAAGTTTACAGGACTTTTCTGTAGATTGCAAGGTCATTTACACAATTCCCTGAAATTATAGGCTATTTGTTCAATTACATGACTTTTTGGACTTTTCTATAAAATTACAAGATATTTTCATAATTTCTTATTATTTCAGAAAATTACATGATGTTTCCTGTAATATTACAAGAAATTACAAAAATGTGCACACATGGGCATAAATGCCATTACAGGGGTATTTTTGTAACATATCCTTGTCCTGGGCCTTCAAAGAACAGAACAGAACAACGAACAAAAACTCCAAGTGTGCTGGGACTCCTCCCTTGGGCTATGTGTGCGCTTGTGGTATTTATAGTGGGAGGGGAGGGGGACCTACCTGGTCCCCTATGGGGCCAAGTGAGAGAGTGAGGGGGCGGTCCTATAAAAGCCCCCCCCCCCCCTTTTTTGTTTGGCTTGGGATTTTGTGTGCACCACGTGAAGAAGAAAACAACACCTTCCCATGCCTTCTCCGTTTTGGTCTTTATTGGCTTTCTCCGTGCCACTTGTCATTGGAGGAGATCTCGTTCTTCGAGGAGCACTCCTTGACCACTTCGTAAGCGCGGCGAGAGACTTCCTTAACTGTGAGGGTTTCTCCCTTTCATGCCGTATATATGTTAAGACTTAACTGTGAGTGTGGAACTGAAATGTGTGTAAAAAGATGTGATCAAATCTTAGTGGATGTTAGTAAAGGAGCTCGGGGAAGGCCTAAAATGAGATGGAGCGATGTTATATTAGGAGGGACATTGGCTTCTTAGGTTTAAATATATAACATTCTTTTTGAAAGTGGGTGGTTGTTGTATCCAGACATTTTCCCAGAAAAAAAAATAATGAGGAATGGGGCTCGGGAATTTCCCCGAACACCTTCAAGGCGTTATTTGTCTAACCCCTTCTAGGACATGCCGGGCTCAGTCGAGGGTCCTAGCCAGCTGGCTGTGACTCACGACGTCAACTACAATTGACGGGGGCCATCCCCGATCACTCAGCACGCAATTTCACCCGCCTTCAACTAAGACACCCGGGCCAACCTGGGAGCGCCCTGACAACAAGCCACGGCACGTGGCACCCAGCAACGAGGCCGGGATTCACCCCCATAACGCCTCCCTTCAGCACTCTAAAGCCAAAGGAGTACCTTTCCTAGTCAAACACGGGCTTCGAGAGCCCTTAGCACACTTATACGGCCCGTGGTCGCGTGTCGGGAATTTCCCCGAGCACCCCGCGGGCGCGTATGTTCCAGCCATTCTGTAACAAGCCAGGGCCGACCCACAAGCTCGGACACACTAGCCGTATCATACGGCAATCTCTAGCAAGTCGGGGTCACCCCCGACCCTCAAACACGCGGCAATGAGCCGTTAACTTTCAGCCCCCGGGCCAACCCGGGGCTACCAGTCAACCCGCCATACAACGCAGCACGCTTCGCCAAGGCGCCCACATGCCCGAAACGTCTTCCCTCAGTTCTTACAGACTATCATCCTCACTCCGGAGCCAAATCTAAGGCCGACCAGCCAGCTACTCGAGCCGCTCGACAACCCGAAGTGCGGGAATTTCCCCGAACACTTTGCGAGTGACAGCAACAACATTAAACAATTGACCCCCACGGGTCAATCCCAGCAGCCCGGAGACCTAAGTCCATAGAAGGACAACGACAAAACGACATCGAAAGACCCCCGGGGCTGCCCCTCATGACGACGGCTCGCCCGGGGGGGAGTTCGCCCCAAGCACGGCCACGCCCAGGTGGGGGCCCGAGGGCTTCCCCACTATTGGTAGTAATTTTTGCCTACAAATTACCTCGAGACAAACCCCCATCCTTTCTTCAAGCGAGTCACAATATGTAGGGGGTGAGATATTGCTTAAACTCACCACTGCAGAAAGGGGTGACCAGAACTCCCGAGGGGGGGGGCTTCGAAGGAGGTGACTAGACGCTCCCCCCATGTCACAACAATTCTACTCCAAAGCAGGTCAGCACATGCCACCTCCCCGGGGTGAAACCACCCTATCCGGGGTGGGGCTCAGACCTCCACCTCCTCGGGGTGAAACCACCCTGGACAGCAGCAGCAGCAACCAGCGGCACCTGCCCGGGGTGGGTGAGGCTCGCAGCACAGCAGCTGGACAGCAGCAGCATGCCACCTCCCCATTGTGAAACCACCCTGTCCGGGGCGAGGCTTAGACTTCCACCTCCCTGGGGTGAAACCACCCTGGACAGCACAGCAGCAGCACCTGCCCGGGGTGGGTGAGGCTCGTAGCACAGCAGCTAGACACCAACAGCATGCCACCTCCCCGGGGTGAAACCACCCTGGACAGCACAGCAGCAGCACCTGCCCGGGGTGAGGCTCAGACCTCCACAGGCTTACAGCACTTGGGAACAGCGGACAACAACAACACTTGGGAACAGCCTGCATACGTGTCCGGAGCTCCACAACAACAGCAGGAGGGACCTCCCCGGGGTGACAAGCCTTTGGAGTGTGGTCACCCCACTTTTCTCCCCTCCGGGGGTTCCGATCACCTCCTTGGCCAATGGTGACTGTCACCTCCTCTTTCATTTAAATGGAGCAAAAAAAATCCACCAGGGGTTTTACGGAGCAGGCCCAGAAGAACCCGTCCGGGGTCGGGCCAACCCGTGCGGGGTCGCTCGACCCCGGACAAGTCTGCGCGCGGGCGGGGCCCTCTGTCGGGTGTCGCGCGACCCCCGAGGCACTGAGGTCAAATGACCCCGAGAGGGCCTGCCCGGGGTCAGCAGACCCGGGGAGGACCTGCCCGGGGTCATTCGACCCCGGGTGGGTCCGGGGTCATCCAGCCCGGGCCGCCCTCCTCTCCCAGGCGCGAAAACCAAAAAGAAAAAGGAAAAAAGGGAAAAATGGACCTCCCCGGGGTCATTTTCATCCCGTTTAACCCGTACGGGTTCAAACACCCTCGGGTGGCACCCTACTTCTATAAATAGACCCCCAAGGGTCCACTCAACATCTACAACCTACGAAGCATCCACTACGCACCAAAGACATTCGTCAAGGATTTTGTTCGTTGTTTTGACCCACGAGGGGTAAGTCCCTGGGTCTTATGTATATGCCCCTAAGGGGTATTTTTGTAATTATGCCCCTCAATGGGCCATGTTTGTAAGTTTCTACATCCCGGGACGACTAAATTATGTAGTTCCGCCCGCATAATGGGAGAATTACAAAAATGTCCGCTCCGGGTCCCGAGAAATAGAAAGTTATTTGCAGTTATACCCTGCAACTTCTTGTAATTGGGGCTACGCCCCTACTTCCCGCGTTAGTGCGGATCTTTATACAGTCGACAACTCGCCGACAACTCTTGCACCCACTGGGGCCATAAATGTATCTGGTGTATTCCACAAATCTTCTTTGTACACAGATTGGGAAAATTATAAAAAAAAACCCCGGCTTGTGAAAATTGCACATATACCCCTCATGCGGCCAAGTTGACGTGTGTGAATTGCACATATACCCCTCATGCGGCCAAGTTGACGTGTGTGGCCCCTTCTACGAAACCCCTCGTCATTCCTTTGGTCCGAGGACATTGTCAGCTCAGTCCGACGCTTGGGTGCCACCTCAACTTGGGTCCACGTAGGATGTGATATAAAATTACCAAAACACTCCTATGACTTAGAAAAGGCCCCCCGAAACCCTCCAGAAACGGCCTCAATGCCTTGGGAAGGCAGGAACCTTATCCCACTTTCCTTCCAACCCGAAAATTTTGGGAATACCCCTGGCCTGGTAAAATTACCAAAATATCCCTGGAAGTGTAAAATTACCTAAATACCCCCAGGGTCCAAGGAACCTCCCGTGACTCCAGATACGCCTACGGCTCCTTCATAATCATCCTTATGCTTCTAAATTTTAGGGTTTTGCCTATAAATATAATGGGCCTCTACTGAAACCCTAACTCAGTTATCCTATCGGATGGTGGTGAGTGAGTGGTCCTTATGAGCCTTTCAAACGAGCTAGCCCTCAACATCAGAACCCCTACAGAGGAGATTTTGAGACTTCCTTGACAGTTAAACAAAGGTGTTCGGACGTTAGGCCGATGTAAATCAACACTGACTTTGGTCAGTGGGGAGAGGAATGTCTATTTTCAGCACGATGTAAATCGTGCACCCGAACCCAAATGCGCACCGACGGAATAAACCTCTATACATAGAGGAATGTCTCTTTTCAAAAAGAACATTTTTAAATGTTTATTTTTCTACGAAAAATTCCGTGGTCCACACCGGTCCTATACAAAATGCCACACAAAGATTTATGTTACCACCGCGAGAAATATATAATAACAAAAGAAACTCCCCCCCCCCAGGGGAATCTCTCGTGGGTAAATACGCCAAACAGTGGTACCACTTTTGTATTAAATAAAAAATGGAATATACAAGTAAAGGCACATTACAAAGGAGATCAGCCCCCCCAGGGGAATCTCCCAACCGGTCCTATACAAAATGCCACACAAAGATAGTGTGGAACCCCAACAAAACAAAAAGTGGTGAGTTGAGAGAATTCACATTACAAAGGAGATCAGCCCATTCCCTCACCCCATCACACACAAAAGAGACCACCGACTCCACAACTCTTGACTTCCTCTTGAATTTATAGCACTTGATAGAAATCTTTGGCGGAACAGGATTCATGTAGTTGACCCCAAATAATGGGATGATGATGAATTGACATGTATGTTTGGCATGATATTTATAGAAGACGTAGGATGGTTAATTTTTTTGTACGCTTTATTATATATTGTCGTCGGTTTTCTCAATTGTTTTGCCCTTTAGAGGAAACGTATGGTTGCTTAGAACTCCTCAAAGGATATGATTGTAAATTCGAGATTACTGTGGCAAGGGTCTATAGCAGTTCACTGTTGCAATTGGGACATGATGTATTTCAGAGAAAGAGTAGAGAAAAAATGAAAAGAGGAAGAATAAGAGATGAGAGGGAAAGGTTACGACCATACGTCAGCCGCCCCTCGTCAAAATTAGGGTAGTTTGGAAATTACAGCCAGAAACAAAAATACCTCTCATACGGAGAAATAACATGATGTTGCACCCACTTATTTTCTCGAGCTAATCGAGATTTAAGTTAAGGGAATCACTCCTTAGACATTGCAAGACGTAACCCCGAAGATGTTCTACCGGCCAAGTCGAGGTCAGAAACTGGAGCATCTTGCTATATCGTATGGCACAACACAACAAACGGGGACGACCCTCGAACACATGGCACGACACCACGCTGGCCATCCTACGGCATACAGGCTCGACTCAGGACCCAAGAAAACACGCTATGTCCCACGACACACAACATAAAAAAAGTGGGGAACGACTCCCAAAGTGTCTTCTACAAGCGGCTGTCGCCACATAGGATATCCCTCGAGACCTCTCCCTACAGGTTGCCACGCAACCTAACGCCAGCCGTCCTCGAGTACCGCCTCTGCTCGCTCACTTCCTCTATCACCTCATCGTTTGACCAGCACCACCACCCGCACCTCCCCGTGGCTCTCTTTCCTTGCCCGTCACCGCCCGCACGCCTTCTGACAAGAGAAGGGAGATGAGGCCACACCACCAGCAAGTGGCGGCCCCAGTGATGTACCCCACAACTCGAAGGCCTGACCCCTTCCCATCTATGACGCTGCCACTGTTGGCCACTGTGCTGCCCTCCGTCGCTGCAGCTGTTGGCTGCCACGCCGGCCGCCCTCCTCCGTCCAGCCATAGCTCCACCTCTAGCCGCTGCTACTGGTTCTGAGCCGCCAAGCTGCTAGGCTGATGCTCCACTTCTCGCTGCGCCACCTCTTCCATCATTCGCTACCCACGAGTTGTAAAGCTCGTAAGAGAAATATTTTGGTGTTGTGGGGGTGCATGAAAATTAGAAATAAATGCAAAAAGTGCAAAAAGTAAATTCACATGATTTATTCATTTAATAACAAAACTAAATAAGCATTTTACAAGAATTTTTGACTTTAATTTCGAGTCCAAATCCACTCAGTACAGTCAACAAGAAAGAGTATGTACACTGAAACGAGCCTACTCTAGCCCTTGCAACTGGCAGCTACAACCACCACAGGCGTTTGCAACACGCCTTCTGATCTACGTGGTTGAACACCATACCTGAAAAGGAAAGGGGTGATCTGGTGTTCAGCCACGTAGATCAGAAGGCGAGTGTAGGGGTCCCGCGGAGCCCTACCTCTTTACAAACACGATAACAGAAACCACAATAGCAATAATCAATATAAAATGTAACAGCAGCATCAGCCAACTAACCAATAAGAATCACAATAGTCGTCGTAGCCGGCAAAACACGGTAAGGGCAACCACGCCATAACCAATAGCAGAATCACAACTTCCACAGATACTTCGTGCATACCACAGACGGAGGTCAAACCTTAACCACTAGACAATCACGGCTACGCTATCGGAAAACTCACGACACCTCAGTCTTGCAGATCCATCCGTATTGATGGAAGACTCAGGCTACACAATCAAAAGTACAACCTCCTCTCTCGGGAGGACCATGACCTCAAAGTCAGAACCCTCGGTCTCAACCTAAGAGGGAGCCACGACCTCACCGCCGTGTCAACTCTACCTCACAGTGCCAGGAGGGCCTCGACAACACTATTGGTAACGTCAACCTTGAACGGTAACCGATCTCTCTACGTCTCTCGTACGTAACCCGCACCCTGTCCTCGAGTGGGGATCTCGTACGCAACCGCACTCTATCCTCGAGTGGGGAGAGACACTCACACACACCACTCCCTCGGACTGGCTAGGATCCGCAGCACTGCAACCATCAGCATGGCCATGTCCCACTCCCTGACATGGGTTACGTGCCACTGCACCAGTCAGCAACATACTCTTGTCCTAACCAAGGTGCTTACGCTTAAGGCTGTCCTCACCTCTGCTCTGTGAACGAGCACACAAGGTTGTCCTCGCCCGGTCCGTCCACGGTACACAGGCTGCTCTCGCCTGCTCCTTAACATAAACATACACGTACCCATCACACGGGCACACTCACAAGCAGCTGATCAACACAAGCTCACAAGCCGTATACCGAGTAGCCGACTAAAGGCTATCTGAAACACGCGTGTAAACTCACAAGTCACCAGAAACACAAGAATTCAACCTCAAAAGGAAAACCACAACGCAATCATTACTAAGACTGTTCTTACTAGGTCCACAAGACCAATCACATAGAAAACTACAAAATACACGTAGTTCTGGTAAGTCTATACTAATCAACTATCTCGATCCCAGACCGGGTCACATAGCCACATCCAAGGATGGCAGTGTCAGTTTCAGTTTCGGTCCGAAACTAATAGGGTGTTTGGGAGTACTTTTTTTTTTAGAACTCTTTCTATCTCAAAAATTATGTTGTGTTAATTTTTAACTTAAATTTTAAAATTAATAAAAATTGATAACAACTGTTTGATAAAAATGATATAATTTTTAAAATTTATATAGAATTATTTGGCATCTCGGAGGGGGGAGCCGAAGGGAGGGGAGGAGGCTGCACAGGGGGGGAGCCGGAGCCGGAGGGGAACCGGACGGAGGGGGAGGGGGCTTCGCGGGGGGAGCCGGAGCCGGAGCCGGAGGGGAACCGGACGGAGGGGGCTTCGCAGGAGGGGAGCCGGAGCCGCTACGCAGGGGGGGAGCCGGAGGGGAACCGGACGGAGGGGGAGGGGGCTTCGCAGGGGGGAGCCGGAGCCGGAGGGGAACCGGACGGAGGGGGGAGGGGGCTGCGCAGGGGGGGAGCCGGACCGGGGGGGAACCGGAGGGAGGGGAGGGGGGTGCCAGAGGGGGGGAGGGGGAGGGGGAGGGGGGCTGCACTGGGGGCACCGGGGAGGCGAGGGGCCGCCGGGGAGGGGGAGGGGGGTGGCCGGGGAGAGGAACGGGAGGGGGGGGTGCGCAGGGGGCACCGGGGAGGTGAGGGGGGCCGCCGGAGAGGTGAGGGGGGCCACCGGGGAGGGGGAGAGGGGCTGCGCAGGGGCCGCCGGGGAGGGAGAGGGAGGGTTCGCCGAGGCGGTGAGGGGGGGGGCTGGGCAGGGGGCGCCGGTGAGGGGGAGGGGGGGTTCGCCGGGGAGGTGAGGAGGGGGGTGCGCAGGGGGCGCCGGGGAGGTGAGGGAGAGGGGGGGCTGGGCAGGGGGCGCCGGGGAGGGGGGCCGCGGAGGGTGGTCGCCGGGGACGGGGAAGGGGGGCTGCAGGGGGGGGCGGGGGAGGGGAAGTCTATGAGACGTGATCGGTGTTTTAAAAAAAAAATTGGTCTAGACTTGTTTTTTTTTTAGAAAGATTTACATAGGCTGAGATTCTCTCCCTAAAATTTAAGTGAGGATCACTAAACAGGGTTAAAAGATCTATTACTCTCTTTTTTAAATTTGAAAGAAAAAAGAGGTAAAAAAGAGCAACCAAACACCCCATAGATAAATTATTATTTTTTTGTCAAACTGTAGGGTTTTGGTTTCGGCTAGATTTCGACCGGGTAGTTTCAGATCGTTTCGATTTTCAGTTTCGGCCGAAACCGCCATCCATGGCCACATCGGCCTGCTAACATGCACAGGAATGACCCTCACATGGTCACATGCCACACGGAAATAACCCTCCATGGTAACTCAATATAGAATCATATAGCATTATTCGAACACGCAAAGCATTAGGCGTGCACCCACCATTCAGGGGAATACAACCTCAAGCCGGAACACGAGACTCAATAGAGATGGTACCATGGCCTCAAGCCGGAACACGAACTCAATCATTACCAATCCCTGACGACTCACACTCATACGCGGGGGGGGGGGGGTTTATATGCGAACTTAGTTACACGGACTGGCCTTCTATGAACAATCATAGGGCCCACACCTCAAAATTACACTTCGGGCAAACACTGCCCATTCGGGGTAGAAACAACCCAATTTCTATAGCATTTAGATATTTCGGGACAAAACCCGAATTCTAGACACAGAACGAATTGATTAGGCCCCCGGTCGATCAGTCTAAACCAAACATCAGTCAACAAATAACCTGGTTAAACGCTATCTGGAGCCGCGTTGACATGATCGTGGTTGGCCATAGACGCGGTCCCTGGACCGCGTTAACGAACCGCCTTCCAAATGAACGCATTGTCTGGAGGGTCGCGTTGACCATAGACGCGGTCCCTGGACCGCGTTAACGAACCGCCTTCCAAATGAACGCATTTTTATTGATGCCGCGTTCATTATCCAGAAGCTAAACGCGGTATCGAGGACGACCACGCTCTCGCTTCCGATCCGGACTTTCACGAACCAGCGCGAATTTGCCCGTTCCACTCCCCGTTCATCTCGTACGAAGGGGAAAACAAATGAAAACCCTTGGCCTTCAACATGCCGAGAGGACTCATTTAAACCAAAGAAAATCATACAAATAGGCGATTTCATCTCTCGCCCCATACGCGTCGAATTCATTCCAAAACACAACATTCGGCCTCACCTCGGCCTCGAATCAGAAGAAAAATGCGACACAATCAAGGGGGAATCATATCCCAACATTCAAGCATCTCAAGAACAAGCGATTAAATCAAAGAACGTCTCCTAAATTGGCGAAAATCGCCGCTCAACCCAAAGCATGCATTGCGAGCCCAACGATAGAAAAACCTGCTCTATCTCGCCCGTATCGGCACGAATCTACAGGAAATCACCACACAAGAGCTAGGGATCCATCCCTCTACCTCATACGACACTTTTACCACATCAAGGAAGCCGATTCCACGAAACCACCGCACTACACCTCGCGAAATCCACGCAGCTCTGCCACCACGCTCACTCCTGTGCACGCCACACGCCGCTCCTGTTCCACACGTCTCCACGCCTCCGTTGGCCACCGGAGTGAAGGAGAGGAAGGAAGAGAGGGAGAGGCGCAGGGAAGAGAGGAGAGGAGTGGGAGAGAAAGAGAGCACCGTGGGAGAGAAAAAGAGGGACGCCCTAGGGTTTACAAAAAAAGAGGGACGCCTTAGGGTTTACAAAAAAAGGGTTAGGGTTTCCCCATAAACCCTAAAAATACCGAAATTATACATATGCCCATTCTCTTATTAACTTTTCAATATAACACAATTAATTTGTAGTCTTATTTTCGAACCAAGGGATCCGAATCCCGCAGAACCATTTCGAAACCCGTAAATATCGGATCCGAAAACCGGAGTCATTATAGCTCCTCCCTGTGCCATCTCCGGCAACCTAGATGTCGTTGTTGCGGTTGAAGCCTTCACTGCCGCTTGCCAGCAAGTCGTCAACCACTGCCTCCGTGCGTTCCCCCGCACGCAGGCCGCTGCCCACGGATGTTGCCATCCTGCATTGACGGTAGGAGCAAAAAACAGAGCCACCGGTGGCCATGCTGCTGCCACCGCCGAACGCCAGGCAACTTCAACCTGACTCCACCCTGCCTTCTCTTCCACTGGACCAGGTGGCAACTGTGGGCCACCCTACCTTGCCCGGTTGGGCTCTTGGTGCAGCTTCAACATGTCCTACCCAGTCCAGTTGGGCCCTTGGCGTAGCTCCATCCTACCCTCTCTTCCACCGGACCAAATGGCATCCGTGGGCCACCCTACCCAGTCTGATTGGGTCCTTAGCGCAGCTCCAACCTGCTCTCTCTTAAACTAGACCAGGCGGCAACTGGACCAGGTGACATCCGTGGGCCACCCTACCCAGTCCGGTTGGGCCCTTGGTGCAGCTCCAACCTACCCTCTTCCACTGGACCTGGTGGCATCAATGGGCCACCCTACGGTTCGGCCCTTCCACCGGACTAGGTGGCATCCGTGGGCCACCCACCCAGTCCGATTGGGCCCTTGGCGCAGTCTCTTCCACAGGACCAGGTGGCATCAATGGGCCACCCTACCCGGTCCGGTTCGGCCCTTCCACCGGACTAGGTGGCATCCGTGGGCCACCCACCCAGTCCGGTTGGGCCCTTGGCGCAGCTTCAACTTGCCCTCTCTTCCACAGGGCTAGGTGGCATCCGTGGGCCACCCCATCCAGTCCAGTTGGGCCCTTGGCGCAGCTCCATTCTGCCATGGAAGGCAGTATCGGCCGAAACCGATATGTTTCGGCCGAAACGTATCGGTTTCGGCTGGTACCGATCTGAAACCGCACCATAACACTGTAGCAGGTCCGAAACCATTAAAAATACTTTTTTAATGGTTTCGGCCGAAACCAGACAGTTTCGGCCAAAATCAGAGAATCTCTTTATTTTTTTTTAATTTTTTAACTGGTTTCAACCGGTTTCGGCAGAAACCGATACGGTATCGAAACCGGTACGTATCGGTTTCGGAACCGGCCGAAACCGGTACCGAAACCGATACTGCCTTCCTTGCATCCTGCCCTCTCTTCCACCAGACCAAGTGGCATCTGTGGGCCACCCTACCCAATCCAGTTGGGCCCTTGGAGCAGCTCCAACCTGCCCTCTCTTCCACTAGACTAGGTGGCATCCGTGGGCCACCCTACCCAGTTCGGCTGGGCCCCTGGCCGGTGGCATCCGTGGGCCACCCTACCCAATCTGGTTGGGCCCTTGGCACAGCTCCATCCTGCCCTCTCTCTTCCACCAGACCAGGAGGCATCTGTGGGCCACCCTACCCGGTCCGGTTGGGCCCTTGGCACAGCTCCACCTTGCCCTCTCTTCCACCGGACTAGGTGGCATCTGTGGGCCACCCTACGTAGTCCGATTGGGCCCTCCCTTAGTGCAGCTCCAACCTGCCCTCTCTTCCACCGGACTAGGAGGCATCCGTGGGCCACCCTTCCTAGTCCGGTTGGGCCCTTGGCGCAGCTCCATCCTGCCCTCTCTTCCACCGGACCAGGTGGCATCCGTGGGCCACCCTACCCAATCTAGTTGAGCCCTTGGAGCAGCTCCAACCTGCTTCCACTGGACTAGGTGGCATCCGTGGGCCACCCTACCCAATCTAGTTGGGCCCTTGGAGCAGCTCCAACCTGCTTCCACTGGACTAGGTGGCATCCGTGGGCCACCCTACCCAATCTGGTTGGGCCCTTGGCGCAGCTCCATCCTGCCCTCTCTCTTCCATCGGACCAGGTGGCATCCGTGGGCCACCCTACCCGATCCGGTTGGGCCCTTGGCGCAGCTTCAACTTGCCCTCTCTTCCACAGGGCTAGGTGGCATCCGTGGGCCACCCCATCCAGTCCGGTTGGGCCCTTGGCGCAGCTCCATCCTGCCCTCTCTTCCACCAGACCAGGTGGCATCTGTGGGCCACCCTACCCAATCCAGTTGGGCCCTTGGAGCAGCTCCAACCTGCCCTCTCTTCCACTGGACTAGGTGGCATCCGTGGGCCACCCTACCCAGTTCGACTGGGCCCCTGGCCGGTGGCATCCGTGGGCCACCCTACCCAATCTGGTTGGGCCCTTGGCACAGCTCCATCCTGCCCTCTCTCTTCCACCAGACCAGGAGGCATCTGTGGGCCACCCTACCCGGTCCGGTTGGGCCCTTGGCACAGCTCCACCTTGCCCTCTCTTCCACCGGACTAGGTGGCATCTGTGGGCCACCCTACGTAGTCCGATTGGGCCCTCCCTTAGTGCAGCTCCAACCTGCCCTCTCTTCCACCGGACTAGGAGGCATCCGTGGGCCACCCTTCCTAGTCCGGTTGGGCCCTTGGCGCAGCTCCATCCTGCCCTCTCTTCCACCGGACCAGGTGGCATCCGAGGGCCACCCTACCCAATCTAGTTGAGCCCTTGGAGCAGCTCCAACCTGCTTCCACTGGACTAGGTGGCATCCGTGGGCCACCCTACCCAATCTAGTTGGGCCCTTGGAGCAGCTCCAACCTGCTTCCACTGGACTAGGTGGCATCCGTGGGCCACCCTACCCAATCTGGTTGGGCCCTTGGCGCAGCTCCATCCTGCCCTCTCTCTTCCATCAGACCAGGTGGCATCCGTGGGCCACCCTACCCGATCCGGTTGGGCCCTTGGCGCAGCTTCAACTTGCCCTCTCTTCCACAGGGCTAGGTGGCATCCGTGGGCCACCCCATCCAGTCCGGTTGGGCCCTTGGCGCAGCTCCATCCTGCCCTCTCTTCCACCAGACCAGGTGGCATCTGTGGGCCACCCTACCCAATCCAGTTGGGCCCTTGGAGCAGCTCCAACCTGCCCTCTCTTCCACTGGACTAGGTGGCATCCGTGGGCCACCCTACCCAGTTCGGCTGGGCCCCTGGCCGGCGGCATCCGTGGGCCACCCTACCCAATCTGGTTGGGCCCTTGGCACAGCTCCATCCTGCCCTCTCTCTTCCACCAGACCAGGAGGCATCTGTGGGCCACCCTACCCGGTCCGGTTGGGCCCTTGGCACAGCTCCACCTTCTTCCACCGGACTAGGTGGCATCTGTGGGCCACCCTACGTAGTCCGATTGGGCCCTCCCTTAGTGCAGCTCCAACCTGCCCTCTCTTCCACCAGACTAGGTGGCATCCGTGGGCCACCCTTCCTAGTCCGGTTGGGCCCTTGGCACAGCTCCATCCTGCCCTCTCTTCCACCGGACCAGGTGGCATCCGTGGGCCACCCTACCCAATCTAGTTGGGCCCTTGGAGCAGCTCCAACCTGCTTCCACTGGACTAGGTGGCATCCGTGGGCCACCCTTCCTAGTCCGGTTGGGCCCTTGACGCAGCTCCATCCTGCCCTCTCTTCCACCGGACCAGGTGGCATCCGTGGGCCACCCTACCCAATCTAGTTGGGCCCTTGGAGCAGCTCCAACCTGCTTCCACTGGACAAGGTGGCATCCGTGGGCCACCCTACCCAATCTGGTTGGGCCCTTGGCGCAGCTCCATCCTGCCCTCTCTCTTCCATCGGACCAGGTGGCATCCGTGGGCCACCCTACCCGATCCGGTTGGGCCCTTGGAGCAGCTTCAACTTGCCCTCTCTTCCACAGGGCTAGATGGCATCCGTGGGCCACCCCATCCAGTCCGGTTGGGCCCTTGGCGCAGCTCCATCCTGCCCTCTCTTCCACCAGACCAGGTGGCATCTGTGGGCCACCCTACCCAATCCAGTTGGGCCCTTGGAGCAGCTCCAACCTTCCCTCTCTTCCACTGGACTAGGTGGCATCCGTGGGCCACCCTACCCTGTTCGGCTGGGTCCCTGTCCGGTGGCATCCGTGGGCCACCCTACCCAATCTGGTTGGGCCCTTGGCACAGCTCCATCCTGCCCTCTCTCTTCCACCAGACCAGGTGGCATCTGTGGGCCACCCTACCCGGTCCGGTTGGGCCCTTGGCACAGCTCCACCTTGCCCTCTCTTCCACCGGACTAGGTGGCATCTGTGGGCCACCCTACGTAGTCCGATTGGGCCCTCCCTTGGTGCAGCTCCAACCTGCCCTCTCTTCCACCGGACTAGGTGGCATCCGTGGGCCACCCTTCCTAGTCCAGTTGGGCCCTTGGCGCAGCTCCATCCTGCCCTCTCTTCCACCGGACCAGGTGGCATCCGTGGGCCACCCTACCCAATCTAGTTGGGCCCTTGGAGCAGCTCCAACCTGCTTCCACTGGACTAGGTGGCATCCGTGGGCCACCCTACCCAATCTGGTTGGGCCCTTGGCGCAGCTCCATCCTGCCCTCTCTCTTCCATCGGACCAGGTGGCATCCGTGGGCCACCCTACCCGATCCGGTTGGGCCCTTGGCACAGCACAGCTCCACCTTGCCCTCTCTTCCACCGGACTAGGTGGCATCCGTGGGCCACCCTACCCAGTCCGGTTGGGCCCTTGGTGCAGCTCCAACCTGCCCTCTCTTCCACCGGACTAGTTGGCATCCGTAGGCCCTACCCAGTCCAGTTGGGCCCTGGGCACCACTCCACCCCGCCATCTCTTCCATCGGACCAGGTGGCCTCCGTGGGCCACCCTACCCAGTCCGGTTGGGCCATTGGCACAGCTCCAACATGCCCTCTCTTTCACCCAAGGAAGGCGGAATCGAGGATCGGGATCGGATCGTCCGGTCCCAAACCAATCCGGGTCAATGGGATCGGCCGATCCCGGACCGATTCCGGCCGAGTCAGACCCTACCCAATCCAGTTGGACCCTGGACACCACTCCACCCTGCCATCTCTTCCATCGGACCAGGTGGCCTCCGTGGGCCACCCTACCCAGTCCGGTTGGGCCATTGGCACAGCTCCAACCTACCCTCTCTTTCACCCAAGGAAGGCGGAATCGGGGATCGGGATCGAATCGTCCGGTCCCAAACCGATCCGGGTCGGTGGGATCGGCCGATCCCGGACGAGTCAGACCAGCTGGCTCGGCTAGGGGTACAAATGTCTAAAAAATCTAAAAAAATCTGAAAAAATCTGAAAAAATAGAAAAAATATTCTAACATAGATCTATATCAAATTTAATAAGAAATGGGTGAAATAGGTGCATGCATTGATTACGTGCATGTATGTATGTGCATCAGTCTTCTACATTTTTTACAAGTAGAGCATGGCTGTGTATATAATATTGGGAAGAGAGTATGGAGATGGTTCCATGTAACAAAAAAAAAATTTTAAACTCATGGTAGGATGCACCTGCCATGAGCTGGCACAAAGTTTGAGACACAGGATTATGAGTTAGAGAGTAATAAGGCAATTGCTATCTTTGAATTGTGGTTATCTTTTGTGTGATTTGTTTCTCCTTAAGAAAGAAAACAAAGAAAACAAAAAAATGCATGGCATTTGTGGCTTCCATCTCAGGACATGCCTAGATCTTTGTTTTCATCAGGTCATCTGTTAGAATTCTAGGTGACATGCCTCTAGATCTTTGTTTTCATCAGGTCATCTGTTAGAATTCTAGGTGACCTACCAACTACAAAATTCAACCGAGGTGCGTTGACGTGCAGGTCTGGAGTCTTAGGATTCTAGATGAAGAGTAATAACAATTGCTATCTCTGAATTGTGGTTATCTTTTGTGTGATTTGTTTCTCCTTTAGAAAGAAAACAGAGAAAATAGAAAAATATATGGCATTTGTGGCTTCCATCTCAGGACATGCCTAGATCTTTGTTTTCATCAGGTCATCTGTTAGAATTCTAGGTGACCTGCCCCAACTACAAAATTCAACCGAGGTGTGTCTTAGGATTCTAGGTGGTCTTGCCAACTGTAAAAATTTTACACAAAATTTATTGATTTGAAGGTCTGTAACTCCTAGATTAAATGGATCTAAGGCTAGTTGGGAATTGGCATTAAAACAGAACTAGTAAACAATTTTAAGTAGCTATGCATTCAATCTTGTAGAATATATATGAGGATCTTAAGGTGCTTAGGCTATTCATAGTCTCAAGAGTGGTGGTCCAACAATGCATGCTGCAATCTTTCTGTTATTTTGCTAGTTTGCTGAAAATTTGAAATTGACAATATTTGTGGTAAAATATTTAGTTAATCTGAAGCAAAAACCTCCAAATTTGTTATTCTTTTACAATATTTCATGTATTGCTATAACTTTTATATAAGGGAACATAATTTAAAAAATTAAAATTGAGGGCGAGATCCAGCCGATCCTGGGCGATCCGGCCAATCCCACCGATCTCAGGTCGGATCGGTTCAAATGGGATTGGGATCGGGTCGTTTCGCCTGAAATCCGATCGGATCGGGCGATCCGATCCCGTCCGATTCTGCCTTCCATGCTTTCACCAGACCAGGTGGCATCCGTGGGCCACCCTACCTCCATCGGACCAGGTGACATCCGTGGCCGGTTGGGCCATTGGCACAGCTCCAACCTGCCCTCTCTTTCACCAAACCAGGCGGCATCCGTGGGCCACCCTACCTAATCCGGTTGGGCCCTTGCGCAGCTCCACCTTGCCCTCTCTTCCACCGGACCAGGTGGCATCCGTGGGCCACCCTACCTAATCCGGTTGGGCCCTTGGCGCAGCTCCACCTTGCCCTCTCTTCCACTGGACCAGGTGGCCTCCTTGGGGCCACCCTACCCAGTCCAGTTGGCGCCACTCCACCTTGCCATCTCCTCAACCGGACTAGGGGGCACCTCCCAGCGGCTCCACCAGACCAAGTGGGTCCTCCCACAGCGTGCCCAGCCAGACCAAGGGGGGCTCCTCCCCCAGTGTGCCCACTTAACTTAGCCCATGCGCCAGCCGGACCAAGGGGGGTTCCTCCCCCAGCGTGCCCACTTAACTTAGCCCATGAGCCAGCCGGACCAAGGGGGTCCTCCAACCGTGCCTACCGGTGGCCTCCTTGGGGCCACCCTACCCAGTCCAATTGGCGCCACTCCACCTTGCCATCTCCTCAACCGGACTAGGGGGCACCTCCCAGCGGCTCCACCGGACCAAGTGGGTCCTCCCAGCGTGCCCAGCCAGACCAAGGGGGTCCTCCCCCAACGTGCCCAGCCCATGCGCCAGCCGGACCAAGGGGGGCTCCTCCCCCAGCGTGCCCACTTAGCCCATGCGCCAGCCGGACCAAGGGGGTCCTCCAACCGTGCCTACCGGAGTAGGTAGGCCCTGCCAGCACCCCAACCGGACCAGGTCCCTCCCTTGAGCTCCCCAACCAGACCAGGTGCCTCCCTTGGGCGGGCACCAACAGGACCAAGTACCCCCCTCTTTTATCCAGTTTTGGGCCGTGGTCAGAACGCGCCTTACCCAGAAGCCTCGATTAGGATGTCCAACACATAGATGACCACATTCATATGAAAACGCGCCACTATTGAAGACCGCGTTCAAGCCTTGACCACTGTCCGATGGCTTTCACGTCGGCTAAATCTGTCTTCGTCAAATAACAACGGTGCCCACGACACCCGACTACTCCGATCTTAACAGCACCCGACTGCTCCAATCTCAACGGTGCTCGACTGTCCCAGTCTCAACAGTGCCCGACCACCTCAATAACTGCGGTGCCTACGGCATTCAACTACTCTAGTAACAACGGTGCCCACGGCACCCGACTACTCTAGTCATAACAGCATCGGGTTGTTCCAGTCTCAACGGTGCTTGACTGCTCCAGTCACAGCGGTGCTCATGGCACCCGACTACTCTGGTCACAACGGTGCCCGACAGCTCCAGTCTCAACGGCGCCTAACCGCTCCCCAGTCACAACTGTGTTCACGACACTCGACTACTCCCGTCACAATGGTGCCCACGACACTCGATTGTCCCAGTCTCGATGACACCCAACTATTCTAGTCACAACGGTGCCCGACTGCTCGGTACAAGCTGCTCCCGACTGCTCCGCAAGAGTCGCGCCGGTCAGCTTCTTACCCGAGCAAAGCACGTGACAATAAACGACAACACCTGAGAGGTGGATGTCAAGGAACATGCAAGCCCTCTCATGACTGGGTGAGTTGTTATCATAGATCGAGGGTACATCGCAATGTCCCTCGAGCGGCGTCTTGATGAATCACGAGTCCTTCAATGGACATTATGCACCTAAAGGCGGAAATACGCGTGTAACAACGCAATGACCCGGGGATCAACATAAATGACAGAATTGTCTCGTGGCTTCCGCACAACTTGTAATCGAGTTCTCAGCACCCCATATAAAGTCTTTCACGACCATGGTTGGCAGCATCGGCCGAAACCGATACGTTTCAGTCGAAACGTATCGGTTTCAAAACGTATCGGTTTCAGTCGTAATCGACACGATACCGGACATGCTCACTGTAGCAAGTCCGAAACTTTAAAAAAAATGGCTTCGAGCGAAACCGGTATCGGTTTCGCCCTAAACTTACATGTTTCGGTCCGAAACCGGACGGTTTCGGCCCGAAACCCACAGGGGTTCACTTCGCGTTCTCCCTCAGATCTGAGGGAGAAAGGGTGCTGCTGCTGATGGTGTGCTGTGCTGCAGGTGCTGCTGTTGTGCTGCTGCTGCTGGGCTGGGTGCTCCTACTGTGTAGAGGTTGTTTTCTTGAGGTAAATTTGGGGTTTGTTATAGGGTTGGTTGGGTTAAAAGTTTTTTTTGTTGTAGGATAAACACATTAGATTTGACTACGCTGGTGGGCCACCGTCCCAGGGGAATGGGAATGAGGGATTGGGCCCTAAGGGCTAAGGCTGCTGGGAACCTGGGCAGGTCAACCTGGCCGTCCCAGGTCGACTTGCCTAGGTTCTGCCAAGGGTAGGTCCAGACCTCCAGGGGGGCAGGGGGGCAAATGCCTAAGGCTATAGGTCGACCTCAAGTGAGCCATTCCGTCTCTTAATTTGAACAAGTCGGGCCCAGGGATATCTTATGCCTGTCGACTTTAACCGTTTATCAAACTCACCCTATGTTATTTTATATCTAACATTTAGTTAATTATACCCAAATGCAGGTTATTTCCTCAACCCTCGATTTATGTACGATGCCAATACACATGTCAGGTGCTCCAAAGCACTTTAAAAGTCATTGGCCGTTTATCGAGGACACCAGAAAAGAGACTTCAGGTCGAAGTAGAGGTTGGCCTTTATTGATTTTATCAATAAGAGGTATAGAATTTACTTAAGTCATTATGTTAATCTATTACTTTATCTTTGTAAATGAACTATTATAGAATGAGGACTGTGACTTATTCTAACTCCCAATTGCAATACGTTGTGGGAAGAGTGAGCCTACGTTCTAGTTATTACCCCATATTAGTGTCTCTTCATTTAGGTAAAGATCATTTAATTTCTGTAACATTTACTGTGTCTAATTAGGTTTATTGTACTGCTTGAACCTATTTCATGTTTAGTATGTACTCAAGAATATTAGTTTAACATGTTCAATGTTTGAACTTCAATGCCTACTTCATGTTTATTGCACTTAATTTAATTTCTTTAATGTCTAATGAATTTTTTGATTTTTATGTGATTATTTATATTTTTCCAATTTATTTCTGATTTTTTAGACTTATTTTGATGTTTTTTTAACCTTTTCACTGGGTTTCGGCCGAAACCGAAACCGAGTCGTTTCGGTTTCGGACTCGGCTAAAATCGAGTCCAAAACCGACACTGCCAACCTCGTTCAGGACACGTATCAATGAAGTCTAGTCAGGGAATTGACCCACATCTTCACCGGCCGCCAATCTCAACACCGTCGTCGGACTGTTGTCCGCCTCTTGAGCCAGTACATGCCTACTCTTAATCGAGCCAGTGTCAGCAGCTCCGCACCCGAGCTAATACCTACCTGCTCCTAGCCGAGCCAGTGTCAACAGCTCCACACCCGAATCAGAACCTGTCAGCTCCATGTCGAGTCAGTGTCTACTGTTCTACTTTCGAGCTAATGACTCACTTCCATAAACCTCGAGTCCGTGCCCTCTCCAATGCCCACATTGGGACCGGTCTCCTACCTCTACTCATCCCTACTGTGCTACTACCGTTTCGTTGTTACACTGGGTCATGCCCTCCCGACGTCGCTGCCCCCGGGCCAGTGTTAACAGCTCCAAACCCGAGCCAGTGTCTACTGCTCGACTTTTGAGCTAATGACTCGCTTCTATAAACCCGAGTTTGTGCCCTCTCTAGTGCCCATAGGTCTCCCTACCTCTACTCATCCCTGCTGTGTTGCTGTCACTTTGTCGTTACATCGGGTCATGCCCTCCCGACGTCGCTGCCCCCGGGGTCCTTGACTCTCTTCCTTTGGTAGTAGAAAAATAAGGGTGTTTGGATTATGTCCAATATAAATAAACAACGATCGCTTGCAGTCGGTGCGGGAAATGTCCTACCACCCGACCCCCACATCATCTGATACACCTTCACACGTGGAATCAAACCTGCACCAACTACTTAAATAACTAGCACACGCACACAAACCACTATCCACGTGTCCCCCGTACGTCTACACACACGTGTTGTGTTTGGGAGGCACATCCTAGTTGAAATACAATTCCGCGCTAGTTGTTGAAACCCAACTGGCACGCCCGTAGAACAACACACACACCCACACAAAACTCATAAATACCCAACAAAAACCCATCATCAATCACAAATTACATATTTTTTTCTCCCACCATTCCACGTGTGCAAACACCTTACTACCCTAATAACTAATAAGGGAGAAAACATAAAACAGGGACTAAAATGCCCCTCTATCCTTCACCGCGACTACACTCCCCCTCAAGTTGAGTGTAGATATCATACATACTCAGCTTGCCTACACAGTTGAAATTGAGCAACAGATTGGCCATTTGTGAAGATATCTGCCACCTGGTCTTGAGACTTCACATAAGGAAGACAAATTTCTCCCGAGTCAAGCTTCTCCCTTATTGATGATCAATTTCAATACGTTTCGTGCGATCATGGTGGACTGGATTATTTGCAATGTTGATGGCAGCCTTGTTGTCGCAGTAGAGCTTCATTGGTAGACAAACACGAACACCAAGGTCCATTAAGAATAGTTTCAACCATACCATCTCTGTAACACAGTTGGCCATGGCCCGATATTTAGCTTCAGCACTGGACCTCACACAAACTGTCTGTTTCTTACTCCTCCACGCAATGAGGTTGATTCCTAAGAATAAGTGATACCTAGTAGTTGATCTTCTGTCATCTTTAGAACCTGCCCAATTAACATCCATAACTTTCAATTAAAAGATTGTGACACTTGCAGAATAGGAGTCCCTTGCCAGGACAGGACTACCGCAATATCCTTTCAATAGCCTTCATATGAGGTACTCTGGGGTGCATGAATATACTGACTGACCACACTAATAGCATATGTCAAATCTGGACCGGTGAGTCCCAGATAAAGAAGGCGACCAACTAGTTTCTGATATTTCCCCTTTTCTGAATCAGATAGGAGATCACCATCAGTGTCATTAAGACCATGATGGGACTCAATCGGGGGTCAGTTGGTTTGCAACCAAGCTTCCCTGTCTCCTCCAATAAATCCAACACATACTTCCTCTGACAAATATAGATACCCTACTGGAATTGGGTAACTTCAATGCCGAGGAAATACTTGAGCTTTCCCAAGTCTTTTAATTTAATGTCAAATATATGTGCAAGATTGTGTTGCTTTTCAATTTCATGAACATTTCACCTGTGATGATCATATCGTCCACATAGACCAACAAAATAACCACCTTGCCACCCTACCATTTAGTGAATAGAGTGAGGTTAGAGTTGCCTTAAGAATAGCCAAAACTTAGCATAGCTTTGCGAAACCGATCAAACCATGCCCTAGGTGATTGCTTCAACCCATAAAGAACTTTGTTAAACTTACACACTCTCCCCCTTACATCAAGTCCCAGAGGAGACTGCATATACACTTCTTCCTGCAAATTGCCATTGAAGAAGGCATTTTTGACATCAAATTGATAGAGAGGCCAAGAAAAAGTGAACCACGAGCTAGAACCACACGCACATATTTTAAGAGCAACAAGAGCAAGAGTCTCTGAATAATCAATGCCGTAGGTGTGTGTGAAACCACGAGTAACCAGTCGCGCCTTATAGCGTTTAATAGAGCCATCAGCATGAAATTTAATAGTGTAAACCCATTTTGAACCAACCAGACTATGTCCCTTAGGGGGATCCACCAGAGTCCGATACCATTAGCATGAAGAGCTACTAGTTCCTCATTCATTGCCTGCACCCACTTCGGATCTTTCACTGCCTCAGAGTAAGAATGAGGTATGTGATAAGAAGATATAGTTGACAAGAAAGAATAGTAACTAGGGATAGGCACGAATAAGAAACAAAACAAGAAATTGGTGATGAGTACAAACTTTGGAATCCTTGCGGAGTGCAATGGGAAGGATAGAGGGAGAGAGAGGCTCACCGGAGAGAGGACAAGTGAGCCCAGCCGGCACTGTGGGTGGCAACTTAGTGGAAGGTCCCTTCTAATGCCAGGTGCCCTAGGCTTTATAGAAGGGGATTTGTAGCATTCTCAACAAATTCAGAGGACCCAGGATCAACAAGCAACACCAAAGGCAGTGGAAGAGAAGATAGAGTGAGAGTATCCTCCCCCTGAGCCAAAGTGGATGGATAATAGGACTAGTTTTCAAAGAATGTAACATCCTTAAGAACATATTTCTTACCAGTATGAGGATCCAAACACTTGTAGACCTTTTGGGTAGGAGAGACCCCCAAGAAAATTCCATGAACAGCCCGAGGATCAAACGTAGTACCACTAGGTGCTAGACAATGAATAAAACACAGACACCCAAAGACACAAGGTGGCATAGAGAACAAGGGTTCAGATGGACGAAGGATGAGAGAAGGAACTCGGTTGAAAAGAAGATAACAGGCATGAAGAACAGCCGCCCCCAAAACTTCTTAGGTAGATCCTGGTGGAAAAGAAGTGCTCGAGAAACTTCCAGGAGATGTCAATTTTTCCGCTTAGCCACACCATTTTGTTGAGGGTGTAGGCATACGAAGATTCATGAATAATTCTTGTATCTTCCAAAAAAATATTTAGATTTTTTACGAAGTACTCCGGAGCATTATCAGATCGGAAAATATTCACCCTCCTGTCAAACTGAGTTTCCACCATTTTGCAAAACACTTGGACAATCCGAGGAACCTCCTCTCGAGAACGCACAATGAGAATAATCATCAATAAAAGTGATAAAATATCGATGACCATCCAAAGAGAGAACAGGAGAGGGACCCCAAACATCAGACGAACAAGATCAAATTGAGCATAACTCCTTTTTATTAAAACAATAAAAGTTGTTCTTATGTTTGGCGAGTTGACATTGACACTGAAGGGACTCTATTGACACAGAAGCAAATAAATGAGGAAACAAAATCCTAAGAGACCTAAAAGAAAGGTGACCAAGCCAGGAATGCCATAAGTAGACATCTCTAATCGGCTGATTTATCTTGCTACAAATTGAAGATAGAAAAGCAACAATTTCGTCGGACACGAAATGATAATAAAGACCATCCACTTCACAACCACTCCCAATCGTCTGCTGTAAAACCACAATGGGTAGGGAGAAAGGCACTGAACAATTTAGAGATCTAGTGATACTACTCATAGAAAGAAGATTAATTGATAGAGAGGGTACATGAAGAGCAGATAGAAGAACTAAGTGACCATTTAGACGACGGCAAAAGTGGCTTGGGTGCCACCAACAATGGTCACCTTGCCTTGCCCATAAGACAAAGAATAGGAGGCGAAGTGAGCGGAGATATCGGTCATATGGTCTGTAGTCCCTGAGTCAATGACCCAATGGTTAGACTGAAGAGGAGTAGTGCTAGCACTAAGTGTTGTCTCGATAGTACCTGAAGGAGTACTCATTTGACCAAACTGAGATAAGATCCTTTGTAGACAAGCAATGTCGGAAGTAGAAAGTGATGGCGCCTGAGATGTAATGGAGCTACCTTCAGAGGAAGTCGTCGGGGTAGTACTCGGGGTAGTACCAATGGGTTGAGATGCAACAACATTTCCTTTAGCAGCACAACGCCCCTTGCCCTCGGAGCCATTAGTCTTGAATTTTTCTGGTTTCTTCTCAGGATAGAGCTCCCAACAAAAGTCGACGTCATGATTGTCCCGATTGCAATGTGTGCAATCGGAGAAATTTGGAGAAGAGTATGAAATATCCTTTTTTACAAGTGCCACAAATTCACCCCCGGCTGGTGGAAGGCGCAGACATCACTTGACGACGACCCTCTTCATTGAGAATTTTGGAGAAGGCGGCCTCCAGAGAAGGTAACATATTTGCAGAAAGAAGCCGTTCCTGTAGCGAGTTCAGCAAGAAACTAGAAAATTTTGGTAGACCCGACAAGCTTCAGGCAGAGGGCCTGATCAGCGGTGCAAGTCCATTTATATTGCATATAGGAATCAAGTTCTTGCCATTTAGTCTTGAGCTCGCTGAAATAGGCGGGAACAGATCGCCCAACTTGTTTGAGAGGCTGGATGTCACTAGTCAACTGATAAGTCCTGGTAAGATTACTCTATTGTCCATACGATTTTTCGAGCAAGGTCCACATCTCAAATGTTGTAGATGCATGCAAAATAAGATACTGAATATCCGGACTGACAGAATTAATTATCCATCCCATAACAAGACTATTATCAACATCCCATGAGGGTCGCTTGGGATCTGAGAGTGGGGGGACAGCAATAGTGCCATCAATATGACACAACTTGCCTTTTCCACCAAGGAAAAGACGGCCCGATATTGACCAAAGATGATAGTTCGAAGCGTTCGAAGCGTCCAACTTGATCATAGTCATTTGAAGAGTATGATGATCAGGAGAAGCCATCGGAATAGATGAACTCACCGAAGAAGAGGTGGATTCAGAGATGGTAAACATCGCAGTGATGAAGAGAGAAACCAACCGCAGGAATACCACACGAGCAAGATATGCTAGTCGATGTCGGATACTCCCGGATCACCAACTAGAGAGAGCACACCAAAAGAAAGTATCTCCGGAACCCTGGAAGACACTCCTAAGATGGTCGCACCCCTTATATGGATCGGCTGATCCCTAGGAAACCACCAACCAATGGTTCCGAGAAGAGAAGGAGAGGGCGAGGGAGCAGTCATGCTGGTACCCTATTTTGAACAGGGGGTCACAGCCCTATGGGGACTCCACAAACGATGGGTTGAGGGCTAGAGACGATCAGCACCCCATCCGTAGAATAGCTCTGGTACCATGATGTATTTAAGAGGAAGAATCAAGGTTGGCAGTATCG
This sequence comes from Amorphophallus konjac, assembly GCA_022559845.1. Lineage (NCBI taxonomy): Eukaryota > Viridiplantae > Streptophyta > Magnoliopsida > Alismatales > Araceae > Amorphophallus > Amorphophallus konjac. The sequence goes on along the minus strand of CM040124.1, from coordinate 53,238,067 downwards.
ACCGAAACCGATACGTTTCGGCCGAAACGTATCGATTTCGACTTACACCGATATGAAATCGGGCCTGCTCACTGTAGCAGGTCCGAAACCTAAAAAAAAAGTTTTTAATGGTTTCAGGTGAAACCGATACCGATTTCGCCCGAAACTTACCCGTTTCGGCCACAAAATCGTCTAGTTTCGACCGAAACGGACGTGAACTCCCCTTTTCCTGTTCTCCCACAGAATCTCAGATCTGAGAGAGAAAGGCTCCAGGGAGCTGCTACAGGGTGTGAGGGAGAAGGAGGGTTTGTTACCGCCGCCGTCGTCATTTCTTCAAGTTGGTAGCGTGTAGCTACGTTTGTTTTTGCTCTCATTCCTAATAGATCTTGTAAGCTTTTGTTTTTTGGTTGGTTTGATAGTTTTTTTTGTTGTAGGTAAGGTTCTCTTATATATATTAATTTTCAACCATTAAATATGTTAAGACTCCAAATTAAACTCTAATTTTAAATTTGGGGCTTTTGTCTAATTAGGTTTAATTAGGGTCAATTGAAGCTCAATTAAGCTTCATTGAATAATTTAGAGTGAGAGCATACTGCTAATTAAATTTTATGAAGGGTGATTAGGATAAAATTGATAATCAAGTCCTAATTAGTTATTTAAATTTTGGGATTTTGTCCAATTATGTTTAGTTAGGGTCAATTGAAACTCAATTAAGCTTCATTGAATAATTTAGGGTGGGAGCATGTTACTAATTACATTTTATGAAGGGTGATTAGGGTAAAATTGATAATTAAGCCCTAATTAGTTATTTAAATTTGGGACTTTTGTCTAATTAGGTTTAATTAGGGTCAATTGAAGCTCAATTAAGCTTCATTGAATAATTTAGAGTGGGAGAATGCTGCTAATTACATTTTATGAAAGGTGATTATGGTAAAATTGATAATTAAGCCCTAATTAGCTGTTTAAATTTGAGACTTTGGTCTAATTAGGTTTAGTTAGGGTTAATTGAAGCTCAATTAAGCTTCATTGAATAATTTAGGGTCGGAGCATGCAGCATTATATTTTATGAAGGGTGATTAAGGTAAAATTAATAATTAAGCCCTAATTAGTTGTTTAAATTTGGGACTTTTGTCTAATTATCTCAATTCAGCATAATTTGAAGCTCAATTATGCTGAATTGCATTTTTTTTCATTATACTTACAACTATTTGTTTTTTACTGTCTTAATGCAGCATCATGCCTGGACGTGAATAAGGTCAGGGTCAGCAAGGGCAGGAGGATCCGGGGTGGGCCCACCTCACCTTAGTTGATTGATGCTGGGAGAAGAAAAGTGAAATGCAATTATTGTGGTAAGGAGATACATGGCGGAATTACAAGAGGAAAGTAACATTTGGCAGGGATAAGAGGAGGTGAAACAATGTGACAGATGTCCCTGAAAGGCCCGAGAAGAAATGAGCCAGTGCCTTCTGGGCAAAAAAGAGCGGATGCAACAAAGGGCTAAGGATGAGGCTGAAATTGCTGAGGAGATTTCAGGCATAAGGGGAAGGAGGGATGATGATGAGGAAGGCACTGAGAATTCCGATCCAGAGTTGACTGAAGCAATAGAGCGTGAAAAAGTCGCTCGAAGGAAAGGAAAAGCACTGATAGGTTCAGGGACATACTCTAGTACAGCTGGTGTAGCACGAGCTGCACGACGTCCTGACACTGGTGCAGTCCCGCAGAAAGGAGGCCCCATGGATAGCTATCTGTACAGAAGGCAAAGTGCTATACAACCTAAAATCAAGCAAGCATTGAGAGGGGGGAAAAAATCAGCATAAGTTGCAGTACATGCATTTAAAAGTATCTGCAAATGGTTTTTCCATGTAGGTGTCCCTGCATATGCTGTTGAATCAGAATATTTCCAACCTATGCTAGATGTCATAGCAGATGCTGGCCCTGACTTGAAGGTCCCATCACGTCGAGACATAAACGGGCATGGCCTTAAGGGAGAGGTTGAGGAGCTTCATTAGTGGGTTAAAAGCTTCAAGCATATTTGGATGGAGAGAGGTTGCACCATCATGTGTGATGGTTGGACTGGTACTACGAAGAAGTCCATGATTAACTTGTTGGTCTATTGCATCGAGGGTACAATATTTGTAAAATCTATAGATGCATCAAATTATGAAAAAAATGCCAATAATTTGTTTCATTTGATGGATAAGATGGTAGACCAAATTGGAGAATACAATGTTGTGCAAGCAGTGACTGATAATGAAGCCAGTTATAAGGCTGCAGGGAAGAAATTGATGTAGAAGTGCATGCATTTATATTGGCTCTCATGTGCAGCACATTGTCTAGATCTGATACTTGAAGACATAGGGAAGGAAAATCATGTGATGAAGATAATTGACAACAAAAAATCACCCAGTATATTTATGGCCATCCTAGGATATTGAATATGTTCAGGAAGCATGCATGTGGGGGGCGAGATATCATCTGTGCAGGGCCAACCAGATTTGCTTCGAATTTCATTTCTTTGGAATCTTTGTACAGGTATAAGATTGAGCTCAATTCTTTCTACTTTATCCTTATAGATATGATCCGTATTTGATTCAAATTTCATTTCTTTGGAGTCTCTGCACAAGTATAAGAATGAGCTGAAAGCTATCATGTACCACAATGTCCTGCGGGAATACATAGATAAGTCTAATGTTGATGCTCAGATGGATTATTTGGATGTCTGCCACATCGTGGAAAACAACAAATTCTGGGGCAGGGTCTCATGGTACATAAAAGTAGTCACACCCCTCGTGAAGGTCCTAAGAATGGTGGATGGCGATGAGAAGAATGATATGGGATATCTATACGAGGCCATAGACCGTGACAAATTAGAGTTGCATGATTCCCTTCCCAGAGAATATGCAAAATAGTATAAAATTATTGACCATAGATGAGACAACACATTACACCACGACTTGCATGTAGTTGGTGAGTGATTAATTGTATTGATACATTGCTCTTTAGGTTATTTTATATCTAACATTTAGTTAACTATACACAAATGCAGGTTATTTCCTCAACCCTCGATTTATGTACAATGTCAATACACATGTTGATGGCGAGGTGCTTCAAGGCACTTTAAAAGTCATTGATCGTTTATCGAGGACACCAGAAAAGAGACTTCAGGCCGAAGTAGAGGTTGGCTTTTATTGATTTTATCAATAAGACGTATAGAATTTACTTAAGTTATCTTTGTAGATGAACTACTGTAGAATGAGAACTGGGACGTATTCTGACTCCCAATTACAATACGCTGTCGGAAGAGTGAGCCCAAGTATACTTTATCTTTGTGCTTTCTTAACCTCAATATGTATTAGTACATCATGGAGAATTGATCTTTATTTACAACTTACATTTATTTGTTTATGGTTGGTGGAACAGCTGACTGGTGGGTAATGGTGAACAACCGAGATGTGGGCAGTAATGATAGGGTGCTCAGTCAAACAACATCAGGAAGCCAATGTGAAAGAAATTGGAGCACGTTCAGCCTTATACACTCAAAGGTTCGCAATCGGCTAAAGGTTGAACGGTTAGGAAAAATTAGTTTACTGCCACTACAATATGAGGTTAAGAATAAGGAACATGAAGCTAGACAACAGTTGAGGGACAAACACGTCGCAGAGGATGCAACTCCAGAAATTGATGTGGACGCTTTATTTGATGATGACAATCCCTTGCAGCGTTGGGTGGACATACGAGAGCAGGTTGATGAGCCCGTTTTTGATGTTGATGATAGAACATGGGCAGAGGACATACTAGATAGATGAAGATGAGCCAAGAGATCTAGAATTCAGAAAACCAACAAAGAGGGCCAGAGAGACTCATGCGTACCAGAGAAGGGACCCAGCTTTGTTTATTCATGACACTGAGGAGCAGCCTGAGTTTGAGCTAGCTAGACACTCAGAATCAGATAGCAAGCCAGTCACTCCTAGAATGGTCAAGCCACCTTCATCCTTAAGAAGAAGTACATTAGAGTGCATGAGATAACAGAGAGGACTAGTGCTGCTGCTCAAGAGGACCCGGCAATTGAGCAGTTGAAGCATATTTATGTGAGGCACACGCCAAGGGGAAAAGGACTCGTGTCAAAGATGACTGAAAAAATCACTCCAAAAGGGAAAAAAACATCCCCAAAGGTTAAAAGGCGACTGGTTTCTTATGGTTCTGATGATGATGATGGATCCCAGTGCAGCTGCAGGTGCTACTACTAGCGGTGGCACATATGGTGCTACTTCTTCCACGCAGACACAGGCAGGGGATACAGTCGTAGTGAAGGAGGATATGATTCACAGAGCCAATATGGGCATCCATCAGGTTATGGAGGTGGCCAACAGGAAGCAGGCATTTATGGGTGGGGTCATCAACCAAAATTTCAATTTCATCCAGCTCCATCCAGTTCCTCTTCGCATCCTCAAGGTTCTTATGCTGATTCTGGATTCCAATCAAGCCAACAACCTTACACTCCAAGAGGGATGCAAGACTTGGCTACCTCATTGTTTGGTTATAGTGAATATACATACATGCAACCTTTTTATGGGTATCAACATCAGAAACCAGACGATGAGGGAGAAGGTTCTTCTAGTTATTATCCATATTAGTGCATCATCATTTAGGTAAGGATTATTTAATTTCTATAACATTTACTGCGTCTAATTAGGTTTATTGTACTGATTGAACCTAGTTTAACATGTCCAATGCCTACTTCATGTTTATTGCACTTAATCTAATTTCTTTACGATCAGATGCATGTCTAATGAATTTTATGGTTTTTATGTGACTATTTATATTTTTTCAATTTGTTTCAGATTTTTCGGATTTATTTTGATTTTTTGAATCTTTTGACTGGGTTTCGGCCGGTTTACCGAAACCGAGTCGTTCCGCCATCCCTGGGAAGAATAGAGAAGAAATGAAGAGAGGAAGAAGAAGAGAGGAGAGGGAAGGTCACAGCCCCTCCTGCAAATTACGGCCAGAGAAAAAAATACCCCTCATAATATGGAGAAACAACCTGACTACCCTAATAACAAGGGAGAAAACATAAAACAGGGACTAAAATACCCCTCTATTCTTCACCGCGACTACAGGACAGAACCACTGTAGCAGTTATTTTTAACATAAAAGAGTTACTGTAGTAGTCAGTTCAACATGGTCTGCCGTTTGCGTTTAGAATCATTTTTTAGTGTGTTTTTAAAACTAGGGTTTAGGACCTTATAAGCTGTTTGTGTAGTAGCTGCACCACCTGCAATGCAGGTGCAGAAAGTAGTACTCCTATTCAATTGGACCAAAATATGAGTCCATTAATGACCTAAAAGGGCATTTGACCAATCTGAACCTGCTTGGATTCCATTACGAGAAGTTAATCATGAACCCCATATGGATGATGAGCACTCACATCATCACATGAGCGCATATAATAATCTACAATAACCGAATGAAGCACATAGATCAGATGGACCATATATTAGTGAATTGAATGATAGATTATGGATCTTAGATCATAAGTCTTAGTTCTCGGATCATGGAAATCACATGAAGCTTTTACTACTTTTTACATAAGCAGAATTTTGACTATGACTTCTCAATTACAAGAAGAATAGAGTATAATGATCAGAAGCCTTGGAGGTTGGAGCCTTGGGAATCCTTCACCATGTAGGAGTCTTCATATGCTGCTTTCCTTGTCTTACTTTCTTCCATGCAAATGAGTGCGCCCCATTGTGAATAGGAAGAAAATGACACCGATATAGAGGTGCTTTCAAACTCCTCTCGGTGGGATTGAGTCAGCAATAGAGGGAGAAGGTCAGCAGAAATGCTTGAAACTCCCACCCCTAATATGCAAGCATAGATATGGCTTAATCACCACCTACGTCAAGTAACTATAGAAGTTATATTTACTAGCAGTTTATAAAGTTCAATCATGTAAGAAGTGAATCATCTGTGTCTACAGTAGTAAGTAGTACCGTTAAATAAGTGTATCAGAACAATCTGGGGGCAGTTAGATCAAAAGGAAGAGTAAAACATTTGGTAAAGATTTCTGGATGCCTGTCCTTGCTAATCAACCTTCTATGGTTTGGTGCAAAAGTGTCCGGCTAAGACAACTTTCAACTCGAAAATAGCACTGTAAATAACTCCAATTTTGAATCTGCTCCAATAGCAGAATAAGCATACAAAAAAATGCATCACAGATGGGATTTGACCTTTGAGCTCCCCTCGGTACTCCACAACTCGGTCCACACACGGTTGTGGCCGGGTTGGGGGTCGAGTTGGTGGGAAGATGAGGTGAATTTGACCTTGAAAATCCACCCCTCCTAAAAAAATAGATGTTAAATGGAGTTTAAATATGGCTAATAAATGTAGCATATGGACTCGTGTTAAATATCCATCCATCTTAATATCCTAGTCAAAATGATCAGCAGCCCACAGATTCTGATCTAATGTCTGCTGGGAGAGAACCTGCCCTCCCCCCCCCCTCAACCCCCCCACTTAGCATCACATACAACAAGCTAAAACCTGATTCCACAACCAGACCAGCCATCCCAGTTTTGTCCTGGGTCTTAGTCCCAAGTTCAGGTTGGAAACCAGCTGATTCCCAGGCTGGATCCCGTAGGTTTCAGGTGGAAGGCAAGGTCCTGCTGTCATGGTGGTGAATGAAAAAAGAGGAGGGAACGGAAAGGAGGGAAGCCATCAAGAGATACATACTGCAGCAGTCATTGGCCAATGTCATAAAGAAGAAAAGTAGGGAAAAAAATAACCTGCAGGCTGCAATGCATCAGATAATGGTGAACAGTGGCAGATGCACTGGCAAGCACTGACACGGAGCTCCGTTAGCAGATGACAGCAGAAGTAGGAAGTGGCTGGTGGCAGCCTGGGGGAAAGGCTGCTGCAATTGCCACTCCCTGTTTTCTGGCCATTGGGGGTGGGGATTTGATTTTGGTATATTAGTGAAACTGTGAAAGGTAAATTTTAAAATAACCAAACAAAAATTATCATATTTTAAATTTGCCCTCAAATTTATAAGATAAACTTGAAATCATAATAAGAATATGCTTTAAAAATAATTAATATTATTTTTAGCCTGTTTGAACTGGGAGCCTGATCAAGACCCATTTATCTCTCCTCTCCCAACCTGCTGTCCACTACTGATATCTTTCACCAGGAGGGAAATCACATCCCCCCTCCCCCCCACACCCAGTGCGAACCAAGGGCTTCACCGTCTGCCCAAAGCTCTAGAGTGCTAAAGCTTTTGGGGCTGTAGCAACTTGAGTGGGTGGGGGGGGATTGCAGGTGAGCCCTGACAAAACAAGAAGGCAGCCTGCTATGTGATGCCACTCTACGCCCAGTGAACTTTCTCCCACGCTATCTTGCATCAATTGATGCTGGGCATTTGATGGAAGTGAACAATGGCGCAATCACCGTCTGCCCAAAGCTCTAGAGTGCTAAAGCTTTTGGGGCTGTAGCAACTTGAGTGGGGGGATTGCAGGTGAGCCCTGACAAAACAAGAAGGCAGCCTGCTGTGTGATGCCACTCTACGCCCAGTGAACTTTCTCCCACGCTATCTTGCATCAATTGACGCTGGGCATTTAATGGAAGTGAACAATGGCGCAATTATATATGGGCAAAAATGCTACAGGTTTAAAAATTAGTGGATCAATGCTTGCATGATTGAAACCAACACAAAGAAACAGAAATTCAGAAAGCCAGAGAGAGAGCCAGATACTTACTTCTTTTGACAATCTTTCTATCTCAGATGTGTAGTACTCAATTGAGTCCACTTTTTTACCCCATAGCCCTAGAAAACCAGTCTGGTACAATACAGAGGCAAATAGGAAATGTTAGTAGTGCATACTTTCTAAATGTCAAATGTCGCGGGTACCGGGTAATATCATGCTAGAATAAACAAAGGATTTGATACCTTGTTAGTTGGCCTCTTAGATGGATTCCGCTCATATTTCAGTTGATAGTAATCAAGCCAATTCTGTGTCTGTTTCTTCTCTTGAACGAGTTTGGCTAGCTTATTTGCATTATAAACAACCTACAAAAGATACAACATGAAGAATAGCCACAACAAAAAACAGACACAGCAAACAAACAATGGAAGAATAGCCCAGGATTAAGGAAAGTTATTCAATGAAACATGTTTTGGAGGAAATGTGCTAGAAAGAAGCATGATACAGAGTAGGATTGCTCCAAAGTCAAAACATGATATCAATATTAATGATATCTTCAAGAGAGTATAAAGAAAGAGCTAAAAATGGGCAGCAGCGAAATGAATCTTCAAGAGAGTAAGATCATGTGTGACATTGCAGTGCTTACATCACTAAAACCAAAACTAAATTCCAATCAAGACATTTCCTTCCTACTTGAGTAATTCCAAAAATGGCATACAGGTAAAAAGAACTCTAAATTCTATGTAACATATATGAGATTAATTTTCTCACAGTCAGTACATACACCAAAAGATCTTTTCCATTAAAAAGAACTAGGATTCAAGTTCAAAAGGCATTAAGATGCTTGATAAAAGCGATTGAAGATTCAACCATAGAAGGGAAACAGTTGTGATTTACTTTTAGATAAGAAGAATAACGAATGAAATACTGTCTTTTCCTAGTAAGTCAAAAGAGAATCTGATAATAAAAGAAAAAGGTACAAAGGAACTAAAAATTGGATTGGCGTGACAAGATTTCAACAAAATCAACAATCCTGGGGAAGCCAGCTAATATTGCATGCCTGTTAAAAAAGAAATAATACCAAAATAAAAAATAATAATAAAATTGGGGGAAATTAAAAAAAGGTAGCTGGGTAATTTTAGCCAAGTTAATCAGAATTAGATCAGTCTATTTGACTCTTATTTGCCCTGTTCATGGCTGAGTGGTTCTGATTTAGGTTAAGTTTGGACCTTTTCTTTGCAGCAAGTCAACCAATTTTTGAGTGCCACAAAGGCTCTAGAGGAATCTGGTAAAGAGACAAAATAAAAGATCATTTATGTGACATGCAGAGAGTTCAAAGAGATGGCAACAACTAGGATGGATATTTTTGACATGGTAGCTCAATGGTGTTCACAAAAAAAAACAAACAAACAAAGATATGAATGAAGATGAATGGAGCACCCATTGTCCTAATAATAAACAAAAAGTGGTGAAATTTACTTTTCTTCACTTTTTGCAAGAGGATGTCATGTGGTGATGAAGGAATGTGAGGACATAACAATGTGAAGCAAATCTCCTTACATTCAAACATTGCCAAGCATCTAGTAACCACAGGGATATGTGGCTCTTGACAAAGGGTGTTTCAGTGTATTCAAAATAAGTTTAAGTGCACAGTAGATAAAAGTGTACAAAAAATTTAGTTTCAGTGCATGTTGGCACCGGCTTATTTTCTCGAATTAATCGAAGATTAAGCATAGGGAAATACTCACTATGGAGCAAAACGGCACATCGCCAAAGTTGATCTACCAGTCGAGTTGTGCTCAGAAATCGAGACGTGTCGCCGGGTCAAGCGGCGCAACATAACAACCGGGCATCGACCCCGAGCAAATGGCACTATGTCAGCCAGTTTCTCGACAACCGGGTCGGTTTCGGGATTCGGGAGAACCTGCCGTACCTTACGACACTCTGTGAAGATTCGGGGATCACCCCCGGACACCTGCATACGGTATTATACCGCCGACGCTTCAACAACCGGGTTAACTCGGGACTCAGAACAGCCTACCGCATCAGGCGACTCTTCGCCAAGGAGCGAGGGTCACCCCGACCACCAGACAAACGGCATCATCATGTCGACGCCCCAATCACGGGGCCCAACCAAGGGTCCTAGCCAGCTAGCCGTGACCCGTGGCAACATCAGCAATCGATCAGACCCAGCCCCGATCACTCAGTTTGCGGGTTTACCCGCGTTCAACACAGCTACCCGAGCCGACCCGAGGACGCCCCGACTCGACTACAAGCCACGTCATGTGGCACCCAGCAACGAGGCCGGGGTCTACCCCCGAGTCGCCTCCCTCTAGCCCTCTGAAGTCAAAGGAAGACCCACCTGGGACCAACCACAAGCTTTAGGAGCTCACAGCACCCGTATACGGCCCACGCACGCGCATCGGGAATTTCCCCGAGCACCTGGTGGGCGCGTATGCTCCAGGCACTCTACAGCAAGTCCGAGCCCAACTCGGGACTCCCAGCAACCCATCGCATCATGCACCACCATCGTGCGCTCTCGCACGCGGATCGACCTGCGCGGTCAGGTCGCACAGATCGACCCTCAGTCAAATCCCAGTCTAACCCTCTGTCAAACCCCAGTCAAACCCGCGGTCAAACCTCAGTCAAACCCGCCTAAACCCCCTAGGACGGACCAGCTCACCCCCTCTGGCTAGTCCGCGTAAACTCCCATTCAATTAAAAAAATTTAAGTTTTTCAAAAAAGAAAAAACCAGAACCGGCCCGCCTAAACCCCCCCAGGGGTGGGGTTTAGGCGGACCAGCCCAGCCCCCTGGGCTGGTCCGCGTAAACCCCATCTCTGAACATGTTCAATATCTTAGGATGGCCATAAATATACTGGGTGATTTTTTGTGCCATCTCAATTGTCTTCTTCACATTATTTTCCTTCTCGATGTATTCAAGTATCAAATCCAGACAATATGCGGCACATGGGAGCCAATATAACCTGCACTTCTGCATCAACTTCTTCCATGCAGCCTTATAACTAACTGGCTTCATTATCAGTGACTATTTGCACAACATTGTCCTCTCCAAGTTGGTCTACCATCTTATCCATCAAATGAAACAAATAATTTACATTCTTTTCATGATTTGATGCATCAATTGATTTCACAAAGGTTGTACCTTCGATGTAACAAACTAGAAAGTTGATCATGGACTTCTTCGTGGTACCAGTCCAATCATCACACATTATGGTGCATCCTCTCTCCATCCAGATATGCTTGAAGCTTTCAACCCACTGATGGAGCTCCTCAACCTCTCCCTCAAGGCCATGCCCGTATATGTCTCGACGTGATGGGACCTTCAAGTCAGGGCCAGCATCTGCTATGACATCTAGCATAGGTTGGAAATATTCTGATTTAACAGCATATGCAGGGACACCTGCATGGAAAAACTTTTAAATGCATGCCTACAACTTCAGTTTATTTTTTGACCCCTCTCAATGCTTGCTTGATTTTTGGTTGTGTACCAGTTTATCTTCTATGCAGATAGTTGTTGTAACACCCAAGATTTTTGGATCAAGAATCCGTGGGTTTCGAAGTGCTTCCGTGAAATTGGATTTTTGGCTATCGGACCTTCGAACCCCTATGTAGGGTGAACCGTTGTGTTTTCGGGCTTCGAGACGTTGCAGGCGTGTTGTGGGTTTTTCAAGGATTATGGGGATGTTTTTTTTGCATTTTTCTATTTTTTAAATTTTTAAATCCCACAATAATTCTTATAAAAACCCCTCTCTCCTCATTCTCTCTCTCTCTCCTCTCGTTTCTCTCCTTCTCCCTCCCTTCTCCGGGCGGCCGATGGAGGACGGCATGGGCGAGGCAGCGGGGCACGTGGGGCGGCGGGCGGCGAGGATGGAGCGAGGAACGGGCGGTGGCCCAGTTAAGCTCGTTCGCGAGTTCGTAAAGCCGGTGGTTCGAGGAGCGATTTTGCGTGGAACTAACGTCCTCGACGCAGGATCTCATCGTGAGAGGTAGGGAGTGGATCCCTTACCCTTGCTTTCTATTTTCCCACGTTTTGTAGGCCGAGGGTGATTTTCTTTTACGTCGGGGCATAAAAGCATGATCTCGGTAGTTTAGAGGGTGGGGAATTAATTGTTCCCCCATGTTTTCCCCATCACCCGGGGTGATTGGGGCGTGGAATAGGGCCCCTCGGATATGGTTTCGCGGTTGCGTCGTCGGATTTGGTCAACCGGATGGGCAGTTCGGTCGACCGGATTGGCATTCACCTCAGAGGGCAGCCCGCCCTAGTTCGGTCGACCGACCCAGGTCAGGGGGGTGCTTGGTTTTGGTCCGGTCGACCGACCCCTGACAGTCCGACCGACCCAGTAGGCAGGTCGACCGAATTAAATCCTTTTCTTTGGCCACCGGTCGACCCGATCGAGACCCTTAGTCGACCTTTGGGGTCCGTGGATGACACCCTGTGGGGACCGAGTTCGTGTTTTTAAGTGTCTAGAGGAATCATGATATCTCGATTAGCATGCCCATGTGGTTTTGAGGGTCCGAGTGACCCCGTGTGTTCCGGGGTCCTTCATATGCTAGTTCGAGTCACCGTACACCTTAGTGCGGGGCAGAGGACTATTTCTACTCTGCGTTAGTTTCTTCGGAAAACGGTTTCTGTGTGTACCAGCCCTGTACTAAGGTGTACAGTGACTCATGAGTATGGCCAATGACCGTGAGTCCCGTGACCCACCAGCCAGGGGCTTGGGGCTTCTTAACCTCCCTTAGAGAGAGAGTGAACCCGGTTGTGAGACGCCTCAAGAGTCCTTTTGACTGTGGTTTCTGACTCTCGAAGTAGGGTAATTTGACGGCATGGTGCCGTATGGTACGGCCTTGGGATGAGTCGCGCGGCTCTATGGCCGTTGGATTAGCGACTCTAGCTAGTCGTCCTGAGTCTGGTAGCACCGTGCCACCCTATGTTCCGTGATACTTGCGATGGGCGCGTGAGTAGCCCGTCAATACTCCAGTGGTTTCTTCTCTACTGAGAGTTCCTGCGTCCAGTGAACACTAGTCGTAGCCTTCTTATGACAGGCGGGTGTTGACTACCCGGGAGTGGTAGAGCGGCTTTCCCGGGAGAGACGATTTTAGGCTGGTGTTGCATCCGTAATTTTCTGGAAATACTTCGAGAATTTCATTCCGAAACAACCAACGAAAAAGATACGGCGTAGCGCCAATGTCATCAGACCGCGGAGTACCTCTGTGAGTTAGGGTCTATCGACCCAATCATACAATCACAAGTGGCGTCGCAGCAAAGAAACTTAAAAGGAGACATGCGCATGCACACCACCTGTCAAAGTAGCCGAGCAAGTGTATCGCACGGTACGGACTAATGCAAAGATTCCTCTCCATGCGGCGACGCGCAAACAAACAACAAACAAAACGATCCTCTGCTCCCGCACGAGTCTTCACCGACGTATGGCTGCCACGCGACGAAGAGTGGACCTTGGGGAGCAATGAATGCGGACAGCAGATTCTCTTCAACCCAGGGCGATAGAAAAAACCCAAAAAGGCGCGGAGAGGGAGGGGTCAAAAGGGGTGCCAAGGGGTCATTTGACCCTGCTGGCCTGTGCGGACCCCGGGGGGGACCGGGCCCACCCCGCTGGCACCCAGTTGGTAGCCAGCGGGGTCATTTGAGAAAAAAAGAGAAAAAAGTAGGAGAGGGGTGAAAAAAGGGTTTTGGCCACCCCACCTTGACAAAAAAAGTGGTTTTTAAACCCCACCTTGTCAGAATTAGGGCCAAAACTCACTTTTTTGTCAGAACCGGGGAAATTCCCCGCATTTCTGTCAACATGGGTCCTCCCGCCTTCTATATAAATAGACCCAAGGGTCCATATAAAAGGAGAGGGCGAAGAAAAGAACGGAGGAGCACTAAGCAACCAACGTAAGGAGTTTGTTTTGTCTGTCTTGGCCTGTGAGGGTAAGTCCCCGGGTCTCATGTATATGCCCCTAAAGGGGTATTTTTATAATTATGCCCCTCAATGGGCCACGTTTGTAAATCTCTACGTACCGGGACGACTAAATTATGTAGTTCCGCCCGTATAACGAGAGAATTACAAAAATATCCTCCCCGGGATCGTGAGAGACAAAATGTCATGTTATTTGCGTTGGCGCGGATCTTTATATAGTCGACAACTCGTCGACAACTCGCCGACAACCCTTTGGGGCCATAAATGTGTTCGATGTACTCCATCAATTTTCTTTGTATGTCAATCGAAAAAATTGCAAGAAACTCCCCCGACTTATGGAAATTGCACACATACCCTCTTTTGGGCAAGATTGACAGATGTGTGCCTTCTATGAAGCCCCATGTCATTCTTTCAGTCCGGGAGTGTTGTCAGCTTAGTCCGACAATCGGGCGCCACCTCAACTTAGGTCTACGTAGGGTTTGGTAAGATTACCAAAATACCCCTACGACTTAGAAAAGGCCTAGTAGCCCTTAAAACCCTCCATAAACGGCCTCAGTGTCCTGGAAAGTTTAAGAATTCTATCCTACTTTCATTCCAACCCAGAAATTCCAGAATACCCTTGGCCTGGGAAAATTACTAGAATACCCCTAGGAAGGTAACATTAGGGATGTCAAAAATACCCGCAAACCCGATTACCCGCATCACCCGACCCGTGATGGGTCGGGTAATACCCGAATAAACAGATATGGATCCGGGTTCGCATATGTCTAAAATACCCGTTTCATATTCGGATAGGGTATGAATTTAGTGCACCCAAATCCGTACCCGATCCGAACCCGCTCTTAATAACTTATTGTGCATGTTAGGCCTATGATTTTGACATGAACTTGATCCGTTGCCCGTCTTGTTGAGCTTGTGAGTTTTTTTCTAATTCTCATAAATCTCACATTTCTTAGGATGTGGATGTTGACTCATGCTTTATGGACGGATACGGATATCCGCGGATATATCCATATCCGTGACGGATATACCCGTATCCATACCCGCGAAAATAATAGGGTATTATCCGGGTATGGTATTTGTAAAATTTTCACGGATAGGGTATGGTATTGGTCTACCCGAGTCGAACCCGATCCATTTACATCCCTAGGTAAAATTACCAAAATACCCGTGGGGTCCAGAAAACTTCCCCCCACTTCAAAAATGCCTACGGCTCTCGCACATTTGCATTCATACTCCTAAATTTTAGGGTTTTTGCTTATATAAGAGGCCTCAGTCGAAACCTTAACCCAGTCATTCTGTTGGTTGGTAAGTGAGTGGACATTGTGAGCCCTCCAAATGAGCTTGCCCTCAACATCAGAACCCCCATAGAAGACTTTGGAGTTTCTTTGACAGTTAAACAAAGGTGTTCGGACGTTAGGCCGATGTAAATCAACACTGACTGCAGTCAGTGAGGAGAGGTCCAACACCCGAAATCAAATCGTCTGATATTATGCACACCCACGGAATGAACCCTCACATATAGAGGGGGAATGTTTCTTTTCAAAAAGAACATATCTATTTATCTACGATAAAATTCCGTGGACTGTAGCTGGTTACCGTAGGGCCTCCCCACTGTGGCGGCTCGAGTCCGGACCGGGAGGAAAACTAGCTAGAGGGCCTGACGTAGGGCAGTCAGTCAGTGTGTGCACACGTGGTCGTGGACTACGGACGCGTGTTGACGAGCACGACCCCGACTAGACCCTTGTTCTTCGGTTACTTGTACATCTTAGTTTTCGCCTGGGGCGAGTAGGGAGACACCTGAGACACGGATTAAGTCGTCAGTGGACACATCCGGCCTTGCTTGTAGTGAGCAGGTTCTCCCATCACGCGACACGTGACTCTCTTGACTCGAGGTTTGGTTTCCCGTTAGCGAGAACGTGGTTCTGCGGGTGGTTTCTATGTACTTTTCCTGACGTTGAGGTCTAGGGTTCCCGGTAAAGTTATCGAGGTTTCACCAATAGACAGGGTTCACGACGACGACTGTACCGTAGACCGCGTGGTCTTGGGCCTCCGTCCATGAGAATGGGTCTTCACGACAGGGATGTCGTGGTTTTTCTTTCGGTAGCGTAGCCGTAGTTTTACAGGTGGTTCGGTGGTCCCGACTGTGAGATCGAGGTTTCCTTTCTGTTGCCGTTAGGAGTAGCTTAGAGAGCTATGTTTCGCCGCCTTCTTTTATTTCTGTTGCTATTACGCTCGCTACTGCTACTGTTGTTATTACTACTGTTACCACCGTTATTTCGTGGTGGGGATCCGTGGGACCCCTTCTAAGCCAACAAGATGAGACTCACCCCTTTCTTTTCAGTGTTACGGTTCCTCCTCGAGGTTTGGAGGTGCAACGCGGAGGTTCGTAGTTGCCAGCTTGTCAGAGCCGGGGCGTACCCGACGATAGAATACGTTTCTTTCCCTGTAGACATACTTTGTGGACTGGACTCTGCAGTTAGTTTATTAATTGAAAATGTAATTTATTTCCTGTTATTTAAACAGTTAATTCTGTAGTTATTTCCTGCATTATTTTAAATTTCAATGTACCTCCACAACAACCAACCCTTTCGAGCCTTCCAACTCGTGGGATTCGAATGGTATCGAGTAATTCCCGGTATCCGGATCTTGGGTCGTTACAGCTGTCCATGGGGCCTACTCTCTGCGGGGCTGCAGCAGTGTCAGGACGTGGCCAGCTCGTGCTACACCAACTGTACTGGAATATGTCCTTGAACCTATCGGTGCTTTTCCTTTCCTTTGAACTACTTGTTGACGCTCTATTACTTCAGTCAACTCTGGATTTGAATCCTCAGTCATCATCCTTCCCCTTCTGCCCAAAATCTCCTCAGGAATTTCAGCATGATCTTCAGCCCTTTGTTGCAACCTCTCTTTTTTGCCCAGAAGGCACTGGCGCATTTCTTCTCAGGCCTCTCGGAGACATATGTCATTGTTTGATCTCTCCTCTAGTAATTCCGCCATGTATCCTTCCCACAACAATTACATTTCACTTTTCTTCTTCCAACATCAACTAAGGAGAGGCCGACCCCGGATCGTCATGCCCTTGCTGCTCCTAACCTTGTTCACGTCTAGGCATGATGCTGCATTAAGACAGTTAAAGACAATGAAGCTAATTGAGCTTCAAATTATACTGAATTAAGATAATTAGTCAAAAGCCCCAATTTTTAACTGCTAATTAAGGTCACCTTTGGGGATTCAACCTAATCACCCTTCATTAAATGCAATTAGCAGCATGCTCCCACCCTAAATTATTCAATAAAACTTAATTGAGCTTCAATTGACCCTAACTTAACCTAATCTAACAAAAGTCCCAAATTTAAATAGCCAATTAGGTCTTAATTTAGATATTTACCCTAATCACCCTTCATTAAATGCAATTATTAGCAGTTATTAGCAGTATGTTCCCGCCATATTCAATGAAGTTTAATTGAGCTTTAATTGACACTACTAAATTAACCTAATCTAACAAAAGCCCCAAATTTAAATACCTAATTAGGTCTTAATTTAGATAATTATCTTCATTAATTACTTGGCATACTAGCAGTATGCTCTTACCCTAAAATATTCATCAATGAAGCTTAATTAAATTTCAATTGATGCTAAATTAACCTAATTAGACAAAAGTCCCAAATAAAAACCGTTAATTAGTCCCTAATTTGGGGATTTACACTAATTACCCGACATCTAATATAATTAACAGCATGCTCCCGCACGAAAACATTCAACGAAGTTTAACTAAGCTTCGATTCATGCTAAACTTACCTAATTAGACAAAAGCCCCAAATTTAAATCGCTTATTAGGCCCTAATTTCGAAGATTTGACATATTTAACATAAGAAAATCAATATATTGAAGAAAACAACAAAAAAAACTATCAAACCAAAACAAAACAAAATAAAAACTTACAAGATCTTTGAGGAATCTATGCACTCGACACAGTAAGAAATGGTGGTGGTTGTGACTACACGCTGTAAACAGCAAGAAACGGCGACGATGACGGTGGCGATGACAACGACAGCAGCAAGCCACTCCACTTGGAAGCTACTCCACTTGCACTCCTGTACCTACAAGGCTGAAACACCTCAAATCTGAGAATCTTAGGAGAGGGCAAAATTGAACTCCCCTTAAGGAGGGGGAGTAAGGGGAGTTCGCGTCCGGTTACGGCCGAAACGGGCGAAAACGGGTGAAACCGGTATAAGTTTCGCTCAAAACTAATAAAAACCATTTTTTTAAAGTTTCAGACCTGCTCCCGTGATCGGTTGAAACCGGTATATAGTGAGCGGTTGCGGCTACACGCTGTAAACAGCAAGAAACGATGACGATGACAGTGGCCGCAGTAAGCCCCTCCGTGATCGCCAAAGATGTAAACACACGCGACAATGCGAAGAACGATGCGAATAAGATACCGCGCGGGAGGTTGCTCCCCGCGGGGTGAAAACAGGAAATGCGCAGAATGGGGAAAGGGAACCGCTGCGGGATATTACTCTCCGCGGCTTTTAACAGAAATGGAAATGTGCAAAAATAAAGGGAAGGGAACCGTTGGGGAAGGAGATGGGGAAGGGGACCACTGCGGGAAGTTACTCTCCGCGGATTTTGACAGAAATGAAATAAAGGGAAGAGGGACCGCTGCGGGAAGTTACTCACCGAGGATTTTGACAGAAATGAAATAAAGGGAAGAGGGATCACTGCGGGAAGTTACTCTCCGCGGGTTTTGACAGAAATGAAATAAAAGAAAGACACGCGTGAGGGTGTGTGTTTGGTTGTGTGATCGCCAGGGGTCAAGGACCCCAAAATGAAAGAGTGATTGCGTTTATACCTCAGAAGCGGGAGATCATTGTGGATCCCTTCTTCCTCTTCCTTCGGCCGGCCGACGAAGAGGGCTTTCTTTCGGTTACCCTTGCAAGAAAACGAACAAACACCAAATGGATCAGAACAAGAGCAATGTAGTATCAATCCCTTGTGTTCAAATGAAAGCAATGAAATCATGAACGGACACACACCTTGTTGGTGTTGTTTCAAACCCCTTTTGGACGCAAAGGGTTAAAAATAGAATGATGAATGAAACGACGTGCAGAGATACACAAAAATGCAAAGCCCTCTTAAAGACAGAAGCGCGACATGAACAAGGATAACGAATGATGCATGGAACTAGCGGAATGAAAAGGAAGCAGAAGAAAAGGGGAAGAAAGAGCTTATTGAGGCGTCGAGGGCGGGCTTCGAGAAGAGCTTTGGCAGCGTGAGGATGGCGTGGACGTTCGATGAGACGGAACGACCTTCTCTCGTGTGCGCGAGCATTCGGAAATCCGACAGAACCTCGCCTTAAGACTCACGGGCTTAGGAACGAATTGGGCAGAGTTTCTCCTCCTCTTTCAAGATTTTGAAGCCCTTGATTTCGTGGGAGGGGTCAGGGACGCATACCGTTGACCAGAGGCGATAACCAATTAAAAATTAATTTTATTTAAAAGGACGCGTCCACTACCCTGGACGCGTTCATTAAACGCGTCCAGGGTCCTGGACGCGTTCCTCTTCTTGTTTTGGATTTATCTGAAACGTCAAGTTGAACGGCGGGGCTTGCGCCGAACGTGTGTTGCACGTGGGCTCAAGAACGCGTCTTGGATGCCTGACGCCTTTAAAGAAGGCGTTAGCTATGGCCGCGTTTAAGATTTTCTCGAAAAATTTCTAACAATGGGGGGAAAATACCAAAAAATAGGAAATCACTCAAATAACTCAAATGTGAGAGCCCCTTTAGGGAATCATGGTATATTATGAGATTTACTCAATGTAATGTCAAAAATGACGTGTCTACAGATAGTTAATGGGTCAAGACACTGACACTCCACTAAATCCCTGGCCAGGGTCGTGTGAATTCGTTTGGAACGGACGTCATACACTTTTAGGAGGTCGTGATCGCCGATCATGAAATTTGACAGTTACCATACCCTCGATCGAACCAGACTCATAGAAAGAGCGAGGGATTATAGCGTTGCGGCAACTGTAGACATACAGGTACCAGACAGGGTGGTTTGAACTCACGTCCTTTGGGATCACGCGGATTTCCTTGACCCAACGTGATCATAGGTCCGATATGAATTAAACTATTATTCTGCTCTTGTAGAAACGAATAATGAGTTTAATTTACTTCTAATTGAGAATTTAGAAGTTTATGGGCCTTAAACCCAACTGACTATGGGCCTAGAGGATCACACACATTTCTCAGGTGACGAGATATTATTGTAAAGATATATATGTTAAAAGTCTAGAATTCCTTGGGAAATGGATATAAAGAAGGGCTTAAGATATATATGTATAATATATGGAGGATATATATACAATATTGGTGATTAAGGGTTCTTTTGAAAAGGACCCATCCCACCTTATATATATCCTACGTAATAGTGTTTTCTCCACAATCAAGCATCAAGGGAGAAGACACACCACCATTCTTTTCTCCTCCCCTGCCCTCTCTCTCTTCCTCTCAAGGGAGAAAGATAGAAGGAAGAAACATGAGGAGTTTTGAGGATCCGTGTACCGTGTGAGGGGGGGGAGAGAAGAACGGGTGGGCACCGTCATTGCACGAGAATTGCTGTGGATCTACTCTAGAGGCCGAACATCTACGCGGCTCTACGTTTGTGGAAATCTGCATCGGGCACTGCGGACAGCGTCGTTCCACACTAGGTAAAAGATCTACAACCCTATTTTGGGGTTGGGTAATTTTATTGCATCGATTAGGATACGGTTCTTGAATTCCAGAAGGACCTGGGTTCAAGATTAAATTTTTTTTGCTTTGCTTTTATTTTTTATTTTTGTTTTTTGATTCTTCTACTCAGTTCTCTGTGCCAATCCGGTTTTTATCTCATATAATTATCCCTTCTAAATTTAAAATTCAAATTTTGACTTTTGAATTTACTTAGTTGGTATAATTATCACTTAATTTGAGATAAAAGAGTAATAATTGAAAATTATCATGAGATATTCAATAATTCAAATTTTAAAATTGGATAATTATATTTTTTAAATTATATTATTGAATAATTAATTTTAATTTAGATTTAAATAATTATCTCGTTTAAAGTTATTTTTAAATTAGATTATTAGATAATTAAATTTAAATTTAAATTTAAATAATTATTTCAATTATCTAAATTATTTGAATTTGATTCAAATATGCATGCCCCTTATATAAGTGATGATTCTATGTATGACTTGCTTCATGTTCCTTATGTACTTTAATTTTAGTTAATCCGACTTGGATTTTAAAATTAAATAAAGCCAATCTTTTTGTTTGCACGTCGGACAGCGTCGTTCCACACTAGGCAAAAGATCTACAACCCTATTTTGGGGTTGGGTAATTTTATTGCATCGATTAGGATACGGTTCTTGAATTCCAGAAGGACCTGGGTTCAAGATTAAATTTTTTTTGCTTTGCTTTTATTTTTTATTTTTGTTTTTTGATTCTTCTGCTCAGTTCTCTGTGCCAATCCGGTTTTTATCTCATATAATTATCCCTTCTAAATTTAAAATTCAAATTTTGACTTTTGAATTTACTTAGTTGGTATAATTATCACTTAATTTGAGATAAAAGAGTAATAATTGAAAATTATCATGAGATATTCAATAATTCAAATTTTAAAATTGGATAATTATATTTTTTAAATTATATTATTGGATAATTGATTTTAATTTAGATTTAAATAATTATCTTGTTTAAATTTATTTTTAAATTAGATTATTAGATAATTAAATTTAAATTTAAATTTAAATAATTATTTCAATTATCTAAATTATTTGAATTTGATTCAAATATGCATGCCCCTTATATAAGTGATGATTCTATGTATGACTTGCTTCATGTTCCTTATGTACTTTAATTTTAGTTAATCCGACTTGGATTTTAAAATTAAATAAAGCCAATCTTTTTGTTTGCACGTCCCACTTTTCAATCCAAATGTAAGGATTATTTTAAAAAAAAAATAACCATTTGCTTGATTGATCTGAATGTGTGGATTGACTAGTGATCATGGACACAACTGATGTTGCGGTTTGGGGCCTGCGAGCCTCCCTTCTCTCTCTAGTGTAATTCCTATGTACTTCTATCTCCCTTCACTAGTTGTACTCGCCCTGAGGGCTTCTGGAATTTCATTTTGCATGTAATTTAAATTTTTCTGGCCTGCGAGCCGTGCAAAATTTATAATTTATGCGATATCAGAGTTTGAAGGCATGGAGAACAAACAACGAGAACGATCCAGTTGCTTCGGAAGCGAGCCGGATGCCTTAGTAGCATTAGGCTTAGGGTCCATGATCACTCACGTTTTAATTTTTGCATTGGATACATTTACTTTGTGCAAACTACTAAGTACAGTAAATATATTGGATATATTTATATTACCACCTAGGGTGAGACTAAGATAAAATCAAATTCCCTCGCAATTTAACTTTTAGATCTGGTAAGCACGGCTCTAGGAGTCGCCGTGGCCCTCCACCATTATGGGGTGAATGAATGTCTTCATCTCATGGATTTGTTGTGCTTTCCCCACAAGGCCCATGGGCTAAGGGCAGGATTCATGATGGGGACATCAAAGCAAGGCCACTATCTCTTTATTTGTTTTGTTTGCATACCCTTGTGTCAAATGGGTTTGCAATTGTAAGGTAGCCATGGGGTTAGTCCTGAGGAATTAGTGGGTTTCTTTGCAAAAGGCCATGTTGGCCCGGCGGGACCCCCACCTTCTTTCCCATTGGTCCACCTAGGTTCTAGGGCCCACTTGAGATGGTCTTTGGTCCACGGGAGGACTTGGACTAAGGAGGAAAAATCCCATTTGACTAAAGAGGTGCCCCCCCTTTTTCTTGTCTAAGATAGTGACTCCCCCCCTTTTGTTGACTTTTCCCCTTGAATCAAAGAGAGGATCTTTCCTCTCCCACCTTCGACCAAAGACCTCCTTCCCCACCTTCTTTCCCATTGGTCCACCTAAGTTTTAGGGCCCACTTGGGCTGGTCTTTGGCCCATGGGAGGACTTGGACCAAGGAGGAAAAATCCCATTTGACTAACTAAAGAGGGCACCCCCCCTTTTTCTTGGTCTAAGATAGTGACTCCTCCCCCATTTGTTGACCTTTCCCCTTGAATCAAGGAGAGGAAAGATCTTTCCCCTCCCACCTTCGACCAAAGACCTCCTTCCCCCCCTCTCCCCATGTCATTATCTATATAAGCATGTGTATAGTGTCATTTGTAAGGTCAATGAAGATGAATGAAAGAAAAAAGTGGAATTTGCTCCAAGCAACCAAGGGCGCACCCCCCCTCTCTCCCCCAACCCCTTGCAACTGTGATGTGTACCACCATATCAGTCCTCTAGTGGGTGAGAAGCTCAGCACCGCCGCCATCGAGCCGCCGTCGCACCACCACCGCCTCGTCATCGGAGTTCTGTCTACCACCTTCCAGCAACTTTAAGCCCGATTTTTAGCTCTCAATCCGAAGATCTGATCAAGCTGAAATTTTTAGGGTGAGTTCCCCTTGTTCCCACGTCCCATAAAGAGTTTCACATAAATCCCATTTCATTTGCCCCCCTTTCCATTTTAAATCTCACTGTCTACACAATCTGCCCCTGTACAGATCTGTGTTCCAGCAGCCCCCCTTTCCAATTTCAGATCGAGCTAAAATTTGGACTGGGACTTCTGTCCACTAAAACCCCTTGCCACAATTTTTTTCATGATTTTTTGAGTTCGTTTACCCTTCCTAAAAACCTCTGCAAGAACCAGATCTTGTTCTGTTCCCAGCAGTCCAGATCTGACCTTTCCTGCCATAAAATCCATTCCACCCACTAAACCCCTTCGAAAAATTACCAAAAAAATTGTGCGTCATCCACACACTCCAAATCCTAGATCCTAGATCCACCACTTGCCCTTCGGTCAAACAACGCTTTTAGGCAGATCCCAGTCTGCCCGGTATTTCCTGAGACAGAAGGTCTGTCTGTTCTAAATTCCACCAAGGAGGATACAGAAACAGGAAAATTCCTGTAACACCAGGTGGTCGTAGATCTGCAAGAGAGCTTCACAACGACGCTGGTTTCGCGTCGATCCGACGTCGGAGTTGATCGCAGTAATTATTTCCGCCGAGTCGTGCAGTTCTGAAATAGCAGAACATATTCGGGACAGCAAGCTGCAGCACCGAGTAGTAGCGCGTCGGAACCGTCAAAGTTGCCCAAAAAGCCGCCCGTCAACCCGAGCTTGATACTCTCGGGTCGCCATTGTAGCCCTTTACCTCCCTGTGTGGAGTGGACAGTGAATTTCGGTAATTATTGTTAATTCATTTGTACCGGGAGTACGAGTCTTGACCGGGGTCGCCTTCCCCACGCCCGGAGCGTGGAGGTATCGTTTCCGCTCCCTCACTCGGCATTCTGTTTACTTCGTATATTTCTATATGTCGCTGCTTGCATGTGATAGGTTAATCTATCTCGTTAAATAATTTCAATCACCGCTGCGAGAGAGAGCAAAGCCCGTCCCGTGACCCGATCCGGGCACGAAAGAGAGTTGACCACCCTAGCTCATTGACGGTTTCTCAACCGCGCACATCCGCACACTTCTCTCTCTAGGGACGAGTCGCGAGAGTCCAAGGTTTGCAATCAAAATTGGCGTCGAGTCGCGTCTCGTCCCGCATTAAATTGGTAGTCGGTCT
This sequence comes from Amorphophallus konjac, assembly GCA_022559845.1. Lineage (NCBI taxonomy): Eukaryota > Viridiplantae > Streptophyta > Magnoliopsida > Alismatales > Araceae > Amorphophallus > Amorphophallus konjac. The sequence continues at coordinate 53,213,749 of CM040124.1, read as the reverse complement.
AACGTTTGCATTGCATTCCATTCCGATATATTAAAAGGTGTCTCCGGAACGATAGGTTACACTAAGGCATCACACTTGCGTGAGTGCGATCTTCGGATCAAACCTCCGCCACGTACCGGATACCGGTTGAGTCTAGGTTTGTAGTCTAGTCTGCATTCTAACTTTGCATTGTTGTATAGGGTCGTGTCTAGTCCATTAGAGTGTCACTCAGTTGTCTGCATGTCCAACTACCCACCAGCCCATGACCGTTCCCCGAGACCATGCGTCCAAGTGGTCATCCCTGGTGGCCCAATTCGAGGCTCTCATGGCCCGACCCCCGGGGCTCGCCCCTATCATTCAACCACCGGTTGACCCGACCCCAAAGTCGACAACCGAGTCGTTCCAGTGCCCTATAGTGTCCACTGCCATTCTACCTAATGGGTTGCATACGGAGATCGACTTCATCAATAGGTGCCATCTAACTGTGTCTCACAGGACATAGTTGAGTCTCTCTCTAAGACCGGGGAGATTGGTCTCAATGGTGGCTTAGCGTTCGTAGAGTTTCAATGGAGGTTCGGCCCCGTTCTTTATGACGATGGAGCATGTGCAAGGTCGACACACTTGCCGGTCCATGCATCCATTTTAGGGAAAACTTGGTTGGAAGAGAGGAGAGCGACCTTTGACCCCCACCTCACCTACCCGGCGAGTTCGTCTTCCACGACGGCATTCAGTCGACCACCTCCGTGTCACCAACCACCCCCAGCGGCCCGTTCCGCCTCCGGACTCACGCCCGCCACCACACCCGGAGCCCGCTCATGCGGCCACCTATAGTGGGAGTAGCCACTTCCCCGACCAGTGTCCTTCACATTCCCCTAGCTTAGAGGACACACATTCAGAGGATGACCCACCCGGGCTTATTCTAGTGAGTTATGAGGCTGACCAAGAGTTGGCCGAGGAGTACCTCGCTGATGTTTTGGGGTTAGAGCGATCCAATAGAGGGCCAGGGTCTATTAGTCACCCCAACCCCACCGGTCGTCCTGGAGCTGTCTGTCCCACCCACCTTGTCCACGATGGATGGCATCCGCCGACCCCATGCAGTCAGCCATCCCACTTTTACCCGTCTCTCCTATAGTGGCGCAACCGCTAGAGACTATCGTACCACTATCGACACCCTATGTTGACACGGTATGGTCTGATTTCTTCCACGCGTTCGAGAGACAACGTCCGGACTTCCCATTTTCCATGCTCCACACCAAACGTCCGAATTACCTTCCCGTCACCCGCCTCCTGATCCTCCTACACTTCCGTACCCGAGGACGAGTCTTCTCAAACCGGAGACGATTGACGAGGGTTGAGACTCACAGCATCAAGTTGTGGGTCCGCTTATCTTTACACTTAGTGTATGCAGATGTCCAACCTTCTTACCGTCCCTTATGTGTGTCGTCAGTCATAGCATGTCATTAGTTGGTGTCTCTCCGTCTGTCCTCATACCACATAGTCCATAGTCTGTTTTGCTTATTTACAGTTTGTCTGTCGAGCACAAGGAGTTGCATAGTCGAGTCGGTCTAATGCAAGCTCGCAAGTGTCAGTCCCTTTCAAGTGCGAGGCAAGTCGGGTCGAATGCGTACGTTGTAAACTCGCCTGAGGAACATGGGACCCAGCGGTGATCCCTAGTGAGTCTTCCAGCCATCTCCTCCCTTTGAGAGTGACCCCGGAGTGTCCACCACTAGCTTCATCCCCACAGCAGCGTGTGTATAAAAAACATACACGGAATGAGCAGGTGACAATTACTAGGAGTGTGTTTTGCTTATTTATACAGTTTGTCTGTCGAGCACAAGGAGTTGCATAGTCGAGTCGGTCTAATGCAAGCTCGCAAGTGTCAGTCCCTTTGGAGTGCGAGGCAAGTCGGGTCGAATGCGTACGTTGTAAACTCGCCTGAGGAACATGGGACCCAGCGGTGATCCCTAGTGAGTCTTCGAGCCGTCTCCTCCCTTTGAGAGTGACCCCGGAGTGTCCACCACTAGCTTCATCCCCACAGCAGCGTGTGTATAAAAAACATATACGGAATGAGCAGGTGACAATTACTAGGAGTGTGTTTTGCTTATTTATACAGTTTGTCTGTCGAGCACAAGGAGTTGCATAGTCGAGTCGGTCTAATGCAAGCTCGCAAGTGTCAGTCCCTTTCGAGTGCAAGGCAAGTCGGGTCGAATGCATACGTTGTAAACTCGCCTGAGGAACATGGGACCCAGCGGTGATCCCTAGTGAGTCTTCGAGCCGTCTCCTCCCTTTGAGAGTGACCCCGGAGTGTCCACCACTGCTTCATCCCCACAGCAGCGTGTGCATAAAAAACATATACAGAATGAGCAGGTGACAATTACTAGGAGTGGAGCATACCCGCGTTACCTGGTACGGTGGAGATGGTCCACATCCGACAGATCCGCAGGAGCATCCGCACCCCTTACTCGACGGGGTCGAGTTTCTCCCACCCGGAGAGAATTGATGGGGACATCAAACCCATACCACCCTTGTGTCAAATGGGTTTGCAATTTGTAAGACATTATAAGCTAGGGTTAGTCCTTAGGAATTAGTGGGTTTCTTTGCAAAAAAGCCATGTTGGCCCGACGGGACCCCCACCTTCTTTCCCATTGGTCCACCTAGGGTTCTAGGCCCCACTTGGGTTGGTCTTTGGTCCATGGGAGGACTTGGACCAAGGAGGAAAAATCCCATTTGACTAAAGAGGGCACCCCCCCTTTTTCTTGGTCTAAGATAGTGACTCCTCCCCCTTTTGTTGACCTTTCCCCTTGAATCAAGGAGAGGAAGGATCTTTCCCCTCCCACCTTCGACCAAAGACCTTCCCCACCTCTCTTGGCTACGCCCCCCCCCCCCTCTCCCCATGTCCTTATCTATATAAGCATGTGTATAGTGTCATTTGCAAGGTTAATGAAGATGAATGGAAGAAAAAAGTGGAATTTGCTCCAAACAACCAAGGGCGCACCCCCCCTCTCTCCCCTAACCCCTTGCAGCTGTGAAAGCTCCCTTCCTCTGAGGTGTGATACCTCCATACCAGTCCTCTAGTGGGTAAAGAAGCTCAACGCCGCCGCCGCCGCCATCGAGCCGCCGTCGCACCACCACCGCCTCGTCGTCGGAGTTCTATCTACCACCTTCCAGCAACTTGAAACCCGATTTTTAGCTCTCAATCCGAAGATCTGATCAAGCTGAAATTTTTAGGGTGAGTTCCCCCTTGTTGCTCCCACGTCCCATAAAAAGTTTCACATAGATCCCATTTCATTTGCCCCCCTTTCCATTTTAAATCCCACTGTCTACACAATCTGCCCCTGTACAGATCTATGTTCCAGCAGCCCATCTCTTCTCCGATTTGACCCCCTTTCCAATTTCAGATCGAGCTAAAATTTGGACTGGGACTTCTGTCCACTAAAACCCCTTGCCACAATTTTTTTCATGATTTTTTGAGTTCGTTTACCCTTCCTAAAAACCTCTGCAAGAACCAGATCTTGTTCTGTTCCCAGCAGTCCAGATCTGACCTTTCCTGCCATAAAATCCATTCCACCCACTAAACCCCTTCGAAAAATTACCAAAAAAATTGTGCGTCATCCACACACTCCAAATCCTAGATCCTAGATCCACCACTTGCCCTTCGGTCAAACAACGCTTTTAGGCAGATCCCAGTCTGCCCGGTATTTCCTGAGACAGAAGGTCTGTCTGTTCTAAATTCCACCAAGGAGGATACAGAAACAGGAAAATTCCTGTAACACCAGGTGGTCGTAGATCTGCAAGAGAGCTTCACAACGGCGCTGGTTTCGCGTCGATCCGACGTCGGAGTTGATCGCAGTAATTATTTCCGCCGAGTCGTGCAGTTCTGAAATAGCAGAACAGATTCGGGACAGCAAGCTGCAGCACCGAGTAGTAGCGCGTCGGAACCGTCAAAGTTGCCCAAAAAGCCGCCCGTCAACCCGAGCTTGATACTCTCGGGTCGCCATTGTAGCCCTTTACCTCCCTGCGTGGAGTGGACAGTGAATTTCTGTAATTATTGTTAATTCATTTGTACCGGGAGTACGAGTCTTGGCCGGGGTCGCCTTCCCACGCCCGGAGCGTGGAGGTATCGTTTCCGCTCCCTCACTCGGCATTCTGTTTACTTCGTATATTTCTATATGTCGCTGCTTGCATGTGATAGGTTAATCTATCTCGTTAAATAATTTCAATCACCGCTGCGAGAGAGAGCAAAGCCTGTCCCGTGACCCGATCCGGGCACGAAAGAGAGTTAACCACCCTAGCTCATTGCCGGTTTCTCAACCGCGCACATCCGCACGCTTCTCTCGCTAGGGACGAGTCGCGAGAGTCCAAGGTTTGCAATCAAAATTGGCGTCGAGTCGCGTCTCGTCCCGCATCAAATTGGTAGTCGGTCTAACGTTTGCATTGCATTCCATTCCGGTATATTAAAAGGTGTCTCCGGAACGATAGGTTACACTAAGGTACCACACTTGCGTGAGTGCGATCTTCGGATCAAACCTCCGCCACGTACCGGATACCGGTTGAGGAGGTTTGTAGTCTAGTCTGCATTCTAACTTTGCATTGTTGTATAGGGTCGTGTCTAGTCCATTAGAGTGTCACTCAGTTGTCTGCATGTCCAACTACCCACCAGCCCATGGCCGTTCCCCGAGACCATGCGTCCAAGTGGTCATCCCTGGTGGCCCAATTCGAGGCTCTCATGGCCCAACCCCCGGGGCTCGCCCCTATCATTCAACCACCGGTTGACCCGACCCCAAAGTCGACAACCGAGTCGTTCCAGTGCCCTATAGTGTCCACTGCCATTCTACCTAATGGGTTGCATACGGAGATCGACTTCATCAATAGGTGCCATCTAACTGTGTCTCACAGGACATAGTTGAGTCTCTCTCTAAGACCGGGGAGATTGGTCTCAATGGTGGCTTAGCGTTCGTAGAGTTTCAATGGAGGTTCGGCCCCGTTCTTTATGACGATGGAGCATGGTGCGGTCGACACACTTGCCGGTCCATGCATCCATTTTAGGGAAAACTTGGTTGGAAGAGAGGAGAGCGACCTTTGACCCCCACCTCACCTACCCGGCGAGTTCGTCTTCCACGACGGCATTCAGTCGACCACCTCCGTGTCACCAACCACCCCCAGCGGCCCGTTCCGCCACCGGACTCACGCCCGCCACCACACCCGGAGCCCGCTCATGTGGCCACCTATAGTGGGAGTAGCCACTTCCCCGACCAGTGTCCTTCACATTCCCCTAGCTTAGAGGACACACATTCAGAGGATGCCCCACCCGGGCTTATTCTAGTGAGTTATGAGGCTGACCAAGAGTTGGCCGAGGAGTACCTCGCTGATGTTTTGGGGTTAGAGCGATCCAATAGAGGGCCAGGGTCTATTAGTCACCCCAACCCCACCGGTCGTCCTGGAGCTGTCTGTCCCACCTTGTCCACGATGGATGGCATCCGCCGACCCCATGCAGTCAGCCATCCCACTTTTACACGTCTCTCCTATAGTGGCGCAACCGCTAGAGACTATCGTACCACTATCGACACCCTATGTTGACACGGTATGGTCTGATTTCTTCCACGCATTCGAGAGACAACGTCCGGACTTCCCATTTTCCATGCTCCACACCAAACGTCCGAATTACCTTCCCGTCACCCGCCTCCTGATCCTCCTACACTTCCGTACCCGAGGACGAGTCTTCTCAAACCGGAGACGGTTGACGAGGGTTGAGACTCACGGCATCAAGTTGTGGGTCCGCTTATCTTTACACTTAGTGTATGCAGATGTCCAACCTTCGTACCGTCCCTTATGTGTGTCGTCAGTCATAGCATGTCATTAGTTGGTGTCTCTCCGTCTGTCCTCATACCACATAGTCCAGAGTCTGTTTTGCTTATTTATACAGTTTGTCTGTCGAGCACAAGGAGTTGCATAGTCGAGTTGGTCTAATGCAAGCTCGCAAGTGTCAGTCCCTTTCGAGTGCGAGGCAAGTCGGGTCGAATGCGTACGTTGTAAACTCGCCTGAGGAACATGGGACCCAGCGGTGATCCCTAGTGAGTCTTCCAGCCATCTCCTCCCTTTGAGAGTGACCCCGGAGTATCCACCACTAGCTTCATCCCCACAGCAGCGTGTGTATAAAAAACATATACGGAATGAGCAGGTGACAATTACTAGGAGTGTGTTTTGCTTATTTATACAGTTTGTCTGTCGAGCACAAGGAGTTGCATAGTCGAGTCGGTCTAATGCAAGCTCGCAAGTGTCAGTCCCTTTCGAGTGCGAGGCAAGTCGGGTCGAATGCGTACGTTGTAAACTCGCCTGAGGAACATGGGACACAGCGGTGATCCCTAGTGAGTCTTCGAGCCGTCTCCTCCCTTTGAGAGTGACCCCGGAGTGTCCACCACTAGCTTCATCCCCACAGCAGCGTGTGCATAAAAAACATATACGGAATGAGCAGATGACAATTACTAGGAGTGGAGCATACCCGCGTTACCTGGTACGGTGGAGATGGTCCACATCCGACAGATCCGCAGGAGCATCCGCACCCCTTACTCGACGGGGTCGAGTTTCTCCCACCCGGAGAGAATTGATGGGGACATCAAACCCATACCACCCTTGTGTCAAATGGGTTTGCAATTTGTAAGACATTATAAGCCATAGGGTTAGTCCTTAGGAATTAGTGGGTTTCTTTGCAAAAAGGCCATGTTGGCCCGGCGGGACCCCCACCTTCTTTCCCATTGGTCCACCTAGGGTTCTAGGCCCCACTTGGGTTGGTCTTTGGTCCATGGGAGGACTTGGACCAAGGAGGAAAAATCCCATTTGACTAAAGAGGGCACCCCCCCTTTTTCTTGGTCTAAGATAGTGACTCCTCCCCCTTTTGTTGACCTTTCCCCTTGAATCAAGGAGAGGAAGGATCTTTCCCCTCCCACCTTCGACCAAAGACCTTCCCCACCTCTCTTGGCTGCGCCCCCCCCCCTCTCCCCATGTCCTTATCTATATAAGCATGTGTGTAGTGTCATTTGCAAGGTTAATGAAGATGAATGGAAGAAAAAAGTGGAATTTGCTCCAAACAACCAAGGGCGCACCCCCCCTCTCTCCCCTAACCCCTTGCAGCTGTGAAAGCTCCCTTCTTCTGAGGTGTGATACCTACATACCAGTCCTCTAGTGGGTAAGAAGCTCAACGCCGCCGCCGTCGCACCATCACCGCCTCGTCGTCGGAGGTCTATCTACCACCTTCCAGCAACTTGAAACCCGATTTTTAGCTCTCAATCCGAAGATCTGATCAAGCTGAAATTTTTAGGGTTAGTTCCCCCTTATTGTTCCCACGTCCCATAAAAAGTTTCACATAGATCCCATTTCATTTGCCCCCCTTTCCATTTTAAATCCCACTGTCTACACAATCTACCCTTGTGTAGATCTGTGTTCCAGCAGCCCATCTCTTCTCCGATTTGACCCCCGTTCCAATTTCAGATCGAGCTGAAATTTGGACTGAGACTTCTGTCCACTAAAACCCCTTGCCACAATTGTTTTCATGATTTTTTGAGTTCGTTTACCCTTCCTAAAAACCTCTGCAAGAACCGGATCTTGTTCTGTTCCCAGCAATCTAGATCTGACCTTTCCTGCCATAAAATTCATTCCACCCACTAAAACCCCTTGCCACAATTTTTTTCATGATTTTTTGAGTTCGTTTACCCTTCCTAAAAACCTCTACAAGAACCAAATCTTGTTCTGTTCCCAACAGTCCAGATCTGGCCTTTCCTGCCATAATAAAATTCATTACACCAACCAAAACCCCTTGCCACAATTTTTTTCATGACTTTTTGAGTTCGTTTACCCTTCCTAAAAACCTCTGCAAGAACCGAATCTTGTTCTGTTCCCAGCAGTCCAGATCTGACCTTTCCTACCATAAAATCCATTCCACCCACTAAATCCCTTCCAAAAATTACCAAAAAATTGTGCGTCATCCACACACTCCCATCTATCATCCACAAAAATTCCAAATCCTAGATCCATCACTTGCCCTTCGGTCAAACAACGTTTTCAGGCAGATCCCAGTCTACCCGGTATTTCCTGAGACAGAAGGTCCGTCTATTCTAAATTCCACCAAGGAGGATACAGAGACAGGAAAATTCCTGTAACACCAGGTGGTCGTAGATCTGCAAGAGAGCTTCGCAACGGCGCTGGTTTCGCGTCGATCCGACGTCGGAGCTGATCGCAGTAATTATTTCCGCCGAGTCGCGCAGTTCTGAAATAGCAGAACAGATTCGAGACAGCAAGTTGCAGCACCGAGTAGCAGCGCGTCGGAACCGTCGAAGCTGCCCAAAAAGCCGCCCGTCAACCCGAGCTTGATACTCCTTAGCCCTTTACCTCCCTGCGTGGAGCGGACAGTGAATTGTATTTCTGTAATTCTTGTTAATTCATTTGTACCGGGAGTACGAGTCTTGGCCGGGGTCGCCTTCCGGAGCGTGCCCGGAGCGTGGAGGTATCGTTTCCGCTCCCTCACTCGGCATTCTGCTTACTTCGTATATTTCTACATGTCGCTATTTGCATGTGATAGGTTAATCTAGCTCGTTAAATAATTTCAATCACCGCTGCGAGAGAGAGCGAAACCCGTCCCGTGACTCGATTCGGGCACGAAAGAGAGTTTGACCACCCTAGCTCATTACCGGTTTCTCAACCGCGCACATCTGCACGCTTCCCTCGCTAGGGACAAGCGAGTTTGCCAAGGTTTGCAATCAAATTGGCATTGAGTCGCGTCCCGTCCCGCATCAATTCAACTCTAAGAGTAGGCCTCAATGGGATGAGGAATTGAACTTGACCTTGTTGTGCTTTCCACAAGGGCCGACGGGTCATAAACTCATTGCTGTGTAGTAATGGTGGTAAGATCTAACCAAGAGTATCCTTTGTTGTGCTTTTCCACAAGGGGATGACTTCCCGGGGGCCAAAAGTCGGATATTGCATTGGATGCAAGTGCTTGTTGACTACCCTTGAGATGGCGTATGGCTTGTTGTGCTTTCCACAAGGTCATACCTCAGTCTCATTGGGATTCCAACCCATTAGGATGATCCCGTTGATATCCCCCGTTCTATATACTGAGGGTTGGTTATATAGTTCGATCGAAAAATAGTGGGCCTAACTACGATAGAAAATCACATCTAAGATCGAAAAATAGTTGTCTTTTATTTCTTATCCAGATCACCATGTCGTCGTCCAACCCCCTCCGTGGCATCTTGGATGCCAACAGGCTGATTGGACCAAACTTCTCGGATTGGCTGCGTAATTTACGCATAGTCCTCACCGCCGAAAAAATAGCCTATGTGTTGGACACAGTTCATTCTGAGCCAGTTGCTGATGCCGATGAGGGCGATTTGATGACTTATGCCAAATAGTCAGAAAATTCTTCAAATGCCCAATGCTATATGCTGGCCTCTATGGCTCCTGAGCTGTAGAGGCAGTTTGAAAATACTGATTGTAGAACCATACTTCTTAACCTACGCCAGCTCTTCGGGGAGCAGGGTAGGATAGAGAGGTATGATATCTCCAAGAAGCTTTTCAGGACCCGGATGTCGGAAGGTGCTTCAGTATGTACTGAAAATGATGGAGTGGATTGAGAGACTCAATGCACTAGGGTTCAAGTTGGATCTTGAACCGTGCATTGATCTTATTCTCCAGTCATTGCCCGACTCATTTTCTCCTTTCATCATAAACTTCAACATGAATAGGATTGAAGTAACTCTCCCTGAACTGCTCAACATGTTGAAAAGTGCTGAAGGGACTATGCAGAAAGGTAAATCATCATCTATAATGGTTGTCGGCCGGGCCAACAAGAAAAGGAAGGCCGCCCAGACATCCATCAAAGAGAAAGGAAAGAAGAAGGCCAAGGGTAAGGAAATCGCCAAAGGTGACAAAGGAAAGGGAAAGAAGAATGAAAAAAAGGACAAGTGTTTTCGGGGCGGACAAATTGGGCATTGGAAAAGGAATTGCAAGGCAATTCTGAATGAAGGTATTTTTGTCTCACCACATTCTGAAAAATAGAGGTGACCCCCTTTCGCTTCTATGGACATAGGTCCACACTATGGCAAGTGGTGGATTTAGGATTTGGAATTTTTATGGATGATAGATTCCCGGGATGAGTCTCAGGAAATACCGGGATGACGCACAATTTTTTTGGTAATTTTTGGAAGGGGTTTAGTGGGTGGAATGGATTTTATGGCAGGAAAGATCAGATCTGGACTGCTGGGAACAAAACAAGATCCGGTTCTTGCAGAGGTTTTTAGGAAGGTAAACGAACTCAAAAAATCATGAAAACAATTGTGGCAAGGGGTTTTAGTGGACAGAAGTCTCAATCCAAATTTCAGCTCGATCTGAAATTGGAAAGGGGGTCAAATCGGAGAAGAGATGGGCTGCTGGAACACAGATCTGCACAGGGGAAGATTGTGTAGACAGTGGGATTTAAAATGGAAAGGGGGACAAACGAAATGGGATCTATGTGAAACTTTTTATGGGACGTGGGAACAACAAGGGAAACTCACCTTAAAAATTTCAGCTTGATCAGATCTTCGGATTGAGAGCTAAAAATCGGGCTTCAAGCTGCTGGAAGGTGGTAGACAGAACTCCGACGACGAGGCGGTGGTGGTGCGACGGCGGCTCGATGCGGCGGCGGCGCTGAGCTTCTCACCCACTAGAGGACTGATATGGAGGTACCACATCTCAGAAGAAAGAAGCTTTCACAGTTGCAAGGGGTTGGGGGAGAGAGGGGGGTGGTGCGCCCTTGGTTGCTTGGAGCAAATTCCACCTTTTTCTTTCATTCATCTTCATTAACCTTACAAATGACACTATATACATGCTTATATAGATAATGACATGGGGAGAGGGGGGGCGCAGCCAAGAGAGGAGGAAGGTCTTTGGTCGAAGGTGGGAGGGGAAAGATCCTTCCTCTCCTTGATTCAAGGGGAAAGGTCAACAAAAGGGGAAGGAGTCACTATCTTAGACCAAGAAAAAGGGGGTGCCCTCTTTAGTCAAATGGGATTTTTCTTCCTTGGTCAAAGTCCTCCTCCCATGGACCAAAAACCAGCCCAAGTGAGAGGCCTAGAACCTAGGTGGACCAATGGGAAAGAAGGTGGGAGGCCCCGTCGGGCCAACATGGCCTTTTTGCAAAGAAACCCACTAATTCTTAAGGACTAACCCCATGGCTTATAATGCCTTACAATTGCAAACCCATTTGACACAAGGGTATAAATGCAAACAAAACAAACAAAGAAATAGTGGCCTTACTTTGATGTCCCCATCAATTCTCCCCGGGAACTCGACCCTGTCGAGTAAAGGGTGTGACTGTACATGTATCGCTCATGTGGATCTGTCGGATGTGGACCGTGCTCTCCACCGTACCAGGTAGCGCATGTACGCTCCTAGAAATCGTCACCTGCTCATTCCGTATATGTTCTTTATGCACGTGCTGCTGTGGGGATGAAGCTAGTGGTGGACACTCCTCCAGGGTGGGGTCACTCTCAAAGGGAGGAGACGGCTCGAAGACTCCGGGGTGACGTCTTTGGTCAAAGTCCTCCCATGGACCAAAGACCAGCCCAAGTGGACCAATGGGAAAGAAGGTGGGGATCCCCGCCGGGCCAACATGACCTTTTTGCAAAGAAACCCACTAATTCTTAAGGACTAACCCCATGGCTTATAATGCCTTACAATTGCAAACCCATTTAACACAAAGGTATGCAAACAAAACAAACAAAGGTGCTTAGATGTCCCCATCAATTCTCCCCGGATGGGAGAAACTCGACCCCGTCGAGTAAGGGGTGCGGCTGTGCATGTATCGCTCCTGTGGATCTGTCGGATGTGGACTGTGCTCTCCACCGTACCAGGAAGCGCGGGTACGCTCCACTCCTAGTAATCGTCACCTGCTCATTCCGTATATGTTCTTTATGCACATGCTGCTGTGGGGATAAAGCTAGTGGTGGACACTCGAAGGTGGGGGCACTCTCAAAGGGTACGCTCCACTCCTAGTAATCGTCATCTGCTCATTCTGTATATGTTCTTTATGCACATGCTGCTGTGCGGATGAAGCTAGTGGTGGAGACTCGGAGGTGGGGTCACTCTCAAAGGGTCCGGCTCGAAGACTCACTAGGAATCACCGCTGGGTCCCAAGTTCCTCAGGCGAGTTTACAACGTACGCATTCGACCCGACTTGCCTCGCACTCGAAAGGGACTGACACTTGCGAGCTTGCATTAGACCGACTCGACTATGCAACTCCTTGTGCTCGACAGACAAACTGTATAAATAAGCAAAACAGACTCTGGACTATGTGGTATGAGGACAGACAGAGAGACACCAACTAATGACATGCTATGACTGACGACACACATAAGGGACGGTAAGAAGGTTGGACATCTGCATACACTAAGTGTAAAGATAAGCGGACCCACAACTTGATGCCGTGAGTCTCAACCCTCGTCAACCGTCTCCGTTTTGAGAAGACTCGTCCTCGGGTACGGAAGTGTAGGAGGATCAGGAGGCGGGTGACGGGAAGGTAATTCGGACGTTTGGTGTGGAGCATGGAAAATGGGAAGTCCGGACGTTGTCTCTCGAACGCATGGAAGAAATCAGACCATACCGTGTCAACATAGGGTGTCGATAGTGGTACGATAGTCTCTAGCGGTTGCGCCACTATAGGAGAGACGGGTAAAAGTGGGATGGCTGACTGCATGGGGTCGGCGGATGCCATCCATCGTGGACAAGGTGGGTGGGAAAGACAGCTCCAGGATAACCGGTGGGGTTGGGGTGACTAACAGACCCTGGCCCTCTATTGGATCGCTCTCTAACCCCAAAACATCAGCGAGGTACTCCTCGGCCAACTCTTGGTCAGCCTCATAACTCACTAGAATAAGCCCGGGTGGGGCATCCTCTGAATAAGTGAAGGACACTATAGGTGGCCACATGAGCGGGCTCCGGGTGTGGTGGCGGGCGTGAGTCCGAAGGCGGAACGGGCCGCTGGGGGTGGGTGTGGTTGGTGACACGGAGGTGGTCGGCTGAATGCCGTCGTGGAAGACGAACTAGCCGAGTATGTGAGGTGGGTGTAAGAGGTGCAGGTCCTCCTATCCCGGTCAAAGGTCGCTCTCCTCTCTTCCAACCAAGTTTTCCCTAAAATGATGCATGGACCGGCAAGTGTGTCGACCTTGCACCATGCTTCATCGTCATAAAGAACGGGGCTGAACCACCATTGAAACTCTACGAACGCTAAGCCACCATTGAGAACAATATATCTCCCCGGTCTTAGAGAGAGACTCACCTATGTCCTGTGAGACACAATTAGATGACACCCTATTAATGAAGTCGATCTCCGTATGCAACCCATTAGGTAGAATGGCAGTGGACACTATAGGGCGCTGGAACGACTCAGTTGTCGACTTTGGGGTCGGGTCAACCGGTGGTTGAATGATAGGGGCGAGCCCCGGGGGTCGGGCATGAGAGCCTCAAATTGGGCCACCAGGGATGACCACTTGGACGCATGGTCTCGGGGAACGGCCATGGGCTGGTGGGTAGTTGGACATGCAGACAACTGAGTGACACTCTAATAGACTAGACACGACCCTATACAACAATGCAAAGTTGGAATGCAGACTCAACTACAAACCTAGACTCAACCGGTATCCGGTACGTGGCGGAGGTTTGATCCAAAGATCGCACTCACGCAAGTGTGCTACCTCCCCAATATGCGTAACCTATCGTTTCGGGGACACCTTTTAATATACTGGAATGGCATGCAATGCAAACGTTAGACCGACTACCCTAGACTCTAACCCGCTCTCATACCAATTTGATGCGGGTCACGGGACGGGTTTCGCTCTCTCTCGCAGCGGTGATTGAAATTATTTAACGAGCTAGATTAACCTATCACATGTAAGCAGCGGCATATAGAAATATACGAAGTAAGTAGAATGTCGAGTGAGGGAGCGGAAACGATACCACCACGCTCCGGGCGTGGGGATGGCGACCCCGGCCAAGACTCGTACTCCCGGTACAAATGAATTAACAATAATTACAGAAATGCATTCACTGCCCACTCCACGCAAGGAGGTAAAGGGCTACAATGGCGACCCGGGAGTATCAAGCTCGGGTTGACGGGCGGCTTTTTGGGCAGCTTCAACGGTTCCGACGCGCTGCTACTCGGTGCTGCAGCTTGCTATCCCGAATCTGTTCTACTGTTTCAGAACTGCGCGACTCGGCGGAAATAATTACTGCGATCAGCTCCGACGTCGGATCGACGCGAAACCAGCGCCGTTGCGAAGCTCTCTTGCAGATCTACGACCACCTAGTGTTACAGGAATTTTCTTGTCTCTGTATCCTCCTTGGTGGAATTTAGAACAGACGGACCTTCTATCTCAAGAAATACCGGGCAGACTGGGATCTGCCTGAAAACGTTGTTTGACCGAAGGGCAAGTGGTGGATCTAGGATTTGGAATTTTTATGAATGATAGATGGGAGTGTGTGGATGACGCACAATTTTTTTGGTAATTTTTGAAAGGGGTTTAGTGGGTGGAATGGATTTTATAGCAAGAAAGGTCAGATCTGGACTGCTGGGAACAGAACAAGATCTGGTTCTTGCCCTCTATATGGAAAAAATCATGAAAAAAATTGTGGCCAGGGGTTTTAGTGGCCACAATCCAAATTGGAAAGGGGGTCAAATCGGAGAAGAGATGGGCTGCTGGAACACAGATCTGCACAGGGGCAGATTGTCTAGACAGTGGGATTTAAAATGGAAAGGGCAAACGAAATGGGATCTATGTGAAACTTTTTATGGGACGTGGGAACAACAAGGGGAACTCAAACCCTAAAAATTTCAGCTTGATCAGATCTTCGGATTGAGAGCTAAAAATCGGACTTCATGTTGTTGGAAGGTGGTAGACAGAACTCCGATGGCGGCGGCTCGATGGCGGCGGCGACGGCGGTGAGCTTCTCACCCACTAGAGGAGTGATATGGAGGTATCACACCTCAGAAGAAGGGAGCTTTCACAGCTGCAAGGGGTTGGGGGAGAGAAGGGGCCCTTGGTTGCTTGGAGCAAATTCCACTTTTTTCTTTCATTCATCTTCATTAACCTTACAAATGACATTATACACATGCTTATATAGATAATGACATGGGGAGAGGGGGGGGCACAGCCAAGAGAGGGAAGGTCTTTGGTCGAAGGTAGGAGGGGAAAGATCTTTCCTCCTTGATTCAAGGGGAAAGGTCAACAAAAGGGGGAGGAGTCACTATCTTAAACTAAGAAAAAGGGGGTGCCCTCTTTAGTCAAATGGGATTTTTCCTCCTTGGTCCAAGTCCTCCCATGGACTAAAGACCAGCCCAAGTGGGCTCTACTAGGTGGACTAATGGGAAAGAAGGTGGGGGTCCCGCCGGGCCAACATGGCCTTTTTCCAAAGAAATCCGCTAATTCCCAAGGACTAACCCCATGGCTTATATGCCTTACAATTGCAAATCCATTTGACACAAGGGTATAAATGCAAACAAAACAAACAAAGAAATAGTGGCCTTGCTTTGATGTCCCCATCATGAATCCTGGCCCCAGCCCAGGGACCTTATAGGGAAAGCACAACAAATCCATGAGATGAAAACATTCATTCACCCCATAATAGTGGAGGGCCACGACGACTCCTAGAGCCGCGCTTACCAGATCTAAAAGTTAAATTACGAGGGAATTTGATTTTATCTTAGTCTCTTGGTAATATAAATATATCCAATATATTTACTGTACCTAGTAGTTTGCACAAAGTAAATGCATCCAATGCAAAAATTAAAACGAGAGTGATCATGGACCCTAAGCCTAATGCTAAGACATCCGGCTCGCTTCCGGAACAACTGGATCGTCCTCGTTGTTTGTTCTCCACGCCTTCAAACTCTGATATCGCATAAATTATAAATTTTGCACGGCTCGCAGGCCAGAAAATTTTAAATTACATGCAAAATGAAATTTCAGAAGCCCTCAGGGCGAGTACAACTAGTGAAGGGAGATAGAAGTATATAGGAATTACACCAGAGAGAGGGAGGCTCGCAAGCCCCAAACAGCATCAGCTATGTCCATGATCACTAGTCAATTCACACATTCAGATCAATCAAGCAAAGGGTTATTTTTTAAAAAAATAATCCTTACATTTGGATTGAAAAGTGGGATGTGCAAACAAAAAGATTGGCTTTATTTAATTTTAAAATTCAAGTCGGATTAACTAAAATTAAAAAACACATAAGGAACATGAAACAAGGCATACAAAGAATCATCACTTATATAAGGGGCATGCATATTTGAATCAAATTCAAATAATTTAGATAATTGAAATAATTATTTAAATTTAAATTTAAATTTAATTATCTAATAATCTAATTTAAAAATAAACTTAAACAAGATAATTATTAAAATATAAATTAAAATTAATTATCCAATAATGTAATTTAAAAATAAATTTAAATAATATAATTATCCAATTTCAAAAATTCAAAATTTGAATTATTGAATATCTCATGATAATTTTCAATTATTATTCTTTTATCTCAAATTAAGTGATAATTATCCCAACTAATTAAATTCAAAAGTCAAAATTTGAATTTTAAATTTAGAAGGGATAATTATATGAGATAAAAACCAGATTGGCACAGAGAACCGAGCAGAAGAATCAAAAAACAAAAATAAAAAATAAAAGCAAAGCAAAAAAAATTAAATCTCAAACCCAGGTCCTTCTGGAATCCAAGAACCGTATCTTAATCAATGCAATAAAATTACCCAACCCCAAAATAGGGTTGTAGATCTTTTACCTAGTGCAGAACGACCCTGTCCGCAGTGCCCGATGTAGATTTCCACAAACGTAGAGCCGCGTAGATGTTCGGCCTCTAGAGTAGATCCACACCAATTCTCGTGCAATGACGGTGCCCACCCGTTCTTCCCTAATTATCCAATTTCAAAAATTCAAAATTTGAATTATTGAATATCTCATGATAATTTTCAATTATTATTCTTTTATCTCAAATTAAGTGATAATTATCCCAACTAATTAAATTCAAAAGTCAAAATTTGAATTTTAAATTTAGAAGGGATAATTATATGAGATAAAAACCAGATTGGCACAGAGAACCGAGCAGAAGAATCAAAAAACAAAAATAAAAAATAAAAGCAAAGCAAAAAAAATTAAATCTCGAACCCAGGTCCTTCTGGAATCCAAGAACCGTATCTTAATCAATGTAATAAAATTACCCAACCCCAAAATAGGGTTGTAGATCTTTTACCTAGTGCAGAACGACCCTGTCCGCAGTGCCCGATGTAGATTTCCACAAACGTAGAGCCGCGTAGATGTTCGGCCTCTAGAGTAGATCCACACCAATTCTCGTGCAATGACGGTGCCCACCCGTTCTTCCCTAATTATCCAATTTCAAAAATTCAAAATTTGAATTATTGAATATCTCATGATAATTTTCAATTATTATTCTTTTATCTCAAATTAAGTGATAATTATCCCAACTAATTAAATTCAAAAGTCAAAATTTGAATTTTAAATTTAGAAGGGATAATTATATGAGATAAAAACCAGATTGGCACAGAGAACCGAGCAGAAGAATCAAAAAACAAAAATAAAAAATAAAAGCAAAGCAAAAAAAATTAAATCTCGAACCCAGGTCCTTCTGGAATCCAAGAACCGTATCTTAATCAATGCAATAAAATTACCCAACCCCAAAATAGGGTTGTAGATCTTTTACCTAGTGCAGAACGACCCTGTCCGCAGTGCCCGATGTAGATTTCCACAAACGTAGAGCCGCGTAGATGTTCAGCCTCTAGAGTAGATCCACACCAATTCTCGTGCAATGACGGTGCCCACCCGTTCTTGCCCCCCCCCCCCCCCCCCCGCTTACACGTTACACGGATCCTCAAAACTCCTCATGTTTCTTTCTTCCTTCTATCTTTCTCCCTTGAGAGGAAGAGAGAGAGGGCAGGGGAGGAGAAAAGAATGGTGATGTGTCTTCTCCCTTGATGCTTGATTGTGGAGAAAACACTCTTACGTAGGATATATATATAAGTGGGATGGGTCCTTTCCAAAAGAACCCTTAATCACCAAAATTGTATATATATCCTCCATATAGTATACATATATATCTTAAGCCCTTCTTTATATTCATTTCCCAAGGAATTCAAGGCTTTTAACATATATATCTTTACAATAATATCCCGTCACCTGAGAATCTAATGTGTGTGATCCTCTAGGCCCATAGTCACTCGGGTGGGTTTAAGGCCCATAAACTTCTAATTCTCAATTAGAAGTAAATTAAACTCATTATTCGTTTCTACAAGAGCCGAATAATAGTTTAATTCATATCGGACCTATGATCACGTTGGATCAAGCAAATCCGCATGATCCCAAAGGTCGAGTTCAAACCATCATGTCTGGTACCTGTATGTCTACAGTTGCCGCAACGCTATAATCCCTCGCTCTTTCTATGAGTCTGGTTCGATCAAAGGTATGGTAACTGTCAAACTCCATGATCGACGACCACGACCTCCTAAAAGTGTATGACATCCGTTCCAAACGAACTCACACGACCCTGGCCAGAGATTTAGTGGAGCGTCAGTGTCTTGACCCATTAACTGTCTGTAGACACGCCATTTTTGACATTACATTGAGTAAATCTCATATTATCCATGATGAAAAGAGACTCTCACATTTGTGTGATTTCCTATTTTTCTGGTATTTTCCCCCAATTTTTAGAAATTTTTCGGGAAAGAAGGCGTCAGCCATCCAAGACGCGTTCTTGAGCCCACGTGCACGGCGCCAGCCCTGCCGTTCAACTTGACGTTTCAGATAAATCCAAAACAAGAAGACGTCCTACTGACCAGACGTGGCCTTTAAAAGTCAAGGTTATGCGCCGAAACCACTCGCTTTCGATGCTTGCGGGGCCTTTACCGCTTTTGTGGAAGAGGATGAACACGTCCAGGACCCTGGAATGAACACGTCCAGGGTAGTGGACACGTCCTTTTAAATAAAATTAATTTTTTATTGGTTATCGCGTCTGGTCAACGGGGACACGTTCACATGAACACGTCCAGAGTCAGGGACGCGTTCTCATCAAATTTTCCTATAAATAGAGGCCCTCCCACGAAATCAAGGGCTTCAAAATCTTGAAAGAGGATGAACACGTCCAGGACCCTGGAATGAACACGTCCAGGGTAGTGGACACGTCCTTTTAAATAAAATTAATTTTTTATTGGTTATCGCGTCTGGTCAACGGGGACACGTTCACATGAACACGTCCAGAGTCAGGGACGCGTTCTCATCAAATTTTCCTATAAATAGAGGCCCTCCCACGAAATCAAGGGCTTCAAAATCTTGAAAGAGGAGGGGAAACTCTGCCCAATTCGTTCCTAAGCCCGTGAGTTCTTAAGGCGAGGTTCTGCCGGATTTTCGAATGCTCGCGCACACAAGAGAAGGTCGTTCCATCTCACCGCACGTCCACGCCATCCTCACGCTGCCAAATTTTCCTATAAATAGAGGACCCCCTCCCACGAAATCAAGGGCTTCAAAATCTTGAAAGAGGAGGGGAAACTCTGCCCAATTCGTTCCTAAGCCCGTGAGTTCTTAAGGCGAGGTTCTGCCGGATTTCCGAATGCTCGCGCACACGAGAGAAGGTCGTTCCATCTCACCGCACCGCACGTCCACGCCATCCTCACACTGCCAAATTTTCCTATAAATAGAGGACCCCCTCCCACGAAATCAAGGGCTTCAAAATCTTGAAAGAGGAGGGGAAACTCTGCCCAATTCGTTCCTAAGCCCGTGAGTTCTTAAGGCGAGGTTCTGCAGGATTACTGAATGCTCGCGCACACGAGAGTCGTTCCGTCTCATTGCATGTCCACGCCATCCTCACGCTGCCAAAGCTCTCCTCGAAGCCCTCCCTCGGCGCCTCAATAAGCTCTTTCTTCCCCTTTTGTTCTGCTTCCTTTTCATTCCGCGAGTTGCATGCATGATCCTTGTTCACGTCGTGCTTCTCTCTTTGAGAGGGCTTTGCATTTTTGTGTATCGCTGCACGTCGTTTCATTCATCATTCTATTTTCCACCCTTTGCGTCCAAAAGGGGTTTGAAACAACACCAACTAGGTGTGTGTCCGTTCATGATTTCATTGCTTTCATCACAAGGGATTGATACTACACTGCTTTTGTTCTGATCCATTTGGTGTTTGTTCGTTTTCTTGCAAGGGTAACCGAAAGAAAGCCCTCTTCGTTGGCCGGCCGAAGGAAGAGGAGGAAGAAGGGATCGATCTCCTGCTTCTGAGGTATAAACGCGATCACTCTTTCATTTTGGGGTCCTTGACCCCTGGCGATCACACAATCAAACACACACCCTCACGCGTGTCTTTCATTTATTTCAGAGTAACTTCCCGCAGCGGTCCCCTTCCCCATTTCAATTCCAGTTAAAACCCGCGGAGAGTAACATCCCGCAGCGGTTCCCTTCCTTTCCCGTGACGTCGTTCACATCTTTGGCAATCACGGTGGGACCTCTTTTACTTTCTTTCTGGTTACCCGTGTGTTTTCGGCACCCGCGTGTGCCCCTCCACTTGGAAGCTCCTCCACCTGCACTCCTGTACCTACAAGGCTGAAACACCTCAGATCTGAGAATCTTAGGGGAGGGCAAAACTGAAAGGGGGAGTTCGCGTCCGGTTTCGGCCGAAACCAGGTGGTTTCAGGCCGAAACGGGTGAAACCGGTATCAATTTCGCCCAAAACTAATAAAAAACTATTTTTTAAAAGTTTCGGACCTGCTACAGTGAGCAGGTCCGAAATCGTATCTGTTCGGTCCGAAACCAATACGTTTCGGCCGAAATGTATCAGTTTCGGCCGAAACTGCCAACCCTGGTGAATGGTGTTTTGGATGCTGATATTATCTATATGCTCACTATGTGGATCATCTCCTAACCACGCCCAATCAGTGAAGAAGTATGGACTGGAGATGTTTTAGCTCCTTGGGCTAACTTTAAACTGTTGAGTGTGGAAATACTTCAGAAGGCTGAGGAGCAAACTTGGCAAAACCACTAGAAGACAACTTGCTGCCGCATCCTTATGTTGATAGAGATTGTCCTAACCAACTGTGCAGTCAGTCAAGAGTGTGGACTGTGGAGGTGTTCTGGTCACTTCTTCAGGGGCTAACTTTTAAAAACATTGCGGAAATGTGGAAATAATTGGAAGAGTGATGAGCAAGCTTGGAAAAAGCACTAGAAGACAACTTGTGGGCTTCCCTTCCTCATGCTGGATTGTTGGATGTCATCTTCCTGGAAAGTAACATTTACGCTGAAAATATATCTCTTTGTGTGCTTTCTTTTCTATGTAATCGGGGTCATTTTATCTTGGGTACTTCTATTGATTCCTAGGAGAGGATTGTTAAGCATTTCTGGCTTTCTTATCTTGACAGGAAGCTTTGTCTTCCCACCGCCTGAAAAGGAGGTGGACTTTATTATTAGGGAAACAAATAGAGTTAACACAATCAGGTGAAGATGGGAGTGCCCTTACATATGCAAACATTTTCTACATAAACACTTCTATTCCCCAAGATTGATTCATTCCTCTCTCTCCAGATCAAGCAGATGGCATAGGGAAGAGTTGGCTCCGATAATGTCTTTTGCATCCTACTGTGCAGCCCTATCTGATTTTCTTGAGCCATAACCATGTCTCTTGGACATAGCACAGTCAAAGCTGGGACAACAAAGGCCACGGCATCCCCCCCCCATGGTATGCAGTCTCGCGAGATCTCGCCGAAATATCTCTGTCTCGGCGCGTCCGCGAGCATTGTTGGCAGTTTCGGCCGAAACGTATCGGTTTCGGCCAGACCCGATACGAAAATCACATTGATCACTGTAGCTCAACGAAACGGTATAAGTGTATCAGTTTCGGGCGAAACCCCCGTGAACTTGAGTTCCCCCCCCCCACCCGATCGTTCTCAGCCGAAACCCACCGCCCTCAGCCGAAACCCTCTCCTGTTGTGCCTGCGCTGCTGCCGGCCCTGCCTTGCTGCTGCGCGCACGCGCCCGCAGGAGGTGGCCGCTGCGAGCCGCTGCTGCTGCTGTTGCGCCCGCGAGGTGGCTGCTGCGAGCTGGATAGGAGAAGCCAGCTGCACCTGCGGGACTAGGGTCCAGGGAGAGGGAGCTGCGTTGGCCAGCTTGAAGGATCATTCATCAAGGAGGGTAAAATTTTGGCTGTCATAATTTAGGGTTTGATTGTTTTGTTTTAGGTTATTTTGACTGTCATAATTTAGGGTTTGATTATTTTGTTATGTTATTGACGAATGGGTCAAAATTTTGGGGTGAGCAAGGAGGGTAATAGCTAATGAAGCCCTAATTCATGCAAAAATTTGGGGCTTTCGTCTAATTCGGCTTTCTTAGCCACAATTGAAGGTTAGATAAGTTTCATTGACGAATTTGGGGTGCCTTCATGCTGGGAGTATATTTTTATGAAGTGATAATTATAGCTTAATTAGTAATTAAGGCTTAATTAGTTCATAAAAATTGGGGCTTTTGTCTAATTCGAGTTTCTTAGTCACAATTGAAGGTTAATTAAATTTCATTGATGAATTTGGGGTGGGATCATGTTGGGATTATATTTTTATGAGAGGTAATTAGGGCTTAATTAGTAATTAAGGCTTAATTAGTTCAAAAAAATTGGAGCTTTTGCCTAATTCGAGTTTCGTAGCTACAATTGAAGGTTAAATTAAGTTTGATTGATGAATTTGGGATGGGATCATGCTGGGATGTCATTTTTATGAAGGGTCATTAATTTTTATTTGGTAATTAAGCCCTAATTACCTCATAAAAATTGGGACTTTCGTCTAATTCGGCTTTCTTAGCCACAATTGAAGCTCAATTAAGCTTCATTGACGAAATTGGGGTGGGATCATGCTGGGTTTTTTTTTTATGAATGGTGATTAAGGGTTAGTTGGTAATTAAGTCCTAATTACTTCATAAAAATTGGGACTTTCGTCTAATTCGACTTTATTACCCACAATTGAAGCTCAATTACTTCATTGACTAATTTGGAGCTCTTTCATGTTCAATTCTCTTTTTTTCATTATACTTACAAGAGATTGTCTTTAACTGTCATAATGCATCATCATGCCTAGACGTCAACAAACACAGGAGCAGCAAGGGCAGGAGGATCCGGGGTGGGCTCACCTATCCTTAGTTGATGCTAAGAGAAGAAATGTTAAATGTAATTATTGTGGTAGGGAGATGCATGGCGGAATAACCAGAGGAAAGTAACATTTGGCAGGGGTACGAGGAGAGGTGAGACAATGTGACCACTGTCCACGAGAGGTGCGAGAGGAGATGGGCCAGTGCCTTCTGGGGAAAAAGGAGAGGGTGCAACAAAGGGCTGAGGATGAGGCTGAAATTGCTGAGGAGATTTCTGGCAGAAGGGTTAGGAGGGATGATGATGAGGAAGACACTGAGGATTCTGATCCAGAGCTGACTGAAGCAAGGGAGCGTACAAGCCGCTCGAAGGAAAGGGACCCATGGGTTCAGGGACCTATGAGAGTACAGCTACACGACGTCCTGACGTTGGTGCTGCCCCACATACGCAGGGAACAGGTCCCATAGACAGCTATCTCCACAGAAGGCCCAAGGCTACACAACCTAAAATCAAGTCTGCATTGAGAGGGGTCAAAAAATCAGCAGAAGTTGCAGGGCATGCATTTAAAAGTATCTGCAAATGATTTTTTCATGCAAGTGTCCCTGCACATACAGCTTCAAGTGAATATTTCCAACCTATGATAGATGCCATAGCAGATGCTGGCCCTGGCTTAAAGGCCCCCTCACGTCGAGACATATACGGGCGTGACCTTGAGGAGAGGTTGAGGAGCTCCATGATTGGGTTGAAAGCTTCAAGCATATATGGGTGGAGAGAGGATGCACCATCATGTGTGATGGTTGGACTGGTACCACGAAGAAGTCCATGATAAACTTTTTGGTCTATTGCATCGAAGGTACAGTGTTTGTGAAATCAGTTGATGCATCAAATTATGAAAAGAATGCAAATTATTTGTTTCATTTGATGGATGACATGGTAGAACAAATTGGAGAGGAGAATGTTGTGCAAGTGGTGACTGATAATGAAGCCAGTTACAAGGCTGCAGGGAAGAAATTGATGCAGAAGCGCAGTCATTTATATTGGCTCCCATGTGCGTGAACATTGTCTGGATCTGATGCTTGAAGACATAGGGAAGGAAAAGCATGTGAAGAAGACAATTGACAAGGCACAAAAAGTCACACAGTATATCTATGGCCATCCTAGGATACTAAATATGTTCAGGGCGCATGCCAGTGGAGGGCGAGATATCATCCGTGCAGGCCCAACCAGATTTGCTTCCAATTTTTTTTCTTTGGAGTCTTTGCACAGATAAGATTGATCTCAATTCTTGATACTTTATCATCACTGATATGTAACAGTTGATGCAGCTTCAAATTTCATTTATCTGCACAGGTACAAGAATGAGCTGAAGGCTTTCATGTACCACAATGCCCTACGGGGAATACATCGACAAGGGCAATGTTGATGCACAGATGGATTATTTGGATGTCTGCCACGTCGTGCACGACAACAAATTCTGGGACAGGGTGTCACGGTAGTTGAAAGTAGTCACACCCCTCGTGAAGGTCCTAAGAATGGTGGATGGCGATGAGAAGAATGATATGGGCTATCTGTACGAGGCCATGGACCGTGCCAAATTAGAGTTGCAGCATTCCCTTCCCAGACATTATGCAAAATGGTGGAAAATTATTGACCAGAGATGGGACAACACATTACACCACGACTTGCATGCAGCTGGTGAGTGATTAATTGTACTGAAATTGGGGTAATGCCTTTATGTTATTTTATATACAAATGCAGGTTATTTCCTCAACCCTCGATTTATGTACGGTGCCGATGCACATGTTGATGGCGAGGTGCTTCAAAGAACTTTAAAAGTCATTGGTCGTTTATCGAGGAATCCAGAAAAGAGACTTCAGGCCGAAGTAGAGGTTCGCCTTTATTTGATTTTATCAATAACATGTATAGAATTTATTTAAAAAGTTATGTTAATGTATTACTTTATGTTTGTAGATGAACCATTATAGAATGAGGACTGGGACATATGCTGACTCTCAATTGCAATACGCTGTGGGAAGAATGAGCCCTGGTATATTTTATTTTTTGGATTTCTTAACCTTAATATATATTTCTACAACTTATATGCATTTGTTTATGGTTGGTGGAACAGCTGACTGGTGGATAATGGTGAACAACCGAGATGTGGACAGCAATGCATTGGCTTTCATTGCAGCTAGGGTGCTCAGTCAAACAACATCGGCAAGCCAATGTGAAAGAAATTGGAGCACGTTCAGCCTTATACACTCGAAGGTTCGCAATCAGCTAAAGGCTGAACAGTTAGAGAAATTAGTATACTGCCACTACAATATGAGGTTGAGAATAAAGAATATGAAGTTGAGACAACAACTGCGAGACAAACGCGTCGCCGAGGATGCCGTCGCAGAAATTGATGTGGATGCCGCCTTATTTGATGATGAGAATCCGTTGCAGTCTTGGGTGGAGACACAAGAGCAGGTTGATGAGCCTGTTTTTGATGATGATGATAGAAGATGGACAGAGGGCATACTAGATGAAGATGAGCCAAGAGATCCCAAATTCAGAAGAAAATCAAAGAGGGTCAGAGATACTCATGCGCATATGTCTAGGGTTGTTGAGGACACTGAGGAGCAGCATGTTTTTCAGCCAGCTAGACACTCAGACTCAGATAGCAGGCCAGTCACTCCTAGAATGGGCAACCTACATCCTTAAGAAGAAGTACATCAGTGCATGGGCAAACTGAGAGAACAAATGCTGCTGCTCGAGACGACCCGACAATTGAGCAGTTGAAGCAGATTTATTTGAGGCACACGCCAAGGGGAACAAGATTCATGTCAAGGGTGGAAGAAGAAAGCACACCGGCACAGGAAAAAGCATCCCCAAAGGCCAAAAGGCGACTGGAGGCTGCAGGTGCTGTGCTACAGGTGCTGCAGGTGCTACTACTGGCGGTGGGGGCTGGTGGTCCTTCCTCCTTCCACGCAGACACAGGCAGAAGATACAGTCAGGGTGAGGGAGGACATGAGTCACAGAGTCAATATGGGCATCAACCAGGTTATGGAGGTGGCCAACAGGAGGCAGCGATTTATGGGTCGTGGGGTTATGAACCATCATTCCAGTTCCATCCATATCCGACCAGTTCCTCTTCTCATCCTCAAGATTCTTATGCTGATACTGGATTCGGCTCAAGCCAACCAAATACTCCAAGAGGGATGCAAAGAGGGATGCAAGACTTGCCTACCTCATTGTTCGGTTATAGTGAATATAGACCGTACATGCATCCTTCTTATGGGTATGAACATGAAAAGCCAGACGATGAGGGAGAAGGTTCTAGTTACCCATATTAGTGCCTCTTCATTTAGGTAAAGATCATTTAATTTTCATAACATTTACTGTAATGCTTGAATCTACTTTATGCTTAGTATGTACTCAAGAATATTAATTTAACATGTTCAATGTTTGAATTTCAATGTCTACTTCATGTTAGCACTTAATCTAATTTCTTTACAATCAAATGCATGTCTAATGAATTTTCTGATTTTTATGTGATTATTCATATTTTTCTGAATTATTTTTGATTTTGTAGACTTATTTTGATTTTTTTTTGAAGCTTTTCAATGGGTTTCGGCCGGTTTCGGCCGAGTCCGATACCGAAATCGGACGGTTTCGGTATCGGACTCGGCCGAAACCGAGTCCGATACCGAGACCGCCATCCTTGTCCGCGAGGCACGAAACCCTCCCAAGTAGGCGCATCTCGGCAATTACCCTAAAAGCCTTTAAACCCCCACCCCCCGACCCCCGTCGAGTCCTCACGAGTCACGCCTTCATTTGACTTTTTCATGTTAATTTTTTGTGTCAATTGTCTTAGTTCATTTTGTCGAAATGGGCGATCAAGGTGGTAGCAGTCTTGGGAAAATAGTGAATTCTTGAAGAATTATTTAAATTTTATAAGGTATAATTTTAGATTTGTGTAACTTTTGATGCATATTGATATTAGTGCATGTGAATGGATTTCTTATTGTTATCATTACTCTTTATTTGGTAAAATTGAGTTGTCAATTACAAAAACATGTTTGTGAAATTGAGTTGTTAGTATAAAAGAATTAGGATTTTCTTAGAAATAGGCTATATATATGAAAAAATGTTCCGAAATCCCCGAACCCTATCTGATTTTCTTGAACCATAACCACATTTCTGGGACGTAGGCAGTTGAAGCTGGCAACAATTGAGACCACAGCTCCTACCTCTGTCCCTCTGTGTGTGCATGTTGAAGCTGGCAACAATTGAGACCACAGCTCCTACCTCTGTCCCTCTGTGTGTGCATGTATGTGTGCACTTTCAAGCTGCCTTTGGACCTGAATAAATCTGTTTCTCCTTCTGTGACCCAGATTTCCATAAAAGACTATCAAGTTTATAACAATATTCCTGCACTGACGAACAGAGAATGGCCAAGAGGACCAACACCGAGGTATTTGAAGCACTGATCCTTCTTCGTAAGGGGAATATAAGAAGGCTTACCTCTGCAACTACCCCTGACCAATGTCAGCATACTCAGAGTTTGACTTCTTCCTGCCTACCAATACTCACCCTTCCTCCACCTCACTCCTATCATGTTCAAATAGCAGGTTAGTAGAGTGGAGACAATGGGTTCCGCAATGCCTGTCTCCCCATCTTCAATGCTCAACCTGCTCTTACCAAACAAAGTTAAACAAGACTGACCAACTACACATCTTTTAAGAAGTGCATCATCCAATGTGATGTTGTAACCAGCAGCTTTGAAGAAGTTTACTCATGGCACACTCATCTTGGTCATGTTTCTTTTAGGTCTCTTAGGCCCAAGGGGTGGGTACGCCACCCCGGGTGGCCCACCCCTAACCCATCCTGGGTGGCTTATTTCACCCTTTTGGTTGGATTCAAAAAACCCAAGCCTAACCGACCCCGGTTAAGGAAAAAAGAGCCAACAAGAATAAGTCATCCCACCCCGAGTAACCCACCCTAACCAGGCTTACCCCTAAGTTAAACAAGACGGTAACTACACATCTTTTAAGAAGTGCATCATCCAATGTGATGCTGTAACCAGCAGCTTTGAAGAAGTTTACTCATGGCACACTCATCTTGGTCATGTTTCTTTTAGGTCTCTTAGGGGAGTATAAGAAGGCTGACCTCTGCAACTACCCCTGACCAATGTCAGCATACTCAGAGTTTGACTTCTTCCTGCCTACCAATACTCACCCTTCCTCCACCTCACTCCTATCATGTTCAAATAGCAGGTTAGTAGAGTGGAGACTATGGGTTCCACAATGCCTGTCTCCCCATCTTCAATGCTCAACCTGCTCTTAGCAAACAAAGTTAAACAAGACTGACCAACTACACATCTTTTAAGAAGTGCATCATCCAATCTGATGCTGTAACCAGCAGCTTTGAAGAAGTTTACTCATGGCACACTCATCTTGGTCATGTTTCTTTTAGGTCTCTTAGGCCCAAGGGCCACCCCGGGTGGCCCACCCCTAACCCACCCTGGGTGGCTTATTTCACCCTTTTGGTTGGATTCAAAAAACCCAAGCCTAACCGACCCCGGTTAAGGAAAAAAGAGCCAACAAGAATAAGTCATCCCACCCCGAGTAACCCACCCTAACCAGGCTTACCCCCAAGTGGCCCTTAAAGTCTTATTCCCTTAGTTGTTTCATTCTATTCCACTTGAGTCCCTGCAGTCAAAACATTGTAGAACTACTTTTCCAGAAGCAATAAGACGAAGTTCAATTTCTTTTGAACTTGTGCATTCTGATGTCTATGGATAGTCATCGCTATTTTTCTGACCTTTATTGATGATTTTTCCCATTTTCGTTGGATATACCTATTGCACTCCAGACATGAGGCTGCTCAGCTTGTCCAAGTGTTCTGCAAGATGGTTGAAACTCGGTTCAATCAACGGGTGAAAGTTTTCAGATCTGATAATGCTCAGGAATATTTCAAGCGAAATTTCCCATTTTCGTTGGATATACCTATTGCACTCCAGAGATGAGGCTGCTCAGCTTGTCCAAGTGTTCTGCAAGATGGTTGAAACTCAGTTCAATCAACGGGTGAAAGTTTTCAGATCTGATAATGCTCAGGAATATTTCAAGCGAAATCTTAATATCTTCATGGAGGATGCCATAACTATTCTTGAGTACAGGCCTACTCAACAAAATGGTCTAGTTGAACGCAAAAACCGGCATCTTCTGGAGATCTCTCGGGCTCTTCATTTTACATCATGCCCTTCCAAAGAAGTTTTGGGGTGCTACTTTCCTCCACGGGGCTAATCTCATTAACTGCATGTTGTCTCACACATTGGGCAACCGAGTTCCACTTCTTTAGAAGCCATCTGAGTCTTTATTTTCCTTGCCTCGTGTTTTTGGATGACTATGTTTCATTCATTATCTTGCTCCTGGGGCTACCAAACTTGATCCCTAGGCTATTCGTGGGATCTTCTTGGAGTATTCTTCCACTCAAAAGGGGTATAAATATGCCTTGATCCTCAAACTGGGTGGAGGTACATACAGAAGGATGTCACATTCTTCGGAGGGGAGGCTTGTGTGTAAGGTAAATATGACAAATGTGACATCTTTTCAGAGAGGATGTTGTATGTAACATACAGAAATAAAAGAAGCTGGTCAGTGATACATCATTTAGTGTTTGTAAGGTAAATATTGCCTAATAAAGTTGTTTCCTAGTATCATGTCATGATGAATATCCATATACCAGGCCTTTGGTATCTTACATGGAATTCCTTGAAGTCTAATTGGAACATAAATAACCATTTGGAAATGAGGGTGAAGATCGGTTGACAAATTCATCCTATTCACTGATTTCATTGATGCCAGAACTGTTGGGTGACTTTTCAAATATTTTGGGTGAAAAGTGAGAGAAAATGAGAATAGAAAAGCATGTTCCCCTTTTATCCCCTCTCTTCTTGTCTCTTATCTATAAAGGTAAAAATATTTTTCAAAAAATATCTATAAAGGTAAAAATGCAAAGAGCACAAGTCATCTCCTTTTTACTAATCATTAGAACCAGCTTCCAAATCCAACCTTTTATGGTTAAACATACATAGCCTTCTTTCAGATGATATAAAAAATGGAAACAACTTTTGTTTGTCATCATCCAAAACTAATTGAGATTTTCCCATGTACTAGGGGAATCTTGTTGGGTGGAGAAAAATCTCCTTTTCTACTTCGCTCCTGTCTCTCTTCCCCTTCTGACTGGAGGACAATGATCCAGTGTCATTGTCCTCCAGTCAGTGAAGAAGTGGAAGATTGAGAAGAAATATTCAACGATGAGTTGGCATTGTACAAAAAAAATATTCAACCATATCCCTGCAATTAAAACTTTCCTAGTGTCTATTTTAATGTTGTGGCTAGTGCAAGGTACCAACAAGCTCTGAATCATCAAAATAAAGTGGTGAAACATTCAGAATAGGATAATCCATTTTCAGGGATATGGTGTTCAAAATCTCCCTAGTCTCGTGGAAATATGGGAAAGTGTGCATATTTATCCCAGCCCTCCTCTCACAGGCACATTGACCTCATTCCCCCTTAAAATGCTGTACATATATGTATTGAATAGTGTTGTGTTTGTTTTTTGAAAGTGAATAGTGTTGTGTTTGCTACATCAAGTCTATAACATGAGGTTTTATAAGAATTTTAACCCCAAAAAACTTTATACCATACATGTCAAAAAAACCTTTGAAGTCTGAACCTACTAGGAAA
Source organism: Amorphophallus konjac (assembly GCA_022559845.1). NCBI lineage: Eukaryota > Viridiplantae > Streptophyta > Magnoliopsida > Alismatales > Araceae > Amorphophallus > Amorphophallus konjac. The sequence continues at coordinate 53,182,869 of CM040124.1, read as the reverse complement.
CTTGACCAGGAAATTAAATGCTAACATAGGATCTGCTTTAAACCTGATGAGTAAGGTAATGATCAGGATGATTGACAAGAAAAAAGTGCTCCACGAGCTCACTAACAGATTCATCAGGATCAGGTGGCACATTCCTTACCAGAACCTGTAGACAACCAAAAGAAAGTCTGTCATTCACAGAATTGGAGACTAATTGAAAGAGATCAAAGATTTTGAAAATTTGACAATATAGAATGAAGAAAATAAACAAATGTAGCACTGTACTCTATAGATAAATGCAAAGAAGTGGTTACTAAACATGCCTCGATAGAAAATTTTGATCTCACATTGGAAGAATCATAAACAAAGATATAAAAATTGAACAACAAATAGCTTCAAAAAATATAAGATACATCTGCTACACCTTTCTTTAAGATAAAACTTTGCAATCTTCAACACATGTTAAACACGGGGAAAACAAACTTACTGTAAATTGATCTGGACGTCTCTTTTCTGATGCAAGAAAATGCAACCTCATTGATGCAATTATCTCATACTCCTTAAGCAATATATGGCATGTCCAGAATGTAAAAGTATATGCCATTAATAGATGAGCCCAAAATCTGTGATGATGATGAAAAATATATTAAAATAGAGTGCAAACATTGGTCCTGCATGCACATGATGAAACTGTGCTTGTAACAAAGTAATTAAAACAAACACACAAGGTGTCGATGATAAAGCAGTACACTTTTTCCATAGACGAGACCCAGATTCCCGATTTTAAGAAATGGTTGATTGTACTCTTAACATTCTAAAACTCTTAAATGGGATACAATCCCTATGGGAAGAGTGAACAAGATCCCCCATATAATCCAAACGAAAAAGTACAAGATCTCAAAGGAATGTATCTTCTGTCCCCCACCCCCACCCCAAAAAAGAGGTTACAGGATCTATGACATGGAACTTACTGGAGCAAGTAACAATATACAAAAATAGGGTTGCATTTCACATGCTAAGCACTGACTTACAGTTGAAGAAACTACTAAAAACATCCCTGTTCAGATTGGTGCAATACTGCAATGTAGAGCCCGCCTATATATATACTTCCCCCTTTATGGTATCATTGACCAGACTAGATCACTTCTTTTTTTTTTTGCATTTCTGACCTCTCTGGATGTTCAGATTAGTGCACTGACTTATCACAATTATCACAATGTATCTTCTGTCCCCACCCCCCCCCACCCCCGAAAAAAGGTTACAGGATCTATGACATGGAACTTACAGGAGCAAGTAACAATATACAAAGGTAGGGTTGCAATTCACATCCTAAGCACTGACTTATCAGTTGAAGAAACTACTAGAAACTTCTCTGTTCAGACTGGTGCAATACTACAATGTAGAGCCTACCTATATATATGCTTCCCCCTTTACTATCAGTGACCAGACTAGATCACAATTTCTTTTTTGGGGGCATTTCTGGCCTCTGGATGTTCCATATGCCTGACAGAGGGCAATAAGTATCAAGTTACCAGATCCTGTGATCTGTAGATACACTTTTCCGATCTGTTCAGCATAGTGGCTTTTCTTTTTTGGGAAAAGGTGTGGACAACCACCAATTTTGTTGAAAATAAACAGAGTTAGTACAATCAAAGGTAGAAGAGAGATTTTCCTCACCAACTTCACCACATGACAAACATAAAACAACCCTCTGAAAAGCAACTGTACTTAGAAGAAAAAAGAAGTTCAGCATAGTAGGCAATTGCATCCCACTTTTCCAAGTCCATAAACACACTTATCCAGTTTAAAGCCTTAATTTCAATTGCATCCCACATCCTAGCTTTTGTTGCACCTTAAAGGCCACATTTATCTTCATTTTTTACTGCAGCATGTAATTATTCCATCCAACATATCAGTGCAGGACATGCCACTTTGTCAACATCATTGAGTGGCCTTCACAATATTCACATTGTTTCCCTTCTTTCAGTTAAGTTGAGTAGGCCAGTTGTTCCATGGCTACACATGAGATTTGTCCTATCATGAAGCTGTAAGATAATTCCAGGCCATTCCAGGAATGAGATTGACCACCCAAAGAAGTTGGAAATCCCCGGTTCTTGAAAGGAAAATAGGTGCAATACCCAAGGCATGTGAATTAACTGCTGACGATAATGTTCTTGCCTCTGCTACTATCAGGCTTTCTGCTCCAAATTCTACTGAGCTTCTCAGGTTGGCATATAACAATTTGATATTTAACTGTTTCACATGAACATATGACACATATTCACTTGTTCTTAAATCCATTCTGTGAAAATATCTGACTTGTTTGTTTCCTATTCTCCTGTAAAAGTGCTAGCATGTCTTGGGCCAACGCTGAAGATGGCCTTGTCATCCATCTCCAGCCTCTCCTCTCTGTGACCCTTTTTTTGGGAATTTTTCTCCTTGTGACTTGGGCTTGAATCAAGTTTCTTCAATGTTCTCTTTTGCTGCATACTGTTACCTATTTGACCAACATGATAAAGCATTTGAATCAATTTTTGGTTTCCCTGAATTCATCGTCACAATTTGCTCGAGTCCTTTTTCCCCTTATATGGTCCCATGCCATCCTACAACTTCTATTGTGCTAAGTGATGTCTCTACTAACTGTAATAATAATGATAGGTGTACATAACGTTTAGTCAACCAAGTGTAACATAATTACCACCCAACTAAGAAAATCAACCCATAAATTTCCAGAACAAGGACCCACCAAATTCTGGAGCCACCAAAGCCACTCGGATGAATAATCTAAGTGAAGAAATGAAAATCCAAGACTCGGTCACTTTTATCTGAAGTGTTATTACAATGAATGCATAGAGGAGATAGCATCAATAAAATTAGAAAAATAATTTATACAAGAGAAGAAAATGTCAAGATAAATAATTGCTTACCTATGAGATCCTTGTGGGATGTTGGATATTGAGAGTTTGTCAATGCTACTGGATTCTAATTTTTCTTTTGAGTTTTCAAGGGTGCTATTGGTCCAATTAACGGGCACCAAGATGGCAAATGCAAGGAATGTGATCGGAACAAATATTTTAAGCCTGAGAATAAGGGAGAACATAGGAGATCATCAGCCATATAAATGAGAATATTAGTGCATCAATCATATTTTAAGAATTAAGAGAATTCCAGGAGGCTAAACTGTTCGAGCAATGAACACAAGTTGTCCTTTTTTTTGGTGCATATGCGTGTGTTGAAACATGATGATGTTAAATGAACAGGAAAATAAACAAGATGTTAAAATGACACTGCATACCCAATCAAATATATCCGCAGATAAACTGCAGAGTCAAGTCCTGCATGGTCAATAAGCTCAGCTTCAGGCATTCTTAAGGCATCTGGCACCCATCCTAAGAACCTCAGGTATGATTTCCAATCCAAATTGACAAACTTCTGCACAATGCCAGCACGTGTTGGACTACTTCTCAAGCCTCTAAGATACCATTTGGGGAAGTATACTCTGTCATTGAATGGCTGCAGCCGTAGTACAGCAAATATCAACAAGAATGCGACGGCAGTAAGAATATTGACAGCTGCAGAGAATCCTATGTCACCAAGAGTAGCCATATGCGCCCCTCAAGTAATGTAGACAGTTTTTTATTTCCTGAAAGGCATACATTATGAGAAAACACGCATTTTGGAAAGGTGGCAATATGTGCGAGCGAATGACAGAAGGTATATGGCAAACAAGACAAGAAAAGATAGATATTTGCCACAAAGGTTAATCCTTCAAAGTGAAAATGAGACAGCAATAGCATTTCAACAAACAGTGGGTTTTAATTGAATTTCAATTCTCGAGACACTGGTCAATCAGAGGCAGTTATCACTATATATCATTTTTCCCATGTGACACAGCACAAATCTATTCTTTCATTTACAGAGCAGGTTCACAAAAAAGGATGAGAGTCCAAAAGGCTGACAATTTCTTTCGGCTCAAAACTAATCGGGCACCGTCATACAAAGAAACTGAACATACAACTATGATCAGAACATCAACAAACCCCTTGATATGTGCCTGGTAAGGAGTTGATGTCAACTGCTGATGGCAACGGCACTTGCAAGGCTGACTTGATGCTGATGTGGCTCTAAATCAGCAGGATATGGGGGCCTAAATCAGCACAAGAGGTACACTGCTTAACAATGGGCCTGAGCAGCACAGTCAAAAGATGAACTGGTTAGCAGAAAAGAACTGTAGTGTCTTTAAATGGGAGAAGAAAACCAGCACAAATGGGTGTCTAAAACAACCAAGCTAAACTACTTTGATGTTAAATGGACCTGGGTTGTTGGGCTTGGATCCAATGAAGAAGTAGATCTATCATATATTGGACCCCAGCTAGAGACATGTGGACAAAGGAGGAAGGCCAAAAGGCCTTGCCTGTATGTACTTCCCAACAATGATGGCTACTGCCTGCTGCTTGCAAAAAAGAGGGAGACAGTCATGGTAGCTAAACTGGGAGTTGATAACACCAGTGATAGTGAAGCCCAATAAAAGATCGGATGACACCATAAATCCAGTTCGATCATAGGAAGGATAACATAAATCAGTGACAGGGATTGTGAAAATGCTAAATTGCTACTGATGGAAAAGAGGTGAAGAGGGAAAGCAGAGATTGTTGAGCAAAGGAAAGTGGACAACTTGATGCAGAAGAGTTCCCAAACACAGTAAAACTGGTGCTAGAGAGAAGCTTGACCTCTCTGCTCAAGGGAAAGAACTGGATTGGAAGTGTGAACCATCAGAGATGTTAAGAAATGAGTTTTGAGTCTAACAATGAAGGCTCCATAGTCACTAATAATAGGGCCACGGTCCCAACACATACATGTGTGATTATGTTGAGTCCTACAAGCAATGGCATGCACATGATAACAAGAAAGGCAAAGATACAGTGTACAGGGACATACAAGTAGCACCTCTCTAATAAGAGCAAGAAAGCTTAAAGATTAGTGGGTTATCTTCCACATTAGAAGATTTAAAAAGGCAATAGAAGCAAGAATGTTCCTTGTTTTTTTAAGATTGATGAGGGGAAAGCCCCTCTACATCTCACTGGGAAATTCCAGGTCTATCCTCCTCACAAGGAAACACTGCATGCGAGTTTCCAAACACCTCAATGCACATGGACTAGGATGGGTTGAAACAATGAGTATCTTCTAGTGTGCATCATGTGCACTCCTTATTGCAACACTAGAAGCAACAAATACCATCTTGAACAGGTTCAAATGGATTTACAAATCAATTTGGTTCGGGAACACATTATTGGAAACAAGATACCTTCAAGTCATTCCCAAACACTCCTTCACATAATATCCAGCATACCAATAGAGTGTTAAAGTTGGAGTGCAAATGGCTCACCCAGAAGGAAGCATAATAAATAAATAAAGGCACATCAAAAGAAGTCCAAGACAAAGAAGCAACAAGCTGAGCCAGCACCAGCCTATAAAATGGGAGAACAGGGCTCGATAGAGGAACATCATAAGAAGTCCAAGACAAAAAAGCAACAAGCTGAGCCAGCACCACACTATGAAATGGGAGAACAGGGCTTGATAGAGGAACACAGACCAGGCAGGTAGACCAACCTGCCAACAAACAATAGCCCATGCCTCTCAAACTAATAATGCTGTTTTTGGAGAAACCTTGCCCCCTCACCCCTAAGGGAAAAAAATGGAGGTGGGTGGGAGGAACCCAGATCCTACAGGAACAGTTTCCAATCCTATTTCACCCATTGGCCATTGCAGTGACCACAAATAGTGTAGTCTGCAGTTTTTTTCCTTTAAGATGCAGATGATATCAGAAAATGAACATTTTGCAAAGGTGGTAACATGTAGAAAAGTGAATGGTAAAAAGGTATATGGTAAAAAAGACAAGAAAAGGCATTTGCTGTGAAGGTTAATACCACAAAGTGACAACAAGACAGCAGTAGTACATCAAGAATGTGCTTTTTTTGTTGAACTACAATTCACAAAGCACTGGCCATTCAGAGACACTTATCACCATATATCATTTTTCTCATGTGAAACATCACGACACTGTTCTTTTATTTATAGAACAGGTTCACCGAAGGATGAGAGTCTTCAGAGGCAGCTTATATGTGTGTGTGTGTGTGTGTGTGTGTGTGTCGAAACAAAGTGTGCACTTAGTACCAGCATTCAAAGACAGCAATAGTGCTTCAAGACAGAGCATTTCAGTTAGGACTGAAGTACAATCCTTGCAGCCTTGGTTATTCATGATTTCATGCTAGGATGAGAGTTTTCAAAGGCACTTATCATCATGCATCATATTTCTAATTTTATGCACCTTATGAGGCACCACAAAGGATGAGAATCTTCATGGGGGTAATCCTCAATGTGCTGGTCATTCACATTTAGGATAGAGTCAACAACAATCGCCACGTATGCTTTTTCTCATCTTGTACACTTTATGACGCATTACAACTCTTCTTTCTTTTACACAACAGTTTCAGCAAGTGACAATTACATAGACAAATAATTGGGAAACTAGATAATCATGTGCATTCTAAAAAATCAAGGAAGGCTAGCACCACACACCATGAAAAGGGAAGTTACAAGCGGAGCTAGCACCACACACCATGAAAAGGGAGAGAGGAGCTGGATAGAAGAACGCTGCCCAGGCAGCTAGACCAACCTGCCAACAAACAATAGCCAAACACCTTCGAGACTTGTAACAGTATCTTGAAGAATCGACCCCAACAAAGCTTTTAGAATTTGAGTATCAATGGCTTGCCCAGAAGGAAGAGCAGGAAAAAAAAAGGGAACATGTGCATTCTAAAAAATCAAGGAAGGCTAGCACCACACACCATGAAAAGGGAAGTTACAAGCGGAGCTAGCACCACACACCATGAAAAGGGAGAGAGGAGCTGGATAGAAGAACGCTGCCCAGGCAGCTAGACCAACCTGCCAACAAACAATAGCCAAACACCTTCGAGACTTGTAACAGTATCTTGAAGAATCGACCCCAACAAAGCTTTTAGAATTTGAGTATCAATGGCTTGCCCAGAAGGAAGAGCAGGAAAAAAAAAGGGAAGCGGAAGAACAAGAGGGAGAAAGGCACATTGTAAGAAGTCCGACACAGAAAGTGACAAGCCGAGCCAGCACCCACACCATGAAAGGGAGAAAGGAACGCCAGATAGAGGAACAAAAACCAAGCAGGTAGACCAACCTGCCAACGAACAGTAAACCCATCCCCCTGAGACTGATAACACTGTTTAGAAAAAACAACCTGCCCCCCCAACCACACACAGAAAAAAGAAAAGAAAAAAAACTCCTGCTGGAAACAGTTTGCCATCCTGTTTCACCCACTGCAGCAACCACATTCGAAACAAAGAGCAAATTTAATGAACAAAGCATACAGACAACAAGACGAGAAGAGGATATCATCTACCTTCCTTTTTTATCTTTTCTGTTCCAATGTCCAAACCTATGCAAGACTTAACTAAAAGCACTCATCAAGAAACGAAGCAAGTAGAATCACAACAATGAATGCGATTTTCTTGGACAAGGATGCATAACTAAGCATAACAAGCTAGGCTACGAAGTGGATTTCCTTGGATTTTCCCAATGTTTTCACTTCTTTGTTTATGGAGTCCGCGTACCTGAAAAAACTAGGCAGGCATAAGAGAGTATGATCCCTTCAGATTAGAGAGAGAAAAGATCGAAAGGGGTAGAAAAAAGGAGAAGGAGAGGGGAGCACCTCAGACAACAAACCAACAGAACACACCTGGCCTCTTTCCGCTGGTTCCTTTCCCCCAGTTGTTCCGCTTCTCCTCCTCGCCTCGCCTCGCCTCGCCTCGCCTTGCCTTGAGGGTCAACCAAATCGAAAACCCAGAAGGCGAGAGAAGGGAGAAGAACAAAAAATATACTCTTTTCTGCTCTACTGTCACTGCCCTGCGCGGCAGCACGAGTAGGACCCGTGGGGGGGAGGCAACAGTGGCACGGGGTGAAGGTCGTGGATCTGTGGGGGAAGCGGGGAAGCCTTGGATTCGGATTCTTTAGATGAGAAAAAACGGGCCGGTGAAGGAGAAGAGGTGCCTGCCCTTCTACTCAACCTCCTTCCCAAGGCTACTCTCCTTTTCTTCTCTTCCCTGTTTTCCTCCCCCTTCGCAGTCGATAGAGAGAGAGAGAGTACTGGGAGAGGGACGGAGGGGATGTCCCCGAGCTCGCTGGGTGGGGGTGGGATTTCTGCAAGCAGACCAGAAGGGACCCTGTGTACGACGGTTTCGAGACCGAGAGAGAGAGAGAGATTATTCTTTCTTTATTCTGCGGTTTCTGAAGCGGATTAGAGAGAGAGAGAGAGAGTAACGGTTAGTTAGATTGGGGGAGCGCATCTTCTACGGTTTATGCTTGATCACCATCTCGTAACTTTGTCAGAAGAAGATCTCTCTCACATGCGATTGAACATTCGAACGTTAGCCTTTTTTCAAACTCTTTCGTGTTATATAAATGTTTTTTTTCTGAATTTCGATCTATTAAAGTTGTAGGAGACCCGTTTCTACTAGTTGAAAGAACTAGTACGGGACGGCCACTACAATGCTGGAGAGCGGTGGAGTCTATGGGGTGTGTGCTTTTTAATCACATCACAAGTATCGGTTGGGGATGATATAAAAAGTGCATTTTTATTGTGGACAGTTGATGTTGTGCCGTCCTTCCTTGTTGAATGAATCTCTGCGAGAAAGCTCGGCTGTCAAGACGTCACCTAAGAAGATTTGGATGCCAGTAGGGAGGGGATCCTTGCCTTTAAAGAAAACTTCACTTCGTCGAGGTGTGCTGGGGTCCAACAATGCTTACAATGTGTCGTTGCCATTTGCCAATACACCCCCGGATCTAATAATATATATCTTATATCATCATTATCTATGCCTCACATTATTTGCAATCATAGATGAGAGAGATGAAAGTGATGGTGGTGGGGAATTCACAACGGTTGTGTGCGTTTCACAGGGACCACAAAATTACCATTCAAGTTTGTCTCGCCACTATAGGGGTGTGTGTGTGTGTGTGTGTGAGAGAGAGAGAGAGAGATGTGATCATATCATGTGAACGAGAGGGAGCGTGGAGAGGAGTCCTTCTTTCTGAATTGCAACTAGGCGTGGGCTTCACCACAAAGCACGGCCACCAAAGGGGAAAGAACAAACTAGAAACAAGAAAAATCTGAAGTCCGACGCTCCAACAGAAAACGACGCTTGTCTTCGGTGTCCCCCGGTTTGGACAGGTCCGGGGGGGGGGGAGGGAGGGGGCTGTCGGCAGAGAAGGTGATACATTTTACACGCATGCCCTTTTCAACAATAAAAATATTTATCTGTCAACACAAACTCCGTCTAAGTATAAACTAAGTTTTCAGTTTACATCTCAATCGCAAAGTCTGACTCAAATTTGTTTACATATGGTAAAAGGCTTGTATGATGATGATGGTAGTCGAATTTAATGCAAACAAATATCATCAAGATTTCTGCATCTTTCTAATGAGAAGTTTCACAACGCTGAGTGTGTGTGTTTGACTACTTGTTAAGAAATAGTACTAGAGCAAGTTCTTTTATTTATTTGGTAGAATTATTGACTTTGTCATCCCATCTCTAAGTTGAGAGAGCTATTAATGAGTGCCTGCGAAATGCTGTTGTAACCGTGTGATGACGTTGAAGTGTTAGTATGCATTGACCTTTGTCTCCTTCCATACGGTCAAGAAGTCTTTAATTCTTAAGAATAGATAAAAGAGTTGGTAAAGATCTTACTTTTAATAAGTATTTGACTTCCAAATAAAAAGTATTCATCTTGATTCTTTCATAAGTAATAGACTTATAAATAGATTGGACTATTTTGATCTTGAGATTAGAAATTATCATAGAAAGAAAGTAAAAGTAGAGGAGCATCTCTTAACTTGTGTTGTCGAATCGCATCATTCATCTCATTCTCTTTTCGAAACTCCATGTGAAAACACCATTGTTGATCTTTTGTGTGCTCTAGCAAAACACTTAAAATAATAATCAGAACACGTGAATACCACTTTAGCAGATATATCAGGTCTATTAGTAGGAAGAACACAGAGAGGTAGCTTGACAATAGATTATTTCAAGGATCAATTAGAAACCCTTTTACACCAACAGAAAACTTTTGCATGATAATTTATTAGTCTTAGACAGTTGATAGAGTGTAAACAACCTCGTCAAGTAGAATTAGAAACTAAGTCTTCCATACTCAAATTACAACATAGTGTAGCATATATCGAATCAGCCTTAGCAGAAGTATAGAACGAATTAGAATACATAAAGGCTAAAGTCCATGAATTGAATTTGGGGACAATTTCTTTTTAAGTGGGGGAGGGTGTAACGCCCGAGAATTTTTTAAGAATTTTTTAGATTTAAATTATAATTATATTAAGTATTTATAAATTAAATAGAATATTAATTGAATTATAATGAATTAGATCAAATTATTCTAGGCCCTACATTTTTATCCAAAGAATTAGACCCATATAATAGGCTCAAATAGATTGATTTGCACTTTAGCCCATGTTCTATAAGCTAGGAATGGGTGTAATCATGGAATTAAGGAGATAATTACTCCTTGCGTTATAAATAAATGGATAATGATTGGGATAATACCAAAAGAGTTTGAAATCTTTCAAATTCGGCGCCTAAGGTTGGAAACAGTCTATCGTAAGATCGCTAACGCCAAGAAAACGGCTCAATATTGGACCGCTAACCACTGTCAGTTCTGTGAGAGAAAGAAAACGTGAAAATATTAGATTTTTCATGTCCAAATCACCTTGGATCGACTCTATCAGCTAATTACATAGGTCTAGAAGGATTGTGGATCGAATAGAAAGTCTAATTGGGACTCTAAATTCATTCTAATCCTCAAACCCTAGCTAAATCCTATAAATAGACCTCATATTTGGCATGTGCGACCCTTACTTTTGGCACGCATAGAACTCAGGTAAGGAGGCCAATTCTGAGGTAAGTTGCTTCTAGGAATTTGTTCATTATACTTAGAACTAACTAACCTCCAATTTTTGTTCTAGGAGATCAAGCCTACAGGAAGTTAGAGACGCCCAAAGTTGCTGATTTTACATTAAGAACTCAGGAAATATTGCGTCCGACCCATGAAGATCAAGAAATTCGGAGCCCTAAACGAGGTAATTAGATAGAGGTTCTCTATAACTTTATGTTCCCCTATATATTATCCACTTATCCTTAAAATTTCACGTCCATAGGTCAAGGGAATCAAGAGTTAGAGGGACGTGAAGTTGCTGACTTAGAGCAAGGAAGTGTAGAAACTAGGGCTTGATTTCAGTCAGAAATTCGAGGTTTAGAAGGATTAATTGAGGTAGGTTATCTCGTGAAATGCTCAAACCTTATGTCAGGAATAAAAGTCTTCTTGTTTTATACGTTTTCATACATTGTGCTTTGTGAATTTCAAGTTTTACTTAGAACTATGCATTTAGTTTAGTCTTCATGCATAAACTAACCTAAAGAAGTAAAAATATGAATTTTCCATGTAAACCACATAAACCTATGCATATTGTTGGCCTTAAATTGTTCTATCATGATCATAGAAGTTAGAATATGTTGATTTCCAGACATAATGTGCCAAAGATTAAGCATATTCTATTATTTTCATTAGACTCGATTTTTCACGGGAATAAACGGTTAAACCTGGGGCCGCTAACATAACTGTAGCGATAGTACGATAAACCGCTAACAATAAGTAGCGGGCGTTCACTTGACCATTTTCAATTTACTAAAATTCTTCCCGAGACTTAGTGCAGAATTGCCTTAATTATTATATGTTAAGCCTAGATAGCTAAATTTTATTCCTGATTTTGACTATGGGTTTAATATACTTAGTTGATCTTATTTGTTATCATGATAGTTTTCATGTTTTCATGCACATTAGCATTATTTTAACTTATGTTAATTTCATACCAAATTATATATCTTTGTAATAAATGCATATTTTAAATGTTAGATGAATGAGATTTACTCTTGGTTTATCACTTTTCTCTTTCTCATCTAAGAGTCATTTTCTTAAGTATATGACGCATATCCCGGTATGTTGTCATTAGTTACACTATTGCACATTAGGAACACAATCTTGGACATGATGACCTCTCCCTTAGATATTCCTTCCAATGGACTAGGAAATCTTGTTTCAAGGCCTCCGTAAGACTCCGTGAGCCTGGGATTCCCTCGAGGACGCCGAGCTGGTTGTACCATTAAATCCCAATTGTCTAGAAAGCACTTACCGGTGTTTTATATTTCTGAGTTATTGGCGGCCTTATTGTTGACCGCCAACGACTGCTAGCGGGCCTATAATTGACCGCTAACGGATCCTAAACGGTTCTTCATTTGACCGCTAACGTATTCCAGAAGTTCTGTTTTAAAATGTCTGATTCTATTCATTAACGGTCCTATACTTGACCGCCAGGTGCAAGAGACAGCCTAGTAAATGACCGCTAATGTCATGAATTTGATTAACCCGGGGTTTGACTCAAGGGTTGATTTTTTTATGTTTCTAGATGGTCCAATTGATTATCTAGAACTTGTCACATTATTTTCAAGATATCTAAGTAATTTTAAGAATTAAAGAATGTACCGTTATGCTATCGATTTATCTCCACGGCATAACCTAGTTATTTAATGCATTTATTGAAATCTCTTATTCTCAATAGAAGTATTTCTTATTTTTGGTTACCTTATCATAGAACCATTATTGAAATTGTGCATTCTTGGCATTATTGTTATAAACGTGAAAGTAACTTGATTTATACTTGAAGATGCAGTTCGAGCACTGATTGTGCTCAAGGGCTCTATGCTAGTCCCCTCGACTGATTATCGGAAATATACGATTTTAAACCATGGGGTATGATGCTACTGGCATCGTATTACGTTGGGAGTACTTTCTTTATAAATAAATGAAATGTCCACGGGGATCCACATAAATTCACGAAGTATTTGTTACTAAGTGAAGAGTATATTATTACTTGTTACATGACTTTCTAGTACATTGTTGTTACATTATTACTTGGTCAAATTATACTCTCATATCTCAAGTTCGGTTATACCTTGTTACTTTGGCTTTATTCACGTGTTTTATCGTATTTGCATGATTTGTCTTATTTCTTTAGAGCTAAAACACTAATTACTTTAACATTGTCAATCATGTTGATACGAAGATACCTACTGGGCAAGTGTGCTCATTACCTACTTTCTCAATGTTTCAGGAAATGCGAGTGAATCGGATTCGGATTACTCAAGTAGCGGGTCCGAGAGCGATTAAAAGTTTCATGGAATCGAGTGAAGACCTAGAATTGTCGAAATATGTCTAGATTGAGTCGTTATATGTAATTTTTCTTTGTTGAGTTTAGAAGTTTAAAGAGAGTCGAATATTTGTATATTTGGATTATGATTATTTAATAATGAAATGATAAAGAAGTTTGATTCAACCATTGAGCAATTACTTTGTGTGATTGTTATTGTGCTCTAATTATATTGCTTGCTCAAGGCTTACCATGTCGACTGTTCGCGTTCTCGATTGTTTCCGCTGTAAAATCTCGGGGCGTGACACGTTAGATCCATCAGCCTAAAACAATTTCTTTAGCAAAAAAAATTAGCAATGACTTTATTATTCTTTAAAAAGAAAAACACGTCTGAAATAAATGAAATTTCCCATGATCCTAATGACACACAAAAATATGTAGAAAAGTAATTCAAAAAGAAAATAGAACACGAAGTTAACCCTTATAAAACCTCTTTGTTAGAAAGTAAATCTTGCATTTATAGACATATCTCTCATCATACGATCAGTAGTTTAGGTAATATCGTAATCTTACCAGTTGTAGGAAGTAAATTTGAAAATAAACAAAAAGAGTTTAATTTTGTTCATATTTTCTTAGCAGTCAGAATAGTCTCCTTAACAAGACAAGGCATATGTGTCTTAGTTCATATATATATATTTGATAATAGGTTTGTAAATCATGAACAAGCACAAATAGCTATGACAAAAATAAACTGAAATCTAGGATATGCAGTAGTGGGATGTATCCCAAACTATACCATGAATGTAAGAGAATTTATTCAGCATATAAAGGTCACAATTAATACAAAGAACTTTGATATGATACGTGACGGTAAAAAGTTAGCAGTACTTATTGATTTTATAGGAAAAATACATAATATGCACAACATTGACTTCACACTAAAAACGAAAGCATACATGGATACCTTTAAAAGTAGCTTTGGTCAAATGATAGATGTTAAAAAATATCAGTAAAAAAAGGAATTACATGGGAACTAACAAACCTTAAGGAAACTCAACAGGTCTTAGAAACACCTCGTAAGAGTGGCATATATATAGATAGTGAAGGACGAAGTAGCATGAGATTTAGTGACTATATATTAACTCATATCACAACACTTAAGCTTGAAGACGATGAAGAAGAGTCTCACTTAGACACCATAAACATGATAGAAGAAAGTAGAGTGTTTACATTATATGAGGATATCTATAATGATGAATAACTCTTTGACAAATTAGATGTAATCTTCAATTTAGAAATTGAACAATGTAACTCAGAACAACAAAGATTTGTAAATACTTTTAAATTTGATTTGACTGATGAAGAAGTAGTCAATAACTTGAAAACCTTTGATCTAGAAGAACTTTTTTAAAGAATCAATACAAGTGATAAAAAATTCTGATCAGATAGACATGATAGCTGAATATCAGAGCATAATCAATCAGTTTTTGGATGGTTGTGATACTTATAGTATTAAAGATAGTAACTCAGACATAGAAAGTAGTGGTTATTATAGTGCTGAAGAAAGTAATTCAGAAATTGCTGAAGAAAGTAATTCAGACAACAACTTAGAATTAGACGCATCATTAGATTCTAATGATAGTATCTCATTAGAATTATCTTCTTTAAAAAGCTTGCAGATCAATTATTTAAAAGAAATACAAGCAATCGTAATAACTAAAGCCGAACCATCTACTAGTTCACACACTTTAGGACCAAAATATAAATTTAAGAGAGATATCTCAAAATATGGTAGTACTTTAGATCTAGACAACATTGATATTATAGATTGGGAAAAGAAAATAGATGAATGGCAAAAGAATATAATCTTATTATTTTTTAATATAACTTATAACGATGAAAATATGCCCATAATAATATTAAATACACTTAAGGGAATGACATACCAAATAATGATAAAATATGAAAAAGATAAAAATTCTAGTTGGGAAAAATACAAACAACAAAAGAAAGTAGAATCCATTCTTGATTTCGTTAGAGCAGTATTTATAGGTGATACTTTAGCCACAGATAAAAGAGAACAGTTAGCTTATTGTAAACAAAAACTTGAAAATATCAAATGTTGGGACTTAAACAGAATTTCAGAATATATCTACACTTACATCTCATGCAAGAGAAAAGCCCAAATATATGATGCCAATATTGTAGACACTTATATTATGAAGATAGTCAGACCTATATGACGAAAATTCTATACTAAGTGATTCGAATATAAAAAGACAATAAACATTGTATCTATAGGACAAGCTATAACCTTTGTTAGGTGAGAATGTATATAATTATGTAATGAATACAAGATAGAAAAATTATTATGCAAATAAATTAATGAAACATAGTCGAGAAAAAGAAAAATATTTATGTAAAAAATTTAATTTGTATGACAAAGAGGAATTTGATAGTCAGACATATAAGTATAAGAAAAATAAAAATTTATTAAAAAAATATTACAAAAAATATAAACTTAGGGATAGTACCAACTTGAAAGATGGCAGTACCTTTAGGAAGAAAGCCCCTCCATAGTTACCAAATACATCAAAAAAATATTATAAGAAAAGTTGGGCATCTAGATGAAAATATACTAGGACACAAAATAATATTTTAACGAAAATTGCACATGCTATTTATATGGATAGAAAGGTCATAAAAAGACTAAACTATCCCTACTTAAACTATCTGTCCCACTCCCTCTCCCCCTCTCTCTCTTGGTCCATGGCAGAGATTGGCGGATTTAATTCTGCTCGGTCATCGTGATGGTAGAGAAGCATGTCACGATTTTGCTAGGCAGGGCGTCGGAGTAACCAGCAGGGAAACAACGACAAGGGGGTAGTGGGGAAACAAGGCCTTCCCTCTTCATAGCAGGTCAAGCAGCAACGTCGGCGTGGGTCGAGGAAACAAAGGCTGGCCATTCCTACACCAAGAGAGAGAGAGTGCAGGGAGGGGGGATATTGTAGGCATCTCCCTCTCCAGTGGTGACAGAAAGAGAGGGAGAGAGGGGGAGGGGACAGGTGAGAGAGTGCAGGGAGGGGGACACTGGAGGCGTCTCCCCCTCCAGCGGTGAATAGAAAGAGAGAGAGGGAGAGTGTAACACCCCAAATTTTTTCTAAGAATTTTTTAGAATTTAATATAATTTTAAGCATTTAAAATAGGCTTAATGGGCTAATTAAATGAATTATGGGTCGATTAACTTAATTTAAAGACCTTATTTTAACCAAAGGGTTAAGCTCACCTAAATAGGCCCAAAGGACCCAACCCAAAACCTTCTAGGCCCAAGCCCACATAAGGAAACGTAATTAGGGTTTATTTCAAATTTAGATTTGATAAATAAGACAAGTAAGGGATAATTAGAAGGGGGAGTTTGAATAAAATTCAAATTCGAAGTAAAGGCTTGAACGCGCCCTTACGATACGCCGCGTTCATGAAGGATCGCAGTATTGTTGAAGATCGTGACACGCTTACGGAACCGGGTATAGTAAAACATGGAAAGCTTGAATTTTTATCTATGATTCGGCCATGGATCAATGTTATCTCGAAAGGAAACTTACCTAGGACTCTTAGGGATCGAGTATTCTTCAATTGGGACTCCCCAATCGATCAAACCCCTCAACCCTAGACCCTTTTATATAAATAGGACTCAAGTTCGACCTGCGCGAACCCTCGTTTTGGCTCGCCTGGTTCGACGGTAAGGAGGTGTTATTTCATGTCAGTCCTTAAGAACTTTTTATTCCCTTTAGTATTGACTAACTCCTCTATAAATCTCGTGCTAGGAGATCAAGCCCTTGGAGAGCTAGAAGCCCCAGGAGTTGCTGTTTCTCTACAAAATACACAGAAAATAGTGTGTCCAACCAAGGAAGATCAGAAGGTTAGAAGCCCTAATCGAGGTAATCTTGCGTCGAGTCTTTAGAATAAGTTGTTCCCCTTTGTGTCTTCTACCTACCCTCCAATTTTTATGAATTTAGGTCAATCTATTAAGGAGATAGAAGGCCAAGAAATCGTCGGTTCCACGATGGACGTGCACGAGCCAACACCAACTTTCAGAGAGAAATTCGAAGTTTAGAGTGTTACCTAGAGGTGGGTTATCTCATGAACGGCTTAAACAACATGTTAGGAGTAAAAATCATCTCATATCTCATGATTTCATGTATTATACACGGAGTATTTAATATTTTATCATGACTGCGTAATAGGGTTTTACTGCATACTGTCCATGAACCTTTTTTTTTTAACGGGGAACTTAGCGGAGTGGTATGAAGAGTTGAGCGATTAATGGGCCACCCGAGTTACTGTCCATGAACCCTTAGCTAAAAGATGATAACTTTTTGATGATTACATGCGTTTCCATGCATTATTTTCATGATAGCATGTTTTCCCTACTAGATTCCTATTAGTGCCATATAGATTTGCCTTAGGAAGTATCCCTACAACGCCATTTTTGTCTCTATCTCACTATGAAATGAAGGCGGTGGAAACAGGCCGTCTATTAACACGCACACCCGATACGTCACGTTCATGTACGAACGCGCATACCCGATACGTCACATTCTTGCATAAATGTGTAGGTTACTACCGCCGCGTTAATGCTCCGTGAAACATATCAAACCTTGATTATTTCCCATGATATGTAAATATAATATGCATGCCTTAACTTAGTAGTTCCACTTCCTGATCATATCATGACTGCATGTAGTGCCCCAGAATTGATATAAATAATTTTTGAATTTTAAAATAATTTTTTGAAATTTATAAGTGCTAAATTGATTTATAAAAGGATTATTGAGTTTATTAGTCATTATATGGCCCAATTATGTTAATCAATTAACCTAATCCACTTAAACAGAGCCCAAAAGGTTTAAAGACCAGGCCCATTTAATTTGGCCCATATTCTAGAAGGTTATTAAGCCTATTCCTGGATTTCAAAGGATAAACACCACTTAATAGGATAATTAGATGGATAATGAATAAAAGTATTTTATTAAAATTCAAATTCTGAATGCGTTGAATGTAACGGTCCATCGGGAGACCGCCACAGCCTTGTAACGCGTATACCCTAGACCGTTACACTCTGTGAATTCCGTAAGTTGAAGAACTTGTAAAAATATGGGAACTTGGTGATCCTATCTACAAGAGACCTAATTGAAACGATGTATAAAGTCACTAAGGACTCTTAGAGATCAGGTTTTGACAGAATAAGGACTCTAAAATCGATCTAATCCTCAAACCCTAGCCAAAACCCTATAAATAGGACCTAGTTCTGAACTGTGCGACCCTTACTTTTGCTCACGTGGAATCAAGGTAAGGAGTCATAATCTAGGGTAAGTTATTTAGAAGAATTTGTTTACAATACTTTAGACTAATTACTCTCCAAATTTCACGTCCTTAGGTCAAGAGGTCGTGGAGTTAGAGCCCAAGGAAGTTGCTGAAAAGTCATAGGAAGAGGAGAACTAGGGCCGACTTTTCAGACCCAAATTGGGAGTTTGAAGCCTAGTTAAGAGGTAGGTCATCTCATGAACGGTAAAAACAGCTTGATAGGAATAAAAGCCCTCTGGTTTGATTGAATTCCATGCATGATAGATCATGAATTTCATGTTTTAATAGTTCTATGCATTGCATGCATCTCTTAGCCCTAATTGAAAAATTAAAAGATGTTACCTTGTCTATTCACTGATACCTATGCATGTAGTTGGCCTATACTTCGTTATCATGTCTAAGAATACATGGTATTTTGATTATAGACATGATGTGAGTTAATCTCTTGTATCTCATACTGATTTCTGTTAGCAGATTCTCTGACGGATCATAGTAGGACCGTCACAGTGATATAACGGCCTTACGATAGACCGTCACACACTCTGTTATATTTTTATTTTCACTATTGTCTCTAACGCACCCAGATAGGAGCGTTACATACTGTAACGGCCCCTCGATAGACCGTCACAGACACTGTGACGCACTCATGTTAGACCGTTAGACTCTGCGTTCTGTCAACCTATGGCAGAATAATAACCAGTTAAGTTTACTTATAATTAAACCTAGATAGCTAAGTTTTGACCTGTTATTATGATTTTAAGTTACTTACTGTTCATATTGGAGTTTGCATGAATTAGGCATCTTGAGTTATTTTAAGTTATGTTAATTTCGTGTGCCAAAAACTCTATAATTTGTATTATAAATCATGATTTTTGAATGATGTATTGACGGAGTTTTATCATGATTTCCATATTAATACACATTTTTCTCTCTCTGTCTATAGAGTCATTTTCTATAAGTACATGGCACATATTCCGATATGTTGTCCATTAGTTCACACTTTACACTATAGGAACACTATTCTTGGACTTGAGGACCTCTCTATTAGAT
Organism: Amorphophallus konjac; assembly: GCA_022559845.1. Taxonomy (NCBI): domain Eukaryota; kingdom Viridiplantae; phylum Streptophyta; class Magnoliopsida; order Alismatales; family Araceae; genus Amorphophallus; species Amorphophallus konjac. Next base: position 53,163,173 of record CM040124.1, on the reverse strand, counting down.
ATTCCTTCAAATGGACTACGAAATCTTGTTTCAAGGCCTCCGTAATTCTCCGCGATCCTGGGATTCCCACTAGGACGCCGAGTTGGTTGTACCCTTAAAGCCCATTGATTAGAGTACACTATCGATGTTTTCTAGTTATCAGTAGTGTAACGGCTCTATATTGGACCGTCAGGCAATGTAACGGCCCAATATAAGACCGTCACATTCATCTGAGTTCGATTGCTGATTCTGGTCTCAAACTACTGTAACGGCCTAATCCTAGACCGTCACACAACGTAACGGCCTAATGCATGACCGTCACCTTTCTCTGAGTCCATTTTTATTGTTCTAGACTCGGATCATTGTAACGGCCCACTACTGGAGCGTTACATGATGTAACGGCCCAGTAAATGACCGTCACATTGCTTAAGTATTTAACCCAAGGTTTGACCCAAGGGTTGATATTCCAAAGGTTCTAGATGAACTAATGATAGTCTAGAACTTATAATATTGATCAAGAAACTTAATATAATGATTGGAAAGAGAAAAGAATGTACCGTTATGCTGTCGATTTATTTCCGTGAGCATGACATTGTTTAAATCTTTTTCTTGATCTCTCATACTCTAAATTAAAGCATTCATTCATTGATTGTTGTTATCATGAGTTATTGAACTTATTACATTCTTGGCCATACTTTATTGTTACACTCATGGAAGTAGCTTGATTTATACGTGAAGATGCAGTTCGGGCGCTGATTGTGTCCAAGGGCTCTATGCTAGTCCCCACGGTTGATTGCCGGAAACATACTATTTTATAAATCATGGGGTATTATGTTACTGGCGTCGCATTACGCTGGGAGTACTTTCTTTATAAATAAGTGAAATCCATGAGCACTCGTGAAAATCTAGTGAATTGCTACATGATTGACATTCTCGTGCGTAACCTTTATGGTTATGAAAGTGAAAGTGCATTCTCGATACATTCTTGTTCATGAAAGGCCAACTATCATGTTCTTATTACATTCATCCTTGTTCATTCTTGTTCACTCTGTCTTACATGATTATCGTGTTACTTTGATTTAATCACATGATATTCGCATTCGCATGATTTTGCCTTGCTTCTTTAGAGCTAAATTGTTAATCACTTTAATAGTGCCTTGTGGAACGCGCTTTTAGTTTTTTTTTATATGGATTTGTTATTTATTAATTTATTGGCGTGCCAGTCACCGGGGTGACAATTTTATTATGCGCTCGATGTGACTTTTAATCAGTCGATTGTGAAGTCCGAGTCGGGACCCGAAGTCCGTCATACCATAAAGGCTATGACGTTAATTACGCCCTTCCTAAGAAGGATAACCCTTGATTAAACGCCAAAAATAGGAGGAAGGTAGCGGCAAAAATAAGACTCAAACGAGAGAGAGAGGGTTGGTTCATCAGCAGGGCGTTAAATGGCCTGAGTGAAGCGAGGATACATCAAATGCGGAGCAAATCCGGCGGCATGTCCCCATTACCTTGGACTATGCCAGATGGGGATAGGAAACCACCCATGCAGCGGCAGGATGGGATCCGTAAAAGATCGGGTATATCTAACCCGGAATCCGGATAAGGACCGGTGCGACATGACACACCCTGTGCAGGCGCGATGTCTTATTGATATCCCCCTTCGGAAGACCATCGAAGAACATGCAAGGGCAGAACTCCGTGGGCCAGCGGGGTTAGGAGAGAATACCATGATCACTCAAGGTGATGTGAATGAATTTTGGCAGCATATCCCCTTTATCCTGGATTATGCCAAGAGGAGATAAGCCATCATCCACGGGATGCCGGGATGAAAGCCGGAAAAGAAGGGGGCACCAGGCCCGGGGCCATCGCCCACATCCATAGCATCGATTGATGTTCCTTCGGAACCCGTCGGAGCACATGTAGTGACATAGCCCTTTAGGTCCATAAGGTTATAAAGAAATCCGGATCGGAACAGAACAATGTAGGGGAGGTCCTCCCCATTGATTTATTTCCTGAGGGATGCCAAATGCTCTCTGTATATTCCTCGGGTGGGTACAACATGGGGATCAAGGTTCAGACCAAGAAGAAAGAGGTTCTCGGCGTGAGGGTTCAGAAATATGGCATGGCTTCTCGGCGCGGGCTGAAGGGAGTTCCCGGCGCGCCACGAAGGGGGCTCTCGGCATGTGCTGAAGGGGGGAAGATGAGGATCTCGGCGCGAGAGTTCCCGGCGTGCTGAGGGCCGCGCCGGGAACTATTCACGGCGCCGGGAGAGTTTGGCGCCGAGAAGGTGCTGGGCTTGAGTGCCGTGAGGACTTATGGGGTTTTATAGTGCTCTGTTCTAGGGATTTTTTCTCAGGATTCAGACAGTGGCTGGGGAATGGATTCAGGAGGCAAGTGAGGAAAGAGCCAGGGGCCTACCAGGTTGACAGCAGGGGGTCACAAATGAAAGGGGTTCGAGGGATCAGAGTCACCGGGCCTTCGAGCTCTCAGGAACAGGCTTCACGCCATCAGTATTGCCGACCATCCAGGAGATCGAGAGACGACAACCTCTGATCCCTGCAATGGCCCTAGTGGCTTGAGAAATTTGAGAAGAAAATCACGGACTCCGCGACGTTTAAATCATCGATGACATTGAGGGAGAGAGGGGGGAAACAAGGCCCAAAAATTCACAGTGAGGATTGGGGCTTTGTTGGCTCCGTCCCATCTTAAACAGACATGCGTATAAACACAAGGGATTATCAGAGTCCTAAGTATTCGAGCAATCAATGTATGCAGGGGACGATAGATACCCTGAGAGAGAGAGATAGAGAGGACAAAGCCCAGGGATCCATAGAGGTGAGGATCGGGGCTCTGTACCAACTCCCCCGGGGCTGCGAGAAAGGCAAGCAGCAGGGAGTACCTATCAACCTCCAGGACTACCGACAGACACCTGAAATCATGGACTCATCGATCAAAATCCGCAACCGAAATGATAGCTACCACGATCATCAGAGAGGGGTGAGAGAAAGAAACTCGAGCTTCTACTCATTCCACCATCTTTATTATTCATACTTCATTGGCTACAGCGAGATAACTCAGACGATAGTCGAAAGGGGACTTTGAACATCCTTCGAGTAGAAGAAATCCCACATACAAGGGTAGAAAGAATACATGAGAGAAGAAAAGAAAACCCATTCGGAATAGCAGGAGGATGGGGGAGGGCGGAGCATTGACTCCTCTCCCTCCCCGAGCACCCCACCTTCTCCTTCTCTCGAGCTTCGCAGCAGCTTCTTCACTCACTCCCTTTTCTTTCTCTTTTTTTTCTATCTGTTTTCTGGATGAGGTTTCTTCTTCCTTTTTTTTGTCCCCCCTCTCTGTGTGTGTCTCTCTGTTCGGGATGAACAAGGGGGGGTTTTATAGGCACAACAGCCCCCTTCTCGGCATGGCCCTTCCCGGCGCGTAGAAAACGACTTCCCGGCGCGCTCTTGTCAACTGGGGAGGCTTCCCGGCGCCAAGGGATATGGCTTCACGGCGCCCCTATGGGCTTCGGACCTTGTGAGGATTTCCTGGTTCCACATTAGTGAGCCCATTTGGGCTTTAATATCTTGAACTCTCTCGTTATCAAGTCTGGACTATCAAAGACATATAACCTGTCTTTTCATTTGTGAGTTCTTCGAGCCCGTCGGGACAGGTGAAGGTCTATTAGTAGGTGAGTTGACACAGTCTTATCAGAACATTGCTGGGGTTCTCATCAGTCAGTAGACTGTAATTCTTCATCAGTATTGTCGTCTGAGTGATGACAACACCGGACATCAGCTTGGCCGGGGAGGGCTTCAGCCGGGTGGTAGCTTTAGTGGCGACTATTTTGTAATTCTGGCTTTGCAGAAATCTCTGAGAGCTTCATGTCTGATTCAATCTTTTCTTCGGTCTCATCTTTGTTCTCAGCTATATTTCAGGTGTCAACAAATGCCCCCCACCTATAGGTAGTGGGAATGCAGGATAAGTGACACGGTGCCTGCAGGTGTATATATCATTCAGCATCTGAACCCATTTATCAGCTTGGCATTGCTAGTCATCTTTCATTTTGCAGCTTGGAAGCATTATTACTTTGGCATTTCTTTTGATCTCTCTCAATTTCTTTGCCTTGAACGCCCTTGGCGCGAGCTTCTCGGCGCACGGCCTTTAGGCACAGCCTTCTCGGCGCGTTGCTCTCGGTGCACGGCTTTCGGCAGGGCTTATCGGCGCGCCCGGTCCCAGGGGTTCTCGGCGCGCCTTTTGGCATATGTGGGGCTCTCGGCCTGCCCCTTTTTTGGCGGGTTTTTTCGAATTGAGGGGGTTCTCGGTGCGCCTTTTCTCGGCGCGCATTTTGGCCGAAGGGAGCTCTCGGCCTGGGGGTTCTCGGCGCGCATTTGACTGCGCCGAGAACTTCTTCCCCTATGGCTTCTATTTAAGGCGCCGAAAGCCTCCTTCCTTCTCATTTTCTACCGTCTCTTCCCTCTCTTCAGTTTATTTTCCTTCTCGACGGTGGCGGTGAGTTCCTCCCCTCCGGCCGTCCAGCTTTCTTCCCGTCTCATTAGATTTCGCCCGGGTAGGACGTTCTTTGGGGATTTAATCCCCTTTTGCTTCCGGGATCACCCCCTCTTGGTTGGTGACTCCCTATTCTCCTTGGGCAGACCCCGAATAAGGGGAGATGCTGCTGAAATTTTCAAGGGCTTCATATTACAATCCTTACGAGACTGCCTCTTATCTTAGGTCTTTTACTTCACATTTCTTTTTCCTGACTGCAGATATTGCAATGGCTTCCGGATCTACTGCTGCATCCTCTGGAGCTGTCGGGGCCAGTTCGTCAGCCCAGCCAGATATATCACGGGCCACAGTAAACTGGCTGAATGTGCACAGTCTAGACTTCGGATATGACAAAATCGCTTCCATTGATGAATCGTCTGATTCTGAAACCGACACGGTGTCAACATCCCGGGTATACTCCACTGTCATGGAAACATGCTTCAGACGGGGCACTGATTATCGTCCGGATTTCCCGAAGGACAAGCACTTGATGCCGTTTATCCAGACTTTCACCGTGGGTGGAATGCGGGACTATCGAATAGCTCGTGCAGTTGAAGCCGTAATTCTGGTCGAGAGAGACAGCCTGAAAGATTCAGTGTATCGTGGGAAGGCTATATATCTTCCCGGGGAGAAGCGTGACTGGGATGCAGTCCTTGGCATATCAGAGGTGGAGCCGGAAAAGAAAATGCTGACCCGGGCCCCGGAGTTCACACCTGCTCGGTGGGATAATGCCAGTGGCCGAGTTCATAGGGAGAAGCCCGGCTATGGTCTCTTCCTGGCACCAGTAAAGTGGGGGTACCGCGAAGAGCCTTTTGTGCTGAATTGTTCGGCCGTTCAGTTCAAGTATCATTTGGCCACTGGTTGGTTTGGAGATACCAAGATCACTGACGCCCACCTATTTCGAGTAGGAGCAGTGGAGTTTACTGAGTTTGTTCTGAAGGAATATGCCCCTCTACTGATCAGAGCCGGGGTATATCACAGTGTCTTTGCTTCCAGATTTCGATATCCCATATCCCGAGAGTTATGCTGTGGAATGTTTGAAGTATTCTGCCCTTTATTCAACATATTTTATACAGCAGAGGGTGAGACATCTCTTGACCTCTGGAGTCTATCACAGCTTTCCGGACTGCCTATTGATGGCGAGCCGTATGAAGAAGTCTGCTTGGCAGATTCTGAGAAGGATAGTTCCGATAGTGAAGGCAAGTATTCCCTTGACTTCTTATACCGGTATCTAATGAAGGCATATCGCTTCATCTGTCTGGCGTACAGTAGAGGGTCCTCCAAAGGCTATCATCCCCGAGAGAAAGGCAGCAAGCTGAGGGTCCGGATAGGGCAGTGGATTCAGTATTTCTTTGACGGCCCCTTGAAATATGCAGACTTCCCTTCCATGGGTCCGACGGCCAGCAAGCAGATAAGGGCCCCTCGCTATAAGTCAGCGTTGCCATCTTCACTGCATCGTGTAGGTAAAGGTGGTCCAAATCCAGCAGGGGTGGACCCTATCACACATTGTGCGGCTTATTTCACATTCTGGTTGTGCACTTTCGCTCTCCCTCAAGGGGACGAGACAATCATTCGGCCAGAAGCTATATACCCGGCCTGTCAGATGGCCTGGGGAATGAGGCTGTCGCTTTGCCCAGTGGCCTTGTGTTTAATCTACAAATCTTTGGGAGATTTGTACAAGCATCGGACTCCCCGTTCTTTGAGGACTGTGGGTCCTTTTCATTTCTTCAATGCCTGGGTCTGCAGTCTATTTCCTGAATTGGCTCCCAGAACTTTGCAGGCAGATACAGTGTTGCCCAGAATGATTGAATTTGCCAGTGCCGAACCTGGCTCTTTTTCTGACCAGTTGTTTAAAATAAGGGGCCGACTGACAAGGATACTAGTGGATGCCCCTGGCAGCATTCATTTCTGGAGCTTGGCAGCAGGTTCAGCTCCTTTGGTTCATTCTCAAAGAGAATGCAAGATGGAAGAGGTAGAGACCTATGTTCACCCCGTTTCAGGGGCTAATGCTGTTCGGTCTATTCTGGAGCTGGAGCTGGTTAGATGGGCCATGGCCATTCGACCCAGTGTTTTAGTCTTCAGGAAGGGTGGTCTGCTTCTCCTGGAACCATACTACCCATTCCGCTTTGGGCAAAATTTTAGCTATGATCAGCACATCCCTACATCAGTTGCTCAGTTTCCCCTGGATAGCCGAGCCAAGCATGGGTCCACCATTGTTGGTGATGGCCGGTTGTGGTGGGATTTCTATCATCGCCAGGATGGTGCAGTTTTCAGAGTTCCCACTGTTTCCAACCGTGTTCCCCGTGTCACATCCGAGTATATCAAATGGTGGAACATCCGGACCAACTTTTACAGGGATGGCAGGGGTGCATTCTGGGACGTGGCCGAGCGTTCTTTCCTAAAACAACAGCCCGGGCCGGTATTTGACATCCCCGAGGCCCACCTGAAAAGGATTTATTCACAACATCCGAGGGAGGCCGAGAACTATCTCACTCAGCGTCGGGTTTTGAAAAAAGGAGGCTCCGAGCCGCCCGCGCCTGTCTTTGCTGTCATTAATGAAGATACTTTTATGAGGAGCTTGAAACATCTGTGTCATGTAGGAGACGCTCGTCTGGAGGCGCAGCAGTACCCTTTCCCTGTTGAAGAGTCGCTCCTGACGGTCGTCCCTTGGAAGGGTCCGACAGATAGATTTCATCCCTACAGGACATTTGTGCGCAGGGAAGATAGGACTCAGACATACTACAAGCACACGTCCTGGCTATTTGTTCTGCTGAATGTACATGGGCTATCTGCAGAGAGTCCGATAGCCGACATACTGAATAAGCCATTGTTCGTTTCTTTTCATTATGTCGACGGCTGGGGCATGGACCACCTCGACTTATTTCGATGCCTTGATTTTCATGGTCATAGCGATCTGGCATCTTTAGTGGAGAAGTGCCAGACATTTGGTGATGTCTGCTGGCTTGTCAAGGAGGCTGCTTTCCGCTCCAAGGAGGTAGCTTATCTGTACTGGCCACTTTCTGTCTTTTATGATGGCCCAGCAGGTATGATCTTTTCTTTCTGACTGTAGTGCTTTCTGTTTAGTATTTAAACTCTGCATCCACTGATCTCATTGCTTCTTTGATGTCTTCGACAGACAGGCCAGATATAAAGCGACAGGGGCTTTACAGAAAAATCATTGCGCAAGCTGAGAAGCATGCTTATTTCGAAGGCCCTACAGTAGCACCGACGACCACTCCCCTGCCTCCGGGCAAGAAGAGAAAGATTTCTGCAGTGAAGACTGCAGTTGGGAAGGCCAGGAAGGCCAAGAAGGCCCATGCTCGGCAGTCGGCTTCAGCAGTGACGGACCCTGGGACCCCTCTTCCTGATATCCCCTCCTTTGATGAGTTTGAATCTCAAAGGGAGGGCGCCCAGACATCAGTCGAGGGTAACATCAACAGCCCGTAGTCGTATCTTTCATCGGCTTTTGCTGAATTTTATAGAAGTCTTCGAATCTGACCCCTTTTTGCACAGCCCAAGAGCCAGTTGTGACACCTTCTTTGGTGGAGACCAGATTGCCTTCTCCTACGCCGGCTAGCGAGGCGGAGGGTAAGTGTGCTTTTCAATCTTTTCTTGCACATTTCAATTGTTTTTTCATTATCTTGCTCACAAGCTTTTCCTTGCAGTGACGGCTGGCGAGGGGGCTGCAGTTATGGGAGCAGCTGGCGGTATGACTCAGTCACAAGAAGGTCATAAGACCCAGATGAAACGGGGCCTTGTCCCTGTGAGGCACATAGTTACCCGGTCTTCCTCCAGGCAGACGTTAGGGACGCAAGTCCCGCCCGTGGATAGTGTGGAAATCTCTTCTAGTAGTTCTGCGACCGCTTCCGAGGCAGAGGGAGAAGGAGCAGATTTCAGCGGGAGCGAGCCGGAGAATATCTCCCAATCAGAGGCCCCATTCGTATGTACTGCCATTGTCCCACTGTTCACCCCCCCCCCCCCAAACTGCTGGTGCCACCTTCTGAGGAGGAACTACCGGAATAATTTGCTGGCTTGGATACCGAGGCAGATATAACTCCTCCCTTTGCTGCTTCAGCAGCGGAGCTTTCCTCTTCCTTGCACTCCTTTGAGGATATCGCCATCACATTAGAAGTGGGTCTCTCTCCTTTTCCTCATTGTCATTATTATCATTTTTCTTATCTGCTGCTTGATGTTGCATTGATCTATTCACAGGAATCCCCTGTTGCCAGCCCGGTAGCGACTGCAGCCCTTGAAGCCATTCTATCTGACACCCTGGCTGTTGTTCCTGCTTCGTCAGCCACCTGCGTAGGCGTTTCTGAGATAATTCACCCTGTGCCGGTGAGGGTACAGTCGTCTACAGACTTAGCATTGCTGGACTTGAGGACTTCGGGGGAGAGTTCGGCCCTCATCCGGGTCTTGGATTTCAGAGCTGAGACGGACCCCGTTAGGGGTTCTGCTTTTATACTGGCCGCAGTGATGACCATTGCGCCGGAGTTAGCAATTCCCATAACAGTAATTATGGAAACTGAACTTTTGCCTTTACGGTCCGTAGCCCCTGCCGCCTTGTCATTGAAGGAACTGGCTGCTGAAGCAGAGATGGAAGAAGGGGAGGTAGTTGCCACAGAGACCGGAGTATTGTCCATAACCGACCCAGAATCGATCTCCTTGCTCTCGAAATTTGAGGAGGAGGTGCCCCGAGAAGAGGATGCTGAAGATGCGGGTATCATATTGGGGACCCAGGAAGCAGCCGCTCCAGCACTTATTAAAGTTGCCCCTACGAGCCTTCAAATAGCAACTCCCGAGGAGAAGGAGGTGGAAGGCCTCTTGGTCTCGTCAGGGGTTGCAGAGAGAGCTCAGCTGGCACCTTCTGCAGACCTCCCGTCTTCCTCTTCCCAACCTGATGTTACGCCATGGGTGGACATTGACAGTGAGGTGACTTTTGAAGTAGCTCCAGTTCCTTCTCCTGGCTTCGCTTCCTCTGAGAGTTTTGTCTGGCAAAATCTTGACATGCTGCGCCAGTTGGTGGAGTCCCAGCTTGGACTGACTTATCTGCGGCTGAAGGAGATAGCCGAGCATTTCACCGCTGGTCTACAGGCGATGGACTGTCCCATGGAAATATGGACCCAGCGGGTTATATTGTTGTTAAAGTTTATACATCGCCGGGACTTCTTGGCGCATATTATGTCTGACAGACTGACAGTTTTGAAGTTGCAAAGGAAGGAGTGCAAATCTGAGCTGGAGAAGACGGACTCTGTTCTTCAGGAGCGCCAATGCCAACTGCAGTCTCTGGCGCAGCCGGAGCAGTTCGTGCGCAGCCGGATAACCATCCTGGAGGCTGAACTGTTTGACCTCCGGGCTGAACTGCCGCAGATAACAACTTCTCGGCCGCAGCTTGCGGAGGAGGTAGCCCTGTTGGAGGGGCAGGTGGCGTCCTTTCAGGACGAGTCTGCTCGGTTGCAGGCGGAGGAGGCTCGACTTCATGAGCTGGGGGCTGCCCCGTATGTAGGGCTTCTGGCCTTCGAAGACATATTCCGGCGCCCGTGAATATCTGTTTCCCCCTTTTTGTAATACAATTCCCCCTCAGGGGCCCTTCTTGTATTCCCTTTTTTTATTCAAGGAAAAGGAATCTTTATACCAGTCTCATATGCGGTTTGTTCTTAACTTATCGCACCATCAATATACGACGATTTGGCAGCGGTTTCAGCGGTCCCTATGGGAATAGCCCGTACCTAGCAGGAGAGCGTCCACCCTTTCAGAGAAAGGATGGGGAACTCGCTCCACCGCGCGACAGTATCCGGAGGGTGCCTAAACCCAATCCTGGGGGTAGCTGAATAAAAGAGGTTTAGAACATCGTTTGGAACAAACGGATGGTTCACCTCGGACAGGTTTCAAAGCTGGTCGGGGCAATGTATCAAACGACCAGTGACGGATTTTATCGTCGATATTGGGTTTATATCGACGCAAAGGAATTTCATAAGTTTCATCAGGATAGACGTAAGGTCTAAACTGGGTAGACTTGATCACAGGTGGGACGTGAAAAGGGTATGTGATTTTCATCAGGACAGACGCAAAATCTGAACTGGACAAGTTTTCATCATTGATCGGGCAATGCACCGATCGACCAATGGTTGGTTTCATCATCGATATGGGGTTTATATCGATGGAAAGGGATTTCATAAGTTTCATCAGGATAGACGTAAGGTCTAAACTGGACAGGGTTTCATCATTGATCGGGCAAGGTGCCGGTCGATCAATAGCTGGTTTCATCATCGATATTGGGTTTATATCGACGCGGAGGAATCTCATAAGTTTCATCAGGATAGACGTAAGGTCTAAACTGGATAAGGTTTCATCATTGATCGGGCAAGGTGCCGGTCGATCAATAGCTTGTTTCATCATCGATATTGGGTTTATATCGATGCAAAGAAATTTCATAAATTTCATCAGGATAGACGTAAGGTCTAAACTGGATAAGGTTTCATCATTGATCGGGCAAGGTGCCGGTCGATCAATAGCTGGTTTCATCATTGATATTGGGTTTATATCGATGCAAAGGAATTTCATAAATTTCATCAGGATAGACGTAAGGTCTAAACTGGACAGGGTTTCATCATTGATCGGGCAAGGTGCCGGTCGATCAATGGCTGGTTTCATCATCGATATTGGGTTTATATTGATGCAAAGGAATTTCATAAGTTTCATCAGGATAGACGTAAGGTCTAAACCGGATAGGGTTTCATCATTGATCGGGCAAGGTGTCGGTCGATCAATAGCTGGGACGTAGGTAGAGGCGTAGGTCTCGTTAGGATAGACGTGAGGTCTATTCCAGTAGGTTTTATCGCGGGTGGGACTTTGCCAAGAAATACGTAGGTTTCATCAGGATAGGCGTAGGGTCTATCCTGGTAGGGTTTTATCATTGACCGGGCAAGGACCCGATCTGTAATGTCCCGGATCTTTCGGATCCTTCGTTATGGGTCCCTGATCTGGTTTGTCAGGGTGTTCGACCCTGTTGTGTCCGAAATTTCATTTCGGACATCTTTCGTGTTCGGATCGGCGCGATCCGGAGTCGTTTCGGAGGCCCGGAGTGTGTCCGCGGTTTTTCCGTGCGCGTTTTTCGATTTCCGCGTACGGGTTTAGGCGAGTCCTTCGGAACCCTGTAGCGGGTGAACCGGGTCGTTCACCAGCCCGCGAGTGGTACCGTTGCGATCAGCGTGTCGAGACCGTCGAGGAGGTGTATTTTTCTATTTTTTTGATATTTTTGGCATTTTTCGGATTTTCTATTTAAAGCATTTTCTTTTTCTTTTTCTTCCCTTTTTCTTCTTCCTTCTTTCCCCTCCCGTGAGCGCGCAACGGTCACCCCCCTTTTCCCCCTCCTTGCCCGTTGGAACCTCGCGGCGGCCCCTTCCCCTCCGGCGACGGGTGGTGGACCTTGGCGGCAGCGCGGTGACGACGGCGGCGGCGAGAGGATCACGGCGGTGCCCCCATTGGCGCGTGGTTGTGGAGTTCGTGGTTGAGCTAGATTTGAAGATCGGCGGTGATTCGGTGGATTTCGAGCTTCCTTGAGGTAGGGGGACGAATCCTTACCCTCTTTCTAGCATTCCCCGTGATTTCTAGGCCGTGGAGAGGCCGAGAGCGGCTTGATTCATGCCGGGAGGGTTATTTCCATGTTTGGGGTTTGAGCGCCGGATCCGTCGAGTCGTGGGGTTTTTGATCGATTTGGGGGCTCTAGATGCATGCTAGGTCGTTGTGGGGTGATTCCCCATTGTTTTCCCTTCACCAAAGGGGGTGAATGGGCGTGGTTTTGTGATTTTCGACCGTAGTTCGCGAACCGGGCTCGGCCCGATGTCGCGCTATAGTCCAGTGGTGCGTTCTTGATGAACGCGCTGTGTCGTCCGAGCGTGTCCGTCGGAGAAGACGAACAGTAAGACGGTGGGGGAACGCGCCTGGTTCGGGTAGCGCGATCTCCAGATCGCGCTATCCAAGACTAGCGCGTTCAGATTGAACGCGCTAGCCTTGGGCAGCGCGACATGGAAGATCGCTCTAGCCAAAGCTAGCGCGTTCTTCGGTGTCACGCTAGGGATACCTAGCGCGACCTTTTCCCTTCCCCGAACCGCGTTTTGCGGGTAGCGTGACCTCCGGTTGGATGAGTTTTGGACCCGGTTGTGGCGTGGCCCTAGGGATGCCGTGGGCACCCAGTGAGAGCCACAGGGGCGCCCGGGGTTCCTCGGAGAATCAGTTACCTAGGTAGGAGTGCCGCGTGACTTGAGGGACGGTCGGACCTCATGCGTGTCCCTGGCTTCCGTACCTACCGTAAGATCATCGAGAGTCTGTGCTAGTGCTTGGTCGGTGGTTTCCGTGGATTAGTCCTTACTTCCAGTGACCTGTCCACTAGTCGTAGCTTTCTGCGCACGCGTGTGCGGACCCACCTGGGAGTGGTGGAGAGCGAGACCCAGTGTGACGTAGTTTTTAGGCTGGTTACAGTAGGGCCCCTTGCCTTTGCCACCAGAGTCCGGTGGGGGGGAAAACCAGCTAGAGGACCCGACCTAGAGTAGATGGTCTGTGTGTGCACACGTAGTTGGGGGCTTAGGGCACGCACTGACGAGTGCGACCCTAGCTAGTCCTTGTTGTGGTACTTGTTGCGTGTCTGAGTCTCACGCTCGGGGCGTTGTAGCTAGACACTTGTGACGCGGTGTAAGACGTCAAGGGACGCATCCGGTCGTTCTTATTGTGGATGGTGCTCCTGTTCACTTGCAGGCGTGGACTCGTGTTTTGTTGGACCGAGGTTCCGTACTACGGTACCGTTAGAGTAGACGACTTTTCCGTTTATTTACTTTAGCTTGTCGATTCTACCGTACTCTCGGTTGGTAGGGTTGTCTTCTTCTTCCTCGTTTTCCGTGCGAGGTGGGGATTCGCGGGATCCCTACTGGGCCAATGAGATGAGGCTCACCCCTGCTCTTCAGGTGAGGCGGGGTCGGCGGGAGGTGCGGCCGAGTTTCAGCGTGGGTCTTCCAGCCAGGGTTAGTTGCCAGTCTGCCAGAGCCGGGGGATGCCCCGCGTAGTTGTACTCCGGGGGATGCCCCGTGTTGTTGTACGCCGGGGGATGCCCCGTGTAGTTGTACTTTCTTTCCTGTTGACTGTACTTTCTTTGGACATGAGACACTGTGGACCTTGTAGCAGTTTGATTTATTTTATTATTATGTGCTTTTCCTTTTGATTATTGTGCTATCTCTGTGGACGTTGCAGCTTCTCTTATACCCCACACCACTCCTTTCTACCCTTCCGAGTCTCCGGGCTCGTGGGTTGGCGGGCCGTGATTCGAGACGCGCCGATTCCTTTCCGGTACTCGGATCCTCGGGTCGTCACAGCTGGTATCAGAGCGAGGTTGTGGAGGTATATCGGAACTTGGAACGAATTGCAGTGGTCCATAAGGTCCATGAATGCCCTGTACAGTCGGCGACTGGCTTAGAGTCGTGTGTTTTATTGATTTCCGGTGCTTTTTTTTGATGCCAGGTGTGTTATGGCGCCGCGGAGGAGGACTTGTGCCCAGCAGGGAGAGTCTAGTGGTGGTCCAGAGGAGCAGAGCATGGCTTCAATTTCTGAGGGTGTATCTAGAGTGCGAGAGCTCCAGGGATGGACGATTTCTTCCGAGGCATGTTTGAGTATGTGTTTCAGCAGCGGCAGGGAGGTCAGCAGCAGGGAGGTCATCAGCAGCAGGGTGGCGAGGCTGGTGAGGATCAGGCTCGAGGTGGTCGCGATCGTGTGCTGAAGGAGTTTTTGCTGTATCAGCCTCCTTCTTTTGGTGGGCAGTCGGATCCTGAGGTGGCCAGAGAGTGGCTGGATGATGTGCAGCGGATTTTCAGTGCGATGGAGTGTCCCGGGGAGGAGCAGGTGGCGCTGGCCACTCATCGTCTTCAGGGATCGGCCCGTACTTGGTGGACGTCAGAGTGGGGTTCAGTGTTCCGATCTCGTCCTCTTCGGCAGATTGCGTGGCAGGAGTTCGTCACGGCTTTCGAGCGAGCCTTCTGTCCGTCCTTTGTCAGGTCGCAGAGGTTGCGAGAGTTCATGGAGCTGACTCAAGGTGACATGACGGTGATGGAGTACCGTGCCAGGTTTATCGAGTTGGGCCGTTATGCTCCTCATATCATGGCGGACGAGGAGGTGAAGACCGATCAGTTTGTTAGTGGTCTGAGGCTAGAGTTGAGGCACCATCTTCTTGCGTCGGGTTTGACCAGTTTGGACGCGGCATGTAAGGCAGCGGCAGCGCTGGAGAGAGATTTGCAGAAGGTTCGAGGGCAGGGCAGTACTAGTTAGGTGCAGGCAGATTTCAGCCAGCCGACAGGGATGCAGCAGCAGAGTACCGCCCAGCTCTCAGCAGGTGGATCAGTGGCAACACAGACTGCGGCTCCGGCGCCAGGTTCATCCTTCAAGTCGAAGCTTAAGAAGTTGCTTAAGGAAGCTGGTTTTAGCAAGAGGCGTCAGGATCGTAAGGAGTCGGGGCAGGAGTCGTTGGGCAGTGTTCAGCAGCCGGTGGCTTTGCAGCGTCAGGGTTCGATGACTGGTTCGCGAGATGGCTGTCCCAGGTGCGGTGGTTCTCATCCAGGCAGACCGTGTTCGGCGCCCGTGGTTTGCTTCAGGTGCGACCAGCCAGGGCACATGGCACGTGACTGTCCGCAGAGACCGCGCCAGCCGCACGAGTTTCAGCAGTAGCAGCAGTTTCGGCCCCAGCAGTCATCAGCACAGCCGCAGCAGGGACAGTTCCCTCAGTTGGCACGGTCAGCTACTATGGGTGGGCAGAGATCCCGAGGCAGAGTGACTCATCTGACCAGGGCGGAAGCTGAGGCATCGCATTTGGTGGAAGGTACTCTTTCGATTTTGGGTTGTGCGGCTCGTGTTTTGTTCGATTCAGGTGCTTCTCATTCGTTCATCTCGGAGGTTTTCGCTCAGAGCGTGGAGGACCCGGTGACCGAGGTGTCCTGTGACTTGGCGGTAGAGTTGCCTACCGGTGACTTCATGATCACCCCGTACTGCTTTGAGAAGGTACCTGTGTGGGTGGAAGGGCGGAACTTGTCGGTTAGACTCTACGCGTTACCGCTTCAGGACTTCGATGTGATTTTGGGCATGGATTGGCTCGAGGCCCATCATGCCTTGGTGGATTGTGGCTCGAAGAAGGTCTACTTCCGACAGCCCCGTGGACCCACCTTCTATTTTCAAGGTATTCAGTCTTCCTCTTCCCGCTTACTTATTTCGGCTTTCCGTGCGCATCGTTTGCTTGATGC
The DNA here is from genome assembly GCA_022559845.1 of Amorphophallus konjac. Lineage (NCBI taxonomy): Eukaryota > Viridiplantae > Streptophyta > Magnoliopsida > Alismatales > Araceae > Amorphophallus > Amorphophallus konjac. Next base: position 53,147,370 of record CM040124.1, on the reverse strand, counting down.
AGGTTGTCAGGGTTTTCTCGCATCCGTGGTTTTGGTCGAGCGGCAGGGCCCTGAGGTAGAGGACATTCCTGTCGTGTGCGAGTTTCCTGATGTTTTCCCCGAGGAGCTACCAGGGATGGCACCGCAGCGAGAGATTGATTTCATGATTGAGGTGGTGCCGGGTACGGCGCCTATGTCGAAGGCCCCTTATCGGATGGCGCCTGCTGAGTTGCGAGAGCTGAAGGCGCAGTTGCAGGAGTTGCTGGCCAAGGGGTATATTCGTCCTAGTTATTCCCCGTGGGGTGCGCTGGTATTGTTTGTGAAGAAGAAGGATGGTAGTTTGAGGCTGTGCATCGACTACCGTCAGTTAAACCAGGTGACTGTTAAGAACAGGTATCCGTTGCCGCGGATTGATGACTTGTTCGATCAGCTTCAGTCGGCCCAAGTGTTTTCGAGGATCGATTTGAGATCGGGTTATTACCAGCTGCGGATCCGAGAGTCGGACGTGGAGAAGACGGCGTTTCGGTCGAGGTATGGGCATTATGAGTTCTTGGTGATGCCGTTCGGGCTCACCAATGCCCCCGCAGCATTCATGGACTTGATGCATAGGGTGTTTCGTCCGTACTTGGACCAGTTTGTGGTCGTGTTTGTGGACGATATCCTTGTGTATTCGCGGTCTGCTGAGGAGCATGTACAACATTTGAGAGCGGTATTGCAGACCCTGTGCGATCACCAGTTGTATGCCAAGTACAGCAAGTGCAAGTTCTGGCTCCGAGAGGTGCACTTTCTGGGGCATGTTATTTCTGGTGATGGTGTTTCCGTGGACCCGGCCAAGGTCGAGGCGGTGGTGCAGTGGCCGAGGCCGAGTTCTGTCACGGAGATTCGGAGTTTCTTGAGGCTTGCAGGTTATTATCAGCGGTTTATTCAGGATTTCTCTCGTATTGCGGCCCCGATGGCCAGGCTTACGCGGAAAGAGGTGCAGTTCGTCTGGATGGAGGAGTGTGAGCGGAGCTTCATGGAGCTGAAGAGATTGCTTACCACTGCTCCGGTTTTGGTGTTGCCATCTGGCTCAGGTGGTTTCGTGGTGTGTACAGATGCTTCCGGGGTAGGCCTTGGTGCTGTGTTGATGCAGCATGGGAGAGTTGTGGCATATGCGTCGCGGCAGTTGAAGCCACATGAGGCGAACTACCCTACTCATGATCTTGAGTTGGCAGCGGTGATCTTCGCTCTGAAGATTTGGAGGCATTATTTGTACGGCGAGCGGTTTGAGCTCTTCACTGATCACCAGAGTTTGAGGTATGTGTTCACGCAGAAGGACCTTAACCTCAGACAGAGGAGATGGATGGAGTACATGAAGGATTATGACGTTACTCTATCTTATCAGCCTGGCAGGATGAACGTCGTGGCTGATGCTCTGAGCAGGAGGGTAACGGTCAGTCAGATGTTGTTGAGGAAGTGGAAGCTTTGGGAGCAGGTCCCGGCCATGACTTTTAGGCTCAAGGTCCCTCAAGACCAGGGTTCGACTGTCCTTGCGAGTCTGACTATCACGCCCGCGGTGCGTCGACAGGTGACTGAGGCCCAGCGAGCGGACCCCGAGCTACCTCGTGTTTTGTCGATGGCCGAGGTGGAGTTTGGCGAGGATGGAGCTGTGAGGTTCAGAGGTAGATTGTATGTGCCAGCCGAGGGGCAGGTACGGCGTACGGTTTTGCGTGAGGCTCATGGGAGTCGGTATGCCGTGCACCCCGGATCGGCTAAGATGTACCAGAACCTGAAGAGGCAGTTTTGGTCGCCTGGCATGAAGAGAGATGTTGCGGAATTTGTGGCCAGATGTTTGACCTGTCAGCAGGTGAAGGCTGAGCACCAGCGACCAGGAGGCACACTTCAGCCCTTGGATGTTCCTGCCTGGAAGTGGGACCATGTGACCACTGATTTTGTGGTTGGATTACCGAAGACGTCCAGTGGGGAGGATAGTATCTGGTTGCTAGTGGATAGACTGACGAAGACGGTGCGATTGCTGCCGGTCAAAGTCAGTTGGAGCGTGCAGCGTTTGGCTCGGTTATATGTGGAGCGGATCGTCCCGTTGCATGGAGTTCCTATCTCTATCGTGTCCGATCGTGACCCCCGTTTCACTTCTGGATTCTGGAGGAGCTTCTAGAAGGCTCTAGGCACTGAGTTGGCATTCAGCTCGGCCTATCATCCTCAGTCAGACGGTCAGTCTGAGCGGACCATTCAGACTTTGGAGGACATGCTGCGAGCGTGTTGCTTGGAGTGGCAGGGGAGTTGGACCCACCATCTGCCATTAGTGGAGTTTGCCTACAACAACAGCTATCATTCGAGCATTGGTATGGCTCCTTATGAGGCGTTGTATGGGTGACCTTGTCGGACTTCGCTTGATTGGTTCGAGGTGGGCGGGCGTGCTTTGACCGGGCCAGAGTTGGTGCAGCAGTGTGTTGAGGTGGTGCATCTCGTTCGGCAGAAGATGTTGGCAGCTCAGAGCCGGCAGAAGAGTTATGCCGATCGGAGAAGGCGACCCCTCAGCTTTGCTGTGGGAGATCGAGTTTTCTTGAGAGTGTCTCCCATGAAGGGCGTGATGCGCTTCGGTAGGCGTGGGAAGCTGAGTCCTCGCTACATTGGTCCCTTTCCCATCGTTGAGCGCATTGGGGAAGTTGCTTATCGGTTGCAGTTACCTTCGAAGCTTTCCACGGTGCATGATGTGTTCCATGTATCGATGCTTCGGAAGTATATGTCCGATGACTCTCATGTTCTCAAGGATGCCGTTTGGCCTGATGTGACCCCAGATCTGTCCCTTCCGGAGTTTCCTGTTCGCATTGAGGATCGGCGAGAGCAGCGCCTGCGGAACAAGGTTATTCCTCTGGTTAAGGTGGTCTGGCAGCATCATTCTGGCGGCGAGGCATCTTGGGAGCGCGAGGATGAGATGCGGGAGTCGTATCCTTATTTGTTTGTGTGAGTCTTTCCCCCGTCCTTATGCCTTGTCCTTGAATTTCGAGGACGAAATTCATTTAAGGGGGGAGGGCTGCAATGTCCCGGATCTTTCGGATCCTTCGCTATGGGTCCCGGATCTGGTTTGTCAGGGTGTTCAACCCTGTTGTGTCTGAAATTTCATTTCGGACATCTTTCGTGTTCGGATCGGCGCGATCCGGAGTCGTTTCGGAGGCCCGGAGTGTGTCCGCGGCTTTTCCGTGCGCGTTTTCCGATTTCCGCGTACGGGTTTCGGTGAGTCCTTCGGAACCCTGTAGCGGGTGAACCGGGTCGTTCACCAGCCCGCGAGTGGTACCGTTGTGATCAGCGTGTCGAGACGGTCGAGGAGGTGTATTTTTCTATTTTTTCGGTATTTTTGGCATTTTTCAGATTTTCTATTTAAAGTATTTTCTTTTTCTTCCCTTTTTCTTCTTCCTTCTTTCCCCTCCCGTGAGCGCGCAACGGTCACCCCCCTTTTTCCCCTCCTTGCCCGTTGGAACCTCGCGGCGGCCCCTTCCCCTCCGGCGACGGGTGGTGGACCTTGGCGGCAGCGCGGTGACGACGGCGGCGGCGAGAGGATCGCGGCGGTACCCCCATTGGCGCGTGGTTGTGGAGTTCGTGGTTGAGCTAGATTTGAAGATCGGTGGCGATTCGGTGGATTTCGAGCTTCCTTGAGGTAGGGGGACGAATCCTTACCCTCTTTCTAGCATTCCCCGTGATTTCTAGGCCGTGGAGAGGCCGAGAGGGGCTTGATTCATGCCGGGAGGGTTATTTCAATGTTTGGGGTTTGAGCGCCGGATCCGTCGATTCGTGGGGTTTTTGATCGATTTGGGGACTCTAGATGCATGCTAGGTCGTTGTGGGGTGATTCCCCATTGTTTTTCCTTCACCAAAGGGGGTGAATGGGCGTGGTTTTGTGATTTCCGGCCGTAGTTCAAGAACCGGGCTCGGCCCGATGTCGCGCTATAGTCTAGTGGCGCGTTCTTGATGAACGTGCTGTGTCGTCCGAGCGTGTCCGTCGGAGAAGACGAACAGTAAGGCGGTGGGGGAACGCGCCTGATTCGGGTAGCGCGATCTCCAGATCGCGCTATCCAAGACTAGCGCGTTCAGATTGAATGCGCTAGCCTTGGGCAGCGATACATGGAAGATCACGCTAGCCAAAGCTAGCGCGTTCTTCGGTGTCGCGCTAGGGATACCTAGCGCGACCTTTTCCCTTCCCCGAACCGCGTTTTGCGGGTAGCGTGACCTCCGGTTGGATGAGTTTTGGACCCGGTTGTGGCGTGGCCCTAGGGATGCCGTGGGCACCCAGTGAGAGCCACAGGGGCGCCCGGGGTTCCTCGGAGAATCAGTTACCTATGTAGGAGTGCCGCGTGACTTCAGGGATGGTCGGACCTCATGCGTGTCCCTGGCTTCCGTACCTACCGTAGGATCATCGAGAGTCTGTGCTAGTGCTTGGTCGGTAGTTTCCGTGGATTAGTCCTTACTTCCAATGACCTGTCCACTAGTCGTAGCTTTCTGCGCACGCGTGTGTGGACCCACCTGGGAGTGGTGGAGAGCGAGACCCAGTGTGACGCGGTTTTTAGGCTGGTTACCGTAGGGCCCCTTGCCTTTGCCACCAGAGTCCGGTGGGGGGGAAAACCAGCTAGAGGACCCGACCTAGAGCAGATGGTCTGTGTGTGCACACATAGTTGGGGGCTTAGGGCACGCACTGACGAGTGCGACCCCAGCTAGTCCTTGTTGTGGTACTTGTTGCGTGTCTGAGTCTCACGCCCGGGGCGTTGTAGCTAGACACTTGTGACGCGGTGTAAGACGTCAAGGGACGCATCCGGTCGTTCTTCTTGTGGATGGTGCTCCTGTTCACTTGCAGGCGTGGACTCGTGTTTTGTTGGACCGAGGTTCCGTACTACGGTACCGTTAGAGTAGACGACTTTTCCGTTTATTTACTTTAGCTTGTCGGTTCTACCGTACTCTCAGTTGGTAGGGTTGTATTCTTCCTCGTTTTCTGTGCGAGGTGGGGATTCGCGGGATCCCTACTGGGCCAATGAGATGAGGCTCACCCCTGCTCTTCAGGTGAGGCGGGGTCGGCGGGAGGCGCGGCCGAGTTTCAGCGTGGGTCTTCCAGCCAGGGTTAGTTGCCAGTCTGCCAGAGCCGGGGGATGCCCCGTGTTGTTGTACGCCGGGGGATCCCCCGTGTAGTTGTACTTTCTTTCCTGTTGACTGTACTTTCTTTGGACATGAGACACTGTGGACCTTGTAGCAGTTTGATTTATTTTATTATTATGTGCTTTTCCTTTTGATTATTGTGCTATCTCTGTGGACGTTGCAGCTTCTCTTATACCCCACACCACTCCTTTCTACCCTTCCGAGTCTTCGGGCTCGTGGGTTGGCGGGCCGAGATTCGAGACGCGCCGGTTCCTTTCCGGTACTCGGATCCTCGGGTCGTCACACGATCGGTCAAGGGATGGTTTAGGAGTTTGATCAGGACAGACGTAGGGTCTGAACTGGCCAGGCTTTATCAGACTAGTGACCGGTTTTATTGTCGGTGGGACATGTGAAAAGAGGATATGTAGATTTCATCAGGGTAGACGTAAGATCTACCCCGGAAAGGCTTTATCATCGGCGGGGCATAGAGCCAGATGACCGACGGAAGGCCTCATCAGTGAAGGGGAGGTAAAGGCAACGTGCCGGTTGGCATGGAACTTCTGAATTACCACATTACCGACCCAAGCGCCCTTTCGAGTTTTCGCCGGAGCCAGCCCCCTCTTGCTTTTGCCCACACGTCCTTTCGGATTTTCACGTGGCGGGGTACCCGATTTTGCCTGCAGTGCCCTTTCGGGTTTTCACCACAGCTGGGTTTTAACCATTTTTGCCCTTGTCCAGAATGCCTGAACAAGTCTGGCGGGATATCTCTATTTTTAACCCCATTTTTTATATATATATACTTTTTGTCGTTTTCTTTCTCTTTTCTTTTTCATTGTCTTTTCTGGGACCAGAACTTTCATCCTATGGACCACGGTGCCATATGTTTATTGTGGACACATGATCATTGATGTGGGTGCCAACATCAATGCAAAGGGAAGTAGGGTTTCATGATCTATCCAGATGAAAGGTCCGAATCGATTTAGAGGATATAAGTAGCAGCTCGGGCACGAGGCCGCTTGCTGAGAATATGAGTTTCATTGTTAATGTGGGGTTTAACATTAACGCAAGGGAATAGAGTTTCATGATCTATCCAGACGGAGGGTCTGAATAGATTCAAAGAGCAGTGTTGTGCTATGTCAGAGCGGACGGAAGGTCTACCCTGGATGGATTTTAGCGTCGATCAGGCAGCGTGCCCATCGATCGATAACAGGTTTCATCATTGGTATTGGCTCATCCCAATGCAAGGATTTCATATGTTTCATCAGGATAGATGTAGGGTCTAAACTGGATAAGGTTTTCTCATTGATACTGGGCGAGATGCCGATCGATCAATGGCGGGTTTCATCATCGGTATTGGATTTATACCAATGCAAGGAGTTCATGGATTTCATCAGGATAGACAGAAGGTCTAAACTGGATAGGTTTCATCATAGATCGGGCAGTGTGCCAATCGATCAACAGCAGGTTTCATCGCGGCGGGACGTAAAGAGACCTGTAGATCTAGTCGGAATAGACGCAAGGTCTAAACCGGACAGGGTTTCATCGCTGATCGGGCAAAGTGCCGGTCGATCAGCATCAGGTTTCATCATTAGTATTGGGTTTATACCAATGCAAGGATTTCATAGGTTTCATCAGGATAGACATAAGGTCTAAACCGGACAGGGTTTCATTGTTGATCGGGCAGTGTGCCAATCGGTCAACAGCAGGTTTCATCGCGGTGAGACGTAGGATAGGTTTCATTGGGATAGACGTTAGGTCTAAACCAGACAGGGTTTCATTGTTGTGGGTCTTAGACAGAAACAAGTGAAAGTGTTTTATCAGGACAGACGGGAGGTCTATCCCGAGGTGGGCCTATTATCGAGGGAATTTTTCTCGAGCAATGCATGAAGGCTTCAACAGAATAGACGTAAGGTCCATTCCGGATGGGTTTAATCGTTGATCGGGCAAGGCGCCGGTCGATCGACGAGGAGTTTTATGGTGGGAGGTGAGGCTTTCTTTGGAATCACCACATTACCGACTCAAGCGCCCTTTCGGGTTTTCACCGGAGCCGGCCCCCTCTTGCTTTTGCCCACGCGCCCTTTCGGGTTTTCACGTGGCGGGGTATCCGATTTTGCCTGCAGTGCCCTTTCGGGTTTTCACCACAGCTGGGTTTTGGACCATTTTTGCACTTGTCCCTAATATAGGAGCAAGTCTGGGGGGGTATCTCTATTTTTTAACCCCATTTTTTTACTTTTACTCTTTTTTTTTTGTTCTTTCTTCTGCCTTCCTTTTTAGAGGGTGACAGGTGGGAATGCCACCAGCTTAAGATGAGGGTAGCTTGGTTAGGGCGGAGTGCCACTAGACCAAGAAAAGGGTAGCTCGGCTAGGGCAGAGTGCCGCTAGACCAAGGAAATGGGTAGCTCGGCTAGGGCGGAGTGCCGCTAGACCAAGGAAGGGGTAGCTTTGCTAGGGCGGAGTGCCGCCAGACGAAGAAATGGGTAGCTCGGCTAGGGCGGAGTGTCGCTATACCAAGAAATGGGTAGCTCAGTTAGGGCGGAGTGCCGCTATACCAAGAGATGGGTAGCTCGGCTAGGGCGGAGTGCCACTAGACCAAGAAAAGGGTAGCTTGATTAGGGCGGAGTGCCGCTAGACCAAGAAATGGGTAGCTCAGTTAGGGCGGAGTGCCGCTATACCAAGAGATGGGTAGCTCGGCTAGGGCGGAGTGCCACTAGACCAAGGAAAGGGTAGCTTGGTTAGGGCGGAGTGCCACTAGACCAAGGAAGGGTAGCTCGGCTAGGGCGGAGTGCCACTAGACCAAGGAAAGGGTAGCTTGGTTAGGGCGGAGTGCCGTTAGACCAAGGAAGGGGTAGCTTTGTCTGATCACTCGGGAAATGCCGGTTGTGCCGCATGATACAGCTTTAGATGTCTTCCGTTGAGTGGGGAGAATTGGATTTCCCCTCGATGGTTAACAACCACGTAGGCCCCTCCTTCGTAGACCCTCTGTATCACATAAGGACCTTCCCAATTAGCATTCAGCTTTCCTTTTGGGTTGGACGCCATGACTTCTTTTTTCTTGACCATGACAAGGTCACCCTTCTTGAATTCTCGTCCTCTTACGAGTTTGTTGAATGCAGCGGCCATGCGGGCCTGATACATTTGGATACTCTTCTGGGCTTGGAGGCGCTTCCCTTCCAATTCAGCCAGTTCTTCTAGTCTTCTTTCTGCATTGGTCTGTTCGCCACGGGCCAGGCCATATTGGACTGCCACTCTGAGTGATGGGACTTCCAGCTCTAGCGGAACCACTGCCTCTGAGCCGTATACCAGCGAGTACGGCGAGCACCCTGTAGGTGTCTTGAAGACGGTGCGGTATGCCCACAGAGCTTCATACATTTTCTCTTCCCAGTCCTTCTTATTGGAACCGACGACCTTGGCCAGCAAGGTGCAGAGAGTCTTGTTAAAAGCTTCTGCCAATCCGTTTGCCTGTGGATTGTAAGGAGTGGAGGTTCTCCATTCGATCTTATACTTCTCAGCAAGCCGATAGACCTTCTGATTTCTGAAATGACTTCCATTGTCAGATATTATTCGGCTGGGGATCCCGAACCGGAAGATAATGTTCTGCTTGATGAATCTGGCGACCAGTTCACCAGTCACTTCTCTTAATGCTATAGCCTCCGCCCATCTGGAGAAGTAATCTGTTATGGCCAGTATGTACTTATGTCCGGCCGAGGAAGTCGGCAGTGGCCCGACTACATCAGTTCCCCATTGTACAAATGGCCAGCTGGGAACTGTAGGGTGCAGAGTTATAGGAGGCCTTCTAGGCACAGTAGCATGCTCCTGGCATTTCTGGCATGATTTTGCAAATTTACAGCAGTCTTCAAACATGGTGGGCCAATAGTAGCCCAGCTTCTTGATTTCTATCTTCATCTTGGGACCAGCCTGGTGGGCACCTGCTGTCCCAGCATGTATCTCTTTCATCGCTTGCCAGGCTTCCTCAGTGGACAGACAGCGGAGTAGAATCTTCTTGCGTGCATCTGCCATTATTCGGAACAAAATTCCATTCCTGAGTTCATAAGAATCTTTGATTCTCAAGAGTTTCATCTTTTCGTCTCTTATCTGCGGCAGTTGTTGGTGTAGAAACCACTGCAGCAGGTGCTGTCTCCAATCAGGCACTTGTTCTGTGCTGATGGTGGCAACTTCATTTTTCTTCAGGGCACCCTTCTAGCATACTGGAGACTTGTCGCCGATTCATGACGACAATGTTCAGTGTCTTATTTGGTGGGACTGCCAGTGAGCTGGCCAGCTTTGCCAGTGCATCAGCCTGGGCATTGTGTCCACGGCCCACATGCTTGAGCTCAATATGGTAGAATTTCGCCATGAGGCGCACAGCTCTTTGGTGGTAGGGACTCAGTTCTGGCTTCCGCACTTCGAACTCCCCTTGGATCTGTTTTATTATCAGCATTGAATCCCCGAATACTTGAAGCATTTGGATACCCATGTTGAGGCTGATATATAGCCTGATTATCAGAGCTTCATACTCGGCCTCATTATTGGTGCAGGGCTTGTTTATAGAACATGAAGTATGCACGACCTCCCCTTCTGGTGATTTCAGCACAATACCGGCTCCGGCCCGTATTCTGGTCTTTCCATCGGAGTCCGCCTCTGTTCTAGATGCTCCATCAAAGAATAACTGCCACATAGCTGACTGAGCATGGCAGGCTTTGAGCGTCTCATCATCGGGTAATTCAGTCCCTAGCATATCATTTTCTGGCACAGGATGTTCTGTGAAGAAATCAGCCACGGCCTGTCCTTTTATCGCCCTCTGGGGTGTATAGGTAATATCAAATTCCATCAGGATCACTGCCCACTTGTCCAGCCGGCCCTTCAGTACTGGCTGAGTCAATATGTATTTGAGCGGATCTACTGCAGATATCAATCTGACTTCATGTGACAACATATAGTGTCGGAGCTTTTTGACAGCAAAGACTAGTGCCAAGCAGGTCTTTTCTATGTAGCTGTAGCTTTCTTCAGTTCTAATCAGCCTCCTACTTAGGTAGTACAAGGCTTGTTCTTTGCCTTCTTCACTTATCTGTGCCAGCATTGCCCCCAGGGAACAGTATGTGGCTGCGATGTATAGTATTAAGGGCCTGCCCTTAATTGGTGCCCCCAGCACTGGAGGGGTCTTGAGATATTCTTTCAGCTTCTCAAAGGCTTCCTAACAGCCATCGTCCCAGAGGAACGACACATCTTTCATCATGAGCTTGTGAAAGGGGTGGCATCTTCCCGACAGATTTGATATAAATCGTCGGATATAGGCCAGACGCCCTTGTAGAGATCTCAGCTCGGACAGATTCCTTGGTGGAGGGAGCTCCTGGATAGCCTTAATCTTGGATGGGTCAATTTCAATGCCCCTATGACGGACAATAAACGCGAGGAATTTTTCACTGGACACGCCGAAGGCGCATTTCATGGGATTCATCTTGAGTTCATATTTGCACAGCCTCTGGAATACTACCCTCAGGTCTTGCAAATGGTCTTCTCTTCTTTCAGTTTTTACTACCAAATCATCAATGTAGCACTCTACTTTCTTGAAGAGCAAATCATCAAAGATCTTGGTCATAGCTCTTTGGTAGGTAGCGCCAGCATTCTTGAGACCAAACGGCATCCTTTTGTAGTGGAATATCCCCTTCGGGGTACGGAATGCAGTGTGCACTCTGTCTTCCTCAGCAATCCAGATTTGGTTGTATCCGGACGACCCATCCATAAATGATAGGGCCTCATGACCAGTAGTCACATCGATCATCACTTCAGTGATTGGTACTAGGAAGTCATCTTTCGGGCAAGCCTTATTAAGGTCCCGGAAATCAACACATATTCTGATTTGCCCATTCTTCTTCTTTACGGGCACTATATTGGCTAGCCATGTAGTGTATTGATTTTCTTCAACAAAGCCTACATCAATTAGCTTGTCAACCTCTTTGTTAATCTGATTTATTAATTCAGGGCGCATTCTCCTGGAAGGCTGCTTTACAGGGCTAGCCTCTGGGTTTATTGCCAATCGGTGCTGTGCCACATCAGAACTCAGTCCCGGCATTTCATCATATGTCCATGCAAAGCAGTCTCGGAATTCCTTCAAAAACTGTATATACTGTTCCCTGGTAGCTGGCTCCAGCAGTGCACTGAGGAATGTCGGCCTTGGCTCATCTGCGGTTCCCAGATTTATTTCTACAAGCTCATCGACGGTGGCCTGACCTCCATCTTCGACCTCGGGCGGGGCTTCTTGCAAGTCAATGAAGCCTCCCGGGATATAATCTTCTTCAGTTTCATGATTTTCTGTTTCATCATACTGGTCATCAGCGGTTGCTGGCTCATCATATACGGCCAATATTGCTGTATTCTGTTCAGTATGCCCCGAGGACGTAACCGGATCAGCAGGAAACTCGAAGATGGAGTCTTCCGCCCTTAGAGGCTCTTCTGATGCAGACTCCCTTGAGAGATCATCATTCTGCAGAGCCCGGACTTCTTCTAGGATGCGCTCAAACTCCAGGCATTCCCTCAGCTCTTTGGCTGCTTGATCCTCATCCGGGATTCCCATGTCGAACTTTGCTTCAGCATGGAACAGATCTTCTTTGCAAGGTAGGTCTTCCCAGCACCAATCTTTCTTTGCTTCATCAGACGTCCCCGCCTCCGGCTGACTGTCTGGGGCTTCATTGTTCATTATGGATTGATAAATGATTTCTTCATCTTCCGAGGGGTACTTGTCATATCCCACCTCGAGAGGGTCTTCATGCTGGTAGGAGACAGATATGACATCCACCTCAGCTTCATAGTATTCTTGAAGGGTATAACCCAATCCTGGGTGCTGAGTGATCTTCCTCAGTTCTTTATTATCCCGAGGCGGATCCCATAGCTCCTGGAACGCCTTCTTTTGGGCAGCAGGTTGTAGTGATGGCATCTGCATCTTAGAGAACATCTGCGAAACCCGTCGGGTAGTATAATCTAAGCCTGTAATTGGCACCATCTGGTTTGCAGCCTCTTCAGGGACTATGCAGTCTTGATCATCTTCCTCGACTGATTCCCCAGTGTAGAATATGGTAGGAGGTTCGCAGAAGTGAGGGACTTCCATAGTCTTTAGTGGTAGCACCGTCTGGTACTCAAGGCTGACGATGGGTTTAAATAAACCCTGCGGCACCTCCACTTGTGTGTACTTTTCTTTCATTTCTTCATTGATATCATCCGGGTGAATGCTAGGAGGAGTGATACGAGCAAAATTACCGGCATAAGAGATGTGCTATACCTCATGCTTTTTAATATAGCCCTTTGGTGGCGGTGGAGACCAATTTCTTGCCTTCGTCGTTGGCTTTCTCTGGCTGACCACAGCCTCTTTCTCTTCATCCTTTTGCGACACCTCCGTGTAGTAGGATACATCGAGCATATGGCACTCGAATACTTCGAAGGGATGCAGATCCGCAAACACCCTCTCTTCTCTTCCTTCATGGCAATATTTAATGCACTGATGTAGCGTGGACGGCACTATCTGATATTCATGCAGCCATGGTCTCCCCAGCAGGGCCTTATATGTGGTGTTGGAGTCGATTACATAGAATCGTACCACGGTAGTGAGATCCCCCAATGTGAGGTTAAAATCAGCCACCCCAAGGGGCGTCTCACATTTCTGGTTGAATCCTACAATTTTCATGTCTCTGACCTTGGTAAGCTGCAGATAAAAGTAATATTTTTGGTAGATGCGGTATGGGAGAATGTTCACGGCAGCCCCGGGATCTATCAATATCCTGTTCAGTGGCTGACAGTTCAGGGAGCCCCTCATATACAGCGGTCTGTTATGGCCGGTATTCGGAATCAGCATGTCATCTTTTGTGAATGTAACCGACAGCCCAGAATTCACTTCTGTCAAGAGTGCTTCATATTGTGCCGGCGACTGCAAGGCATCAACAATTGCCTGGCGAGCCTCTTCACTTAGAGAGAGAATATCCCAGATGGAGAATCTGGTAGGGAGCTTCTTTAGCATTTTCATGATCCGGCTGCCCACCCTGACATTAGACAGTCTCATTTCTTCCGCCTATCGGGGTTTTGGAGGTTCATGTGGTGCCCGTGGCCTTTGCTGCCCGGTGCTGGCCTCAACCTCTGGACTGGTTTCTTGGGGGGCTTCTTCTATAGCAACGGCCCCTGGTGCCATCAGAGGGTTATCCCCTTCTTTCTCATTCTGCTTGTAGGCTACAGACGCCGACTGCTGAGGTCTCTTGCCTTTATCTGGCCCAGCCTGTATCGACTACCCATCTTCTAGACTAGACAGAAATTCCAGAAATGTGGGAGTTTGACCTCCTTTCTTCTTTTCTTGGTACAGGCCGGCAGGGGGAGGAACCTGGACACCTCGTATCTCTGGTTCAGGAATCTGGTAGGGTTGTTCCCCTCTGAACATAATGTTATGATTGGCTGGTGGTGGGCGCCCCCACCTTCTTCCGGAGCGTGTTGCATGTGCCGAGGTTGAGGCCTCGGCATGGTTGGCTTCTAGCGGGGCATTTGATGTTTCATCCTCATCATCCTCCCCGGGCGAGGTAAAGAGTGCTGATAGGGTGTTGCATTGTACTGTCACGACCCTCTTTCCCTTCTTGGACTTGGGCCGTCTCTCCTTTTTCTGGGAATTTGGCTTTATTGGCCCCTGCCCCCAGAAGGGTTCAGTCTCAGCTTTTTCTTGTCCTGCCTCTGACTGCTCTTTAATTTTCAATTCTTCGAGCTGTTCCCAGAGTATACAGTCTTTCACCAGCAGGTGCCCGGGCTTTTTTTGTTCATATTCATCGAGCCCATTAATATACTGCTATAAACGCCTAGCTGCAGGACTTACTTCCTTATGTGCAGGTAGGGGGACTTGTCTTCTCCGGTTACGAGTGGGGATCCGGATGACTGGCCCTGTTTCAGCTGTGCGCCATACTGGCTTTACTGGAGGTGGTTCAGGTCTTGGTGTGACACCGCAGATAACTGCTCCATTGGTATTGACTACGGGAGTCTTCTTTCTGTTCTTTATGGGTTTCATCTGCCATCCTTCCTGATCCTTCAGTGGGGTGAGGAAGCAAGCTTCATAAGTATGCATGGTACATTCTTCAACGGCCTCTTTAGACAGCTGTTGCTAGATTGAAATCATATTGGCGGCCATTTTTAATGCCGGAGGCTCATGTGGACGAGGTGGCTCTACCTGGTAATCTCCCAGCTATAGCTCGCCCCTTTTGACCATGCCTTCCATAATATCTTTGAAGACGTAGCAATCTTCAATTGCGTGCCCCAGCGCACGGTGATATGGACAGAACAGTGGATCACCTTTCTTCGCCGCGTCATCGGGTCTCTTTGGCTCAGGCAATGTTACCTTGTTGAACTTGTATGCCCAGTTGAATAGTGCTACCGTCTTATCCTTGGGAAAAGAGTAAGCCTTTTTCATCTTGTCTCTTAGAGAGACCTTGTCTTTTCTTTCTGCTGCACCCTCAGGCGGGGGAGCTTCATCTGCCCCCTTCTTCCCTTTCTGTTACTCGAAGGTTCTGAAATCGACGGTGTTGGCCTCAGAGTGCGTTGGTCGTCGATCATTAGATTTCCCTTTCGGCACAGTTGGAGCATTGGCGATCGGACGCTTAGACAGGAACGTCTCGACCTCCGCTACTATATTGTTCAATCGGTCAAATGTTCTGACATCTGCACCAATCATCTTTTCCAGTACCTCTCTCCTGAGGCTCTGCTTACATATTTGCACTGCATCTTCTTGATGAGGAGGTCTTCTGCATCTCATAGCTAAGTTCCTCCACCTTTTGATGTAGTCCAGTGCTGTTTCATCTTGCTTTTGCCTAGTTGCATATAGTTCGGCTATTGTAATTTCTCTTTCCGTGACGTGAAATCTGTCGCGGAACTTTCTTTGCATATCAGGCCAATCGGTCACTAACCCAGCCGGCAGGCTTGAATACCATTCAAAGGCTATCCCGGTGAGGGATGGGCCGAAGAACTTAAGCAGATAAGCTTCATCAGCTGCCAAGTCACCCATGATTGTGGTGTAGTAAGCTACGTGCTCCCTGGGAGAGCCCTGGCCATTAAACTTTTCAAACTTTGGCGGCTTACTGACGCCTGGAGGTAGTCTCTTAGCAGCATACTGGGGAGGATATGGCACCTTGTACACATCATAGGTACTAACATCATCGCCAGTCTTCTCAGACAGCTTCATCTCCACAATTCTTTCAATCATCAGCTTGTGGGCTACGGCTGGATCTATGTCTTCTGGGAAGAAGTGAGCTTGTTGCTGACTATGAGGAGTTGTCATCACAGTGGCGCACAAGGTGGGCGCGGTAGGCTGTGTCTGAGACGCAGAGGGCTGAGCTACTGTTTGCTGTGGAACAGGTTGGCTCGGTGCTTTGCCCTTATCAGCCAGGAGAGGATTAGCTGGGATAGCCGTCTCTGTTGAGCTGGAAGTATGCCCCATAGGCTCGGCTTGCTTGGAGACCGGTGTAGCTTCATGTCTCTCATTGAGCTGTCTTCTGAGAGCATTGATCTCCTGCTGGTATCTTCTGAACATCATCTGGATCATGGGATCCAGGGTGGACGGGATCTGTACATCTTCTGAAGTCCCTTCAGCATCATCAATGAAGGGATTATCTTCCTCTTCTGCTGTCACCACATTAACTGTCATGGTGGTGATCTTGCGGGTTTCATCATCAGTTTTCATCTTATCTTTCGCCGCTTGGCCTCTTCTTGTGACAGGCCCGGGTCTGGTTGCCAGCCTGAGTAGCTCGTCCGGTTGAGTTGGTAGCATGTCTTGCCCCCTGACAAGTCCAGCCATGTTATAGGTGAAGATCTGCATCTTTCCCTTCTGCCTGTAGACTTTTCTTTTTGCCTGGTCGGGGTATTTGAGTTGGTCAAAGACCGATATTCTTTCTTCAGGTTCTTCCCCACACAGGTCTTCTTTCCCATATCCGGCCCTGCGGCCTTCCCCATAATCATTGGAATCGGAGGAGGAGACTCCGAGCATCACTTCTTGAAGGGTTTCTTCCTCTTCTTCATCCACGGTGCCGAGGGCACGGGATAATCTTTGCTGACCGAGGGCAGAGTTCCCCATGTAGTGGAAGTAGTCTTGGACTACTTGTTTCATCTCCTCTGGGTTGTGCCTTTGTGGCTCTGGTTGGAGCATCAGTCTTTCCTGGCCTCTTTGCTGATGAGCCAGTCTTGCCACCTGAGCATTCAGATGCTCGGCTTTGGAATATCCAAATATATCAGCCTGTCTGGCACAGGCTCTTGGTCTTCTTGGAATGGCAGCAGTGACTGGTTCGCTTGTTCTCATTCTTTCTTCTTTCTCAAATCTTCTGTCGCCATCCTGGCAGCAGTTGGCAGCAGCATCATAGTTCTTCCTTTGCCATCTTCTGCCCCCAACCCTGGGATGGGGGACCGAGAGGTCTTGCTTTTGCTCATATTTTCTGCCCCTCATCCTGGGGCGAACAGTGGTCGGATTTCTTTCTTCATTTTCTTTCTCATCTTTCTTACCCCAAGCCCTGGGGTAAACAACAGCATCATCTCTTATGTCTTTTCCTTCTCTTCTTCTGCTTCCTGCCCTGAAGCGGGCAACAGCATCCTCGGTAGCTTTCCCCTCATCTCGAGTTGGGGCCCAGCTCTGAATCTTCTTTGGTCGCCAGACCTGTTTATATCTTGCTGGCTTGGGCGCCAGCGGATTCCTCTCATCAGTTTCCCAGTTGGCCCTCCTGGTGGCCAGAACTTGGAACTTGTTGTCGATCTGGACGGTCGGGACAATCCTGTCCGGCCGGAATTCTCTCGGGCGACCGTTGAGGTTCACCCTAACGTCACCCATCATCATCGTCTTCCCAGAATTTGAAAGACGACGGTCGGCAGCAGCATACCGGCTCCTCCAGTTAGTTCTTTTCTTCATTTGGGCTGCAGCGGGGACCGTGTCCCTCCTTTGAACATGATGAACATAGCAGGCGACGGCTGTCGAGGTCGTCCTCTCTGGTAAGCTACCCTTGTTATCAGCAGTCTTCATCGGGGCACTTGCAGCAGTGCCTTGCTCATTGTTGTCGACCTGCAGAAGGTCGGTGAAGACGAGGCCCAGGCAGTTGGGCAGCCCGACAGCAGGGGGCATCGACCCGAATGACAGCGGTACCGCCAGGTAACCCTCTCGGACATGCACATCGATCGGTTGTTGGTCGAAGCATACGGACATGATTCCAGTAGTCATTGTAGCTTCCTGAAAATAAGGAAAGTGCACAGAATCAGAAATTTGAGGGGGGCCCGCTGGGCCTCCTATTTTTGGCGTAGAGATGAAGGGAGACTCGGTCCCACCGGGCGTGCCAGACTTGTGGAACGCGCTTTTAGTTTTTTTTATATGGATTTGTTATTTATTGATTTATATTGTTACATTGGTTTATACCGCATGTTTTAATCGTATTTCTTTTTATCATCTAGAGCTAAAATGGCAATTAATTAAATTTTACCTTCATGTTGATACGAAGATACCTACTGGACAAGTGTGCTCATTCCCTATCTTTTTTTTAATCTTTTCAAGAAATTCAAGTGAATCGGATTCAGACTATGCTTGTGATGGGTCAGAGAGTGATGATTGATGATCAAGTGAAGACTTAGAATGTCATGAGTCTAGTCGAGTCTTATGATGTAATTTTTTATTTTTCTTGAGTCTAGATAATATTAATGTTAAATGAGTCAAGAGTCAACATTATGTAAATTTTTCGATTATTATTTAATAAAGTTAGATTTTTTGTCAATTATTGTGCATTCCTCTTATGTGTGAATGTTTAGCGCTCTAGTTATCTTGATTGCGAGAGACTTATCTTGCTGGATGTTCATATCTCCGATATTACTTCTGTTGTACATATATCTCGGGGTGTGACAGAGAGAGAAGGGGAAGGGGACGGGGGGAGAGAGAGATAGGGAGGGGGAGAGGGGACGGAGTGAAAGAGTGTGTGTGTGTGTGCAAAGAGGTCCTCCTTCGACGATGACAGAAAGAGGGAGAGAGGGAGGAGATGGGGTGAGAGAGAGTGTGTGTGTGTAGGGAGGGGGACGTCGGAGGGATCTCTCCTCCGGTGATGATAGAAAGAGAGGGAGGGGATAAGGTGAGAGAGAGAGTGCAGTGAGAGGGAACATAGGAGGCATCTTCCCCACGGTGACAAAAAGAGAGGGAGAGGGAGAGGGAGAGAGAGAGGAAGGTAGAGAGAGAGCAAGAGTGCAAGGAGGGGGGCGTCGAAGACATCTCCCCCTCTGGCGGTGATAGCTAGAAAGAGAGAGAGGGAGAGGAGACGGGGTGAGAGAGAGAGAGGAAAGTAGACTTATCTCTCTCTCTCTCTCTCTTTCCCTCTCTTTATGTCACCGTCGAAGGGGAGGCACCTCTATATATATCCCCCTCCCTACACTCTCTCTCTCACACACACCCCATTCTCTCCCTCTCTTCCCCTCTCTCTCTCTCCCTCTTTTTGTCACCGTCGGAGGGGGACCTCCTTGCACACAATCTCTCTCTCTCTCATCCCATCCCCTCTCCCTCTCTCTCTCTTTTTATCACCGCCGGAGGTGGGTGGCCATTACCGATGATGAAGGGGGAAATCCCCCTCCTGCAACCCTCTCTCTCTCTCTCTAGTTCTCCCTCTCTCTGAGACCTGCACCCTCCATCCCACACGACGGTCGGTGACCTCTCTTCCCTCTTCCTTTTGGTGCTCTCCTCCCTCAAGATGGCCGGCGAACTCTCTCCTTCCAGACAAGAGAGAGAGAGAGAGAGAGAGAGAGAGAGAGAGAGAGAGAGAGAGAGAGAGAAGGTGAGAGTGAGGGTATTTTTGAAAATTTTAATGTTCTGTTACACTCTAGATGGAATATGCTTCTAACATATTCTCTTTTCTTGAAATTTTCAAACTACAGAGATTTTTTTGGTAAGAATTAGAAGATTCGAGAGATTAAAAAATAATAATTATACTGAAGGACTAAAATAATACCCTTATTTGTAAAGATTAAAAAATAAAAAATCTTTTATTATAAAGTGAAGTCTCGAAACATGCACGGTGTATGTTTTTTTCATTATTATTTAGAAATTAAAGTCAAAAAATTAAAAAAACATGTAATGTTTTAGATTCGAACTCAAGATCTCATGTTTAAATCTCACACCTCTTAACCAAACCAAATTGAGTTAATAAATTATATAAATAATTTTACTTATAATATATATATTGAATGAATTATTTCATGTCCGTACTTAACAATATGCGTATCGTAACCGTATCATAACAGTTAATGACCGATACTAATGACACAAACCCTACAAAATACGTCGCAAGGTACAGTATGTATATATATTAAGATATTGATTAAGATATGCATGCATAAAAAAAATTGATTAAGATGATGATGTGTCATCAAGATGATGTCGAGGGATTCTGTGAGGTGACGTGGATTGTGTGGTCTACACGTTGAGAGAAGTTGACAACACATACGGACGGAGAGGGAGAGGGAGAGGGAGAGAGAGAGAGATCATCATCGAGTTTGACAGGAAAAGGTGGAGATGGGGACGAAAGAAAATAGTTGGCCGTTGTGGACGGGGCAACGATAGTGTTGTTCCCCATCGATCGTTGAGGCAAACAGTCTGTGGGGGAACAAATCAAACATCAAGTAATATTAACCGTGACAACTATTTGCAAGGACAACGATGTATTGTGCAGTAGTATTAAGTGATCTAGTGTGTGCTTAATTAACCAAACGAATTTGAACAGAAGCTCAGGTACGTACTTGACTAAATTGAGATCATTTAATATAATTCAAATTATGTATAAAATATACTGAATGAACAAATTGCAAATGTAACAAAATTTAATTCGTTCAATATTCAAGTAGTTTAAACTTGACCAAAATATCGACTAGATTAGTAAAAAGGCCTAATTTGTTATCGGGTTAGGATACATAACTTAGGAAAGAGTTAACATAGGTCCCACATATTCTCCTCACACACATCGGACCTCTACTCGGGGTCGGTTATCACATTCCACCTTCTAGTGTCGGAGTACGTTAACCTCACCTCATTAATTAACAAAGAGGATCTAAAAGAATGGGATTGAACAGAGCATGTGTTACAATTTTGACTAGGGTTTGCCGGCCGTCCCGACTCTCTGTCGGGACGGGACGGGACAGTACCGCCCCGCTATGTCCCGCTCAATATCGTAATATATATATATATATATAATAATTAAATAAAATTCGTAGCGTAGTTGGTTAAATTGTTTGTGAGTATTTTTTCAACAGGTCTCCAATTCGAGTCTTGCCAGCGCCTTCACATTTGAGTTTTTTTGATTAAAATTTTTAAAAAAACTCAAAAAATACATGTAACCAACATGATTTGAACTCAAATCACCTTTGAGCGAGTGAAATCAATTAACCAACTTACATATTAAATATTTTATATTTAAAATAATATATGTAATATATAAAGTGACCCGATAACGAATTGATTTCAAAGGTGAGAAACATTTTATATTTAAAATAATATATATAATATATAAAATGACCAGATCAACGTCTGGGTCGGTCCGAGTCGTGCGGGTCAGACCGATCTAGACTGGATTGTCAAACCCTGATTTTGACTATAAGTTTGGTTACGCCGAGAGTCATGCATGCATGCAAATCTTTGTTTATGCCCCTATCCCTGTGAATTCTTTATCGTGTTCTTCGTGTTCCAATTAGAACTATATATCATGAAGGCTGGTATTTCTACGTGTGTATATATATTGAAGAGGCGAGATCTCGCGCTGGGTCCTGAGCGGGCTATGGATCACCAGAAGATGAATCTGCAAGAGAGGGAAACGTATCAGAGGGCCCAGGGGATCTCCCTGGGGCAAAACCCTCCGATGGCTAAGTCAGTAGAGCTATGGTGGAAGTAATAATGGGGGGAGGAGAGAGCTGATGCGCGAGAATCCTCTCCACCAAAGGGTGAAGCGAATCGTGCTCAGGAGCTTAGGGTGTGTGAATGCTTAGTTCATCTTACCATCTTCCGGAGGGTATCCCTTGCTTAAATAGTGCGCCGCCTTCAGGAGTCCTGTAAGCTGAGGGGTTCCCGGTGGGAGTTACGTCTTTAACGGGGGCTTTCATGGCCTGATCGTGAGAACGTTATCCCCTTGGAGTCCGGCGACTCCCCTGACTCTCCCGCTGGCGGAGGACTCTGAACGGCTGCACCTGCAGATAATCAACCGGCCTTACCGAGCCTCGGGGATGCTAACTCATGTTCGAGCGATAGGCATGGCCCGGCGAAGGTGGGGTCGGATAGGTCGGCTGGAGCCCATCTCTCTCGGACGGGGAGAGGGCTTTAGGCCGGACCTTCCTTGGGACCTGACCGTTGTCTCGGGCCCACCGAGCCTAGAAGGCCGCCGGGGAGAGTTAGTTCCTCGAGTCTTATTTATTGGGCTTTTCTCCCTAAGTGGGCCCTGTGGGCTATCACTCGGGTGGGCTCGCCCGGTTGGACCTTTGTGGGTCTTGTTGGGCTGCCTTTGTAGTGGGCTGCGGAAATCCCCCTCTCCACTTGTCCCCCTCCTACTCCCGAGCCAAGGAGGCTCGGATGAGTATTTTTTCGAGGCTTTGGACCGGCGTGGCTCAGGTGGGTGGAATTCCGTTGGCGTTATGGAGCCGCTTATAGCGGTCGCCGAGGCCCGTAATGATGATCCTGACGGATTCGAAACGAAGGGGCCCCCCTTTTTCTCGGAGCACGGAACGACGTGCCGCCACCCTCAGGGGTTTATAGGGGGCGCTATTCATCGTTCTAGGCTTCTAAGGTTTTAGGCTTTCCTTGCTTCTTGATGCGCCGTGAGAGCACAGCGGAGACGCGGAGCCTTGCGGCGGCGTTCGAGGAGTTGGCGAGGATAACCGCAGAGGCGGTCCAGCAACTTCCTCCTCCCCCGGAGTCTTCAAGCTCGTACGAGGGATCTCTTCCCGACTCGATGGCGGGTCAGAGTCCGGAGCTTGTGCCGGTGAGGCGGGAACCCGTCCCCAACTGTAGTGAGTTGGGGGAAGCGGAGGTGCGGAGGCTGGAGCATCGTTTCCGCCTGCCTCTCAGATACAGCTTTATCGCCGCCACTCCGTACGAGACGAGTCTGGATGATCGCGATGAGCTCATTTGCACCTTCCTCCTGGCTTGGAAGAGTGGATTTCGGCTCCCTTTCGACTCTTTCGTGCTGCAACTTCTTAATTTTTTCCGGTTGGCGCCTATTCAGTTGGTGGCCAATTCATATCTGTTACTCTCGGCCTTCCGGATTCTTTGTCGTCAGCGCGACATTTTTTCTTCTTTGGACCTCTTCCACTTCTTTTTTGAGTTGAAGGCGCACCCGTCGGTGGGGAAAGGCTTCTACTTCATCCAGGCGCGGCGGAATAGGAGCTGCATCTCGCTTGCGGCGAAGGACTCTTCGCGCAAGGGGTGGAAGACCCAATTCTTCTGGGTGAAGGCGGTGGCGACAGACGAGATTTGGAGATGCCGGACCTCGCCCAACTTTCACCCGAATCTGCCCCCTCGTCAGGAGGAGTTCCCCCCCCACGTGGAGCAGCAGGCTGCCCGTCTGCTGGAGAACCGTCAATCGACCGAGGAGCTGGTGACGCCGGAGAACATCGAACGGTGTCTTCTCTCGCGGTTGACGTCGATAGGTACGGCTCTTGAGGCTCTTTTTTGGGGGTGGTAGCTCTTTTCCTCCTCCTGACCGGGGCTTCTTCTTGTTGCAGACGTGAGGCGGGAGCCTCTGGAGGAGGCGGCCGAGGTCATCGATCTGGGAGATGACTCGGCAGCCGATGAGCCTGATGCCCCGGTGGGTCGCGTCCATGCCCGAGATAAGGGCAAGAGGGCGGCACCCGAGGGGACTTCTCGATCGACCGGCTTGAAGCGCAAGGATCCCCTGGCGGGGAAGTTGCAGGAGGCCGCGAAGGCCAGGAAAAGGGCCAAGAAAGCCGGCCTTCCTACCGCCGTCGGGGGCGATTCTGGCTCGGCGGCGCTCCCCCCTCGGGGGCAGGATGGGGCCGACCCCTCCGGGCTGGCTCTCCCATCCGCCGGGCGAGAGGGGGCCGAGGAGACCAGGGGCCCCGCAGAGGGAGGTGATGGGTCGGCTCTCCCCTCTGTGGGGGCAGAGGGGGCCGATGCCGGTGTGGCCGGCGCTGGGACCGAGGGATTGGTCGGTGCGGATGGGGGTTCGCCCGCGAGGGCGTCGCAACCCCAAGTGCCGGCAGTTGCTGGTGCGGTTGATCCCGCGGCGCCGGTCGAGGGTGGGGGTTCGCCCGGGGAGGCGTTGCAACCCCAACCGACCGTGGCGAGCGGGGCGGTCAGCTTCGCTGCCCGAACATGGTCTTCTGGCGGGGTGCCCAGGGTGGAGCAGTCCCCTTTTCCGGAACCTCTGGTCAGGCTCGGTATCTCGGGCGACTTGTACCGGCTCTGCCGGTCAATCGCCGAGAGGACGAGGGGGGGAGAAAGGCGCAGCACTCCCGCCGGGGTCCTTGATATCTTGATGGAGGGCGGCCTGGTCATAGCTCGGACAGCGGCCGTGATGGCAGAGGCGCACGCCCGGACGGAGGCGGAGCGGTCGAGGCTCGCCTGGACCCTTGGTGGATGCGAGGGGAAACTAGCTCGGCTCGAGGGGGAGCATGAGGGGCTCCGGCGGGAGTTCCTTGCATTCAGGGAGTTGGCGCGGTCGAGCCGACGGGAAGCCGAGGCGCTAGCCGAGCAGCTAGCAAGGGCCCGAGAATCGCTCGAGAGGAAGAGCAAACGTCTAGAAGACGAGCGTCAACGTCACATCGAGCTGGACGGCCTCTGGGAGCTTGAGCGCGGCGAGCTGCAGGATCGGGCGGAGGACGCGGAGCGCCTTCGCGCTGAGGCCGAGGCGGACCGAGCCCGGGCGGAGGGTCGGACGATCGAAGCCGAGCGGAGGATGACCGAGCTAGAGGAGCGTCTGGCGAGGGCGGAAGAGCGTGCGGCCGAGGTGGAGCGGGCTCGGGACGGGCAGGTCGAGGCGGAGGCGATCGAGCGCTACAAAGGCTCGGAAGCTTACTCGGCCGACCTGATTGAAGCTGCCCTACCCTACTACGAGGTAGCGCTCCGCCGGGGTGCCCGAAAGGGATTCAGGCAAGGCTATCGCCGGGCGATGAGCTATGCCAATGAGTACCTTGCCGGAGGTGATTTTCCTTACGGCCAGAGTTATGACTCGGATGAGTCAGTTTCCAGCTCCTCATCCTCGGCCGGGGAAGAACCGGAGGAGTCACCTCCAGCGGGGTCACCAACTCCGGAGGCTCCAGGAGGGGTCACGACCGAGACAGTTCTCGCACAGGCGAGGTCAGTGTCTGGGCCGGCCGTCACCGAAGGCACCGGGGGTGACGCGTCCTCTACTGCTGTTCCCGAGCTTCAAAGTGGGCCCGAGGCCTGATGTATTATGCTTTATTTTGCCCCTTCCCCTTTTTGTCTATTTTTCCTTTTGTAAGAGGATTTCTTTATGGGAGGCAATAAAGGACTTACTTCGTTTGATCGTTATCTTTGCCGTGATTTGGCTGGCGTATCGGGGGCAGTTGGAAGGTGCCGATATTTTCTGCACCGTTCTCGCATGCCGATTCGGGAGATTTCCGGCGGGGCGTCCTTTCATTCCACCATGCTTTGAAAGTCGAGGCGCTTCGCGAATCCCGCTAGGGCGGGGGCCGAGGAATTGGAGGTGACCTTCCAAGGGAGGTCCTATAGCGTGTTTTTGAGGGGGGAGTCATTTAAGGCGCGTGGCCTCCCTTGGCCTATAAAAAGGACCGAAGGGTGCTCCTTCCCTCTTAACACTTAGGACTCTCGCCGGCGGTTTGCTCTTGTTCCCTCGTTTTCGCTCTGCGTTGCGCCGCCGCGATCGGAGCATGGAGGACCCTTCAGAAGATGACGCTGCAGGCGACGGGGAGCGGCCGGTTCCAGCTGTCCTGGAATATCGGTCGGGTCCCACGGTCGCCGCGCGTGCATGAGACGGGTCCGACGGTCGCCGCGCGGATCTGGAGAGGGCTTCGACGTGCGGGGGCATGCCGTTTGCCTCCTCTTGACTCCGGCGAGGCTTCCGGGCGGACGCCGAGATGGAGGGCGGATGGGGGAGTTAGGGATGCCGGCCGCCATTCCCCTCCGTGGGAGGGGAGGAGGCGGCTCCAGTTCCTTCCTCACCTCTGTCCGTAGCCTCTTTCTCTCTCTTTTTTTCTTCATTTCTTTCACTCTTCGGGGGCTGCTTGCTTTCTGTTCGCCTCCAAAGAGTTGGTAGTTTGGCAGAGAGGAGACCTTCACGGCGCTCCTTTTTCCAGGTTGTTGCCAACTTGGAAGGTAGCCTTCCTCGCGTGAAAGGTGGCCTTCTCCTTGCTGTCCCTCTGTCAACTTTGTCACGGTCCACCCGAGCCAACTGGGTCGACCATCTCTTGTCCGAGCCAGTTTCTACGCGAGGCAGAGTCAGTGGCTGGATGCGAGAAGGTCAAGACCGGGTCGGTCGGGCGATGGCCGTTTGCCGCGGTGCTAGATGGATTTTTGCTTTTCACTATGTAATGTACTGGCAATTGCCTTTCTGATGTACCAGCAGTTATCTTGAATGAATGCAAAAAAGGGGGTTTATTTTACCCGATTTGTCGATATAATTTTCAGAAATAAAATCTGCGTAGTGTGGTTGCGTTCCATGTCCGGGGAATGGGTTCCCCTTCCATTGTGGCTAACCTGTACGCACCTTTCCCGAGCGTCTCGATCACTCGGTAGGGGCCTTCCCAGTTGGGGGATAGCTTGCCTGCCGCCTCCAGTGGTCGAGAGGCTTCGGTCTTCCTGAGGATGAAGTCCCCTGGTTGGAATTGTCTGCCTCGGACCTTGGTGTTGTAGTACCGAGTGAGGCGGCGCTGGTATTCCGTAGCTCGGACGTTCGCGATCTCTCGGAGTTCGTCTGCCAGGTCGAGGTTCTCGAGCAACTTCTGCTCGTTTGCCTCGGGCGAAAAGCTGATCACTCGGAGAGACGGATTGGCGATCTCTAACGGAACGACGGCTTCGGTGCCATATACCAGATGAAAAGGAGTCTCACCGGTTGCCGCCCTGGGGCTCGTTCGGTGCGACCATAGTACGCTAGGCAGTTCCTCGAGCCAGCTACCCTTAGCCTTGCCGAGTCTGGTTTTTATGCCCTTCAAGATGGTCTTGTTGGCATTTTCAACCAGCCCGTTGGCCTGAGGGTGGGCGACCGAAGTGAAGTGGTTGCGGATATTTAGGTCGGCGCATCTGTCTCGGAAGTACCGAGAGTCGAATTGCCGCCCGTTATCGCTCACTATCACTCGGGGGATGCCAAAGCGACAGATGATCGATTTCCATACGAAACCCCAGACAACTGTCTCGGTGATCCTAGCTGTTGCTTCAGCCTCGATCCACTTGGTGAAGTAGTCGATGGCGACGATGATGAACTTCTTCTGGGATTGAGCCGTTGGGAATGGCCCAAGGATGTCGATCCCCCACCGAGCGAAAGGGTAGGGCTCGGTAAGGGTGATAAGTTCCGTGGCCGGCTGATGGACCAAATGGTCGAACCGCTGGCAACGGTCGCAATGTTGTACGTAAGCCGTGCAGTCGCGCTGCAGGGTCGGCCACCAGTACCCTTGCCTTAGCAGGATTCTGGCCAGCGACCGACCTCCTGAATGTGCTTCGCACAGGCCTTGATGAATCTCGTCAACAGCTTGGCTTGCTTCATCGGGACCGAGACACTTCAGAAGGGGCCCGGAGAAGGATCTTCGGTAGAGAGCGTTGTCGAGGATGACGAAGCGCCGAGCTTGGTATTTCATTCGGCGGGCTTCCCGAGGGTCGGAGGGCTCCCGGGAGTCCCGTAGCCAGGACAGGTAGGGGGAGCGCCAGTCGCCGGGAGTGGCCGAGTCAATGGCGAGGAGCTCCGAGTCTATGCTCGGGCGCTCTAGCTCTTCTAGGAGGACCGATCGTGTACCTTTCGGGTCTAGGGAGGAGGCCAGTCGGGAGAGGGCGTCCGCCCGAGAGTTTTGCTCCCGAGCTATTCGGACTACCTCGAACTCCTCGAACTGCTGGGCCAGGCTCCGGACCAACTGGAGGTATTTGATCATAGGTACCTCTCGAGCTTCGTACTCGCCATTGACCTGGCTTGCAACTAGCTGGGAGTCGGTGTGGATCCTGACTCGCTCAGCCCCCAACCGTCGGGCCATGCGGGCTCCCGAGATAAGGGTCTCGTACTCGGAAGCATTGTTGGACGCCAGAAAGTTGAACTTTAGGGCGTATTGCAACTCTATTCCTTCGGGGGACCTTAGGAGGATCCCTGCGCCGCTACTGACCGAGTTGGACGATCCATCGACGAACAGCTCCCAGGTTGGCCCGGTTGCTGTCGGAGGCCTGTCCTCGATCGGAACGGTGCTCTCGGCGATGAAGTCGGCGAGTGCTTGTCCTTTGATAGCTGATCGCGGCCGATACGGGATGTCGTAGGCCCCGAGCATGATGGCCCATTTGATGAGTCGCCCCGAGGCTTCGGGATGGGCCAGAATCTTCTTCAGTGGCTCGCCGGTTAGCACGGTGATGGGATGCCCCTGGAAGTAGGGTCGGAGGCGCTTTGCGGAGGTAACCAACGCTAGCACGAGTTTCTCGGTTGCGGGGTACCTCCGCTCGGCCTCGCCGAGCACCTTGCTGGTGTAGTAGACCGGCCTCTCGACTCCCGAGTCATTTCTGACTAGGACCGAGCTGACCGTTGATGGCGTCGCCGAGAGATAGAGCAACAAGACCTCGCCCGGGACAGGCTTGGAAAGCACCGGGGGCGAAGCCAGGAACTCTTTGAGCTTGGCGAACGCTGTTTGGCATTCCCCATCCCATGCGAACGTAGCAGATGCTATCTTGGGCCCCCTCATCAGCTTGAAGAAGGGCAAGCATCGTTCGGCCGCACGGGACAGGAAACGACTGAGAGCAGCGACACGCCCCGTCAGACGCTGGACGTCTTTAATGCATGTGGGCGGGCGCATGTCCAGGATGGCCTGGACCTTGTCGGGGTTGGCTTCGATCCCTCGCTGAGTGACCAGGTAACCCAGGAACTTCCCGGATCTCACTCCAAAGGCGCACTTGGCGGGGTTGAGCTTCATGCAGTACTTCAGGAGGGTGCCGAAAGTCTCGGCGAGGTCGGTGAAGTGGTCTTGGGCCCTCGGGGTCTTGACGAGCATGTCGTCGACGTAGGCCTCGACGTTCCGACCTAACTGTCCCTCGAACATATGGTTGACCAGTCGCTGGTATGTGGCTCCAGCATTCTTCAATCCGAAGGGCATCCGGGTGTAGCAGTACATGCCGTAGTCGGTGATGAAGGCGGTCTTCTCGACATCTTCAGGGCTCGTTCGGATCTGATGATAACCTGAATAGGCATCCAGGAAACTGAGTATCTCGTTGCCCGAGGTTGAGTCAACCAATTGGTCGATGCTCGGTAGCGGATAGCAGTCCTTGGGGGTGGCCTTGTTCAGATCGGTGAAGTCTACGCACATTCGCCACTTGCCTGTAGTCTTCGGCACCAGGACGACGTTGGCTAGCCACGTTGGGTACAGGACCGGTCTGAAAAGACCAGTTTCTTGTCCCTTGGTGACCTGGGCCTTGATGATCGCCTGTTTCTCGGGTGCATGCTTCCTTCTCCGCTGCTGTACGGGTCTCACGGTGGTGTCGAGGTTGAGCTTGTGCGTCACAGTCTCCTCTGGTATACCAGGGAGTTGATCATCGGACCAAGCAAAGACCTGAACATACTCAGAAAGAAACTCCTTGTATTGCTGCTGTTCCTCTGGTGGTAGGTCGGCGCCGATCCTTACTCCTAGGGCCGGGTCGTCGTTCTGGAATACCGTTAATAACTTGCCACCGGGCTCGGTGGTCACGGCTCTTCCTTCGACTCCCCTGGGGCCCTTATCCTTCCCGTCCGGCCTTGAGGCTTCCACCGAGATATTGTAGCACCTTCTAACCGTGGCCTGGTTACCTCGGACTTCCCCCAACCCGTTTTTGGTGGGAAACTTCATTTTTTGGTGATAGGTAGATGGTACGGCCTTTATTCGGTTGAGAATTTTTCGACCGAAAATGGCGTTGTACGCTATCATACCTTTAATCACTATGAAGTCCACTATGACCGTAACGGTTTTGGGTGGGGTGCCAATAGTGACCGGCAGGCTTAGGGCTCCCTCGGGGTAGGTGGCCAGGCCATTAAACCCGCAAAGGGGCGTTCGGATCGGGCGGAGTTTGGATGGGTCTTCCCCCATCTTGAGAAAACAGTCATAAGATAATACATCGGGGGCGCTCCCATTATCAACCAAAATCCTGTCTACATTACAGTGATTTACCGTGGCCGAGATTACGAGGGCATCGTCATGCGGGGTGCTCAGCCCTTCCAGGTCTTGGTCGGAGAAGACTATGACCTGGGGCTCCATCGGCAGGCCTCTGGGGGGCTCTAAGGCTCGGCTGGCTCGCTCGGCATGACGTTTCCTCCCTCGGCTGGTGTCGCCGCCCGATGCTGCTCCTCCGGAGATGACGTTGATGTGGACCCCTCGGGGGGCGTTGTCGATCTCCTCTGCGGCGTCTCGGTCTTCCTTGTGCCCGGTCGTGAACCGGGCTAGGTGCCCCAGACGGATGAGGCGCTCGATCTCGTCCTGGAGCTGATGGCAATCTCCGGTGTGGTGCCCGTGGTCGCCGTGGAACAGGCAATGCCTGTCCCGCTTGCGGTTCTTCGACCTCATGGGCTCGGGCTGGCGGAGAAGTCCCGAGTCTTTGATGTCTTCATAGATCTCGTAGACTGGCGCGGTCAAGGGGGTGTACCGCTCGTACTTTCTCTTGCGCTCTCCTTCTCGATCGCGCTTCTTACCCGAGCCAGGGTTTGGCTCGGAGGTCCGCTTCTTGTCCCCCTCCCGACCCGAGCCGGTTGCGTCTCGGTAGGCGCTGAGTACTTCTTCGCACTCGGCGTGGCGCAGTGCCAGAGTCACTATCTCGGCAAGGGTCGAGGAAGGGTGGAGGACAAGCTCGCGGCGGAGGTTCTCGTCCCGGGTGCCCCCGGTCAGTGCGGTTGTGGCTAAGGCCACATCCAGGCGGGGGATCCTGAGGGCTTCCGATTTAAATCGGTGGACGTAAGTCCGGAGCCTCTCCCCTTGCGCCTGTTTGAGAGCCAGGAGCCCCGCTACTGACCTTGGGGGGGCGCTACCGGCGAAACTCTCCTTGAAAATTCGCCCGAATTGCCTGAAGTCTCGAATGGACCCAGGGGCGAGGGCCCGGAACCATGCCTGAGCACCTTGGACCAGGGTGGCCGCGAAGGCTCGGCATTTGATGGGATCCGGCGTTCCATGAAGACTCACCAGGGCGTCGAAGCTATCGTAGTGGTCGGCTGGGTCGCCCTGGCCGTCGTAGAGTTTGAAGGTTGGAATGGAGGCTCTGGGAGAGACCTCTGCCTTCAAGATGTGCTCGGAGAAAGAGGATTTCTCCTCGTCCTCCGGGAGAGAGGTCTTCTGCAGGGCGCGGAGGGCGCGCTCTTGCTCTGCGAACCGTCTCTCGAAATCTCGCAGCCGGAGGGACAGCTCTGGCTGCAGTCGCACCGTTGGGCTGGGGGGGGGGCATCTTGGCGATCTCCCGGGGCACTAGTGCCCGGGCGCGGTGGCCTCGCCCCCTGCTTCCCTCTCCTCGGCGTGGAGGAAGCCTCTTGTGATAAGTACAATATGAAGTGATCTAGAGGGGAGGGG